>JAWQUT010000006.1:4955752-5033348 GCA_033807755.1 Ellobium chinense
AATACTTCCCCAATATGCCATCTTTAGTTACATCCCCTGTTGAATTACCCTCGTGACCTCCCCAGGGTGCTGGCTCGCTCGCATACGGTTGACCCGCCTTGGAAATCGTTAGTCGAATCCTGATTTCTCCGACTCAATGGGGTGGTCCCAGCGAATTGGAATGTGGACTCGACTGTATAGAGCTAGGGAAAAGGACTGTTTCTCAAAGAGATATTAATCTCTGTACTAAGGTTTGTATTTGGAGATAAAGTCTTCCCAAGGTCACCACCACAAAGGCAAAATAGTGCACTATTTGGCATTTTAGTGTGAAAGTTTGCATGCAAAATATACTGAATTAGAAAAGGATAGTGTGCACCACAGTAGTGCACTGTAATCTACAATGGAAGGGAAGTCTAACCTCTTAAATTTTCATAAGTTTTAACAATTATTTGACGGAACTAAGTGCAAACTGTTATGTAAACAAGCCGCCATGATGGCTGGAGCAAACTGTTATGGGGCATGCTATGTGCCAGCCGACATACCAATGGCTTGTTGTCAGTTAAAATGGACCACATGGTAGACTTCAGTCTTCTCACATCAACACGTTTTGCAGCCTTTGCATACTTGATATCAATTTTTTCCACCTGTGAAAACAAGAGGACAAAAAAGGCTGTGGGATGTGGCTAAACATTAAATGATTAATCTTTGATTTTGCGACTCTGCCTGATGCTGACCTTTCCCCAGATACAGAATACAACACAAGTATTTTCTATAAGTCTATAGATAATCCCTTCTGCCTCGATGGAATTTCAGAAATTGGGAATTCTCACTGGTGCATTCATACATGGTTCCGTCGAGCTATGAGGACATCAGTCTTTATCGACGCTGAGATCAATACATCAAATAGAAATCCTGATGAGGATTCCCCTCCTCATTTAGTAACATATAAAGAAAGCACTATATATTATTATAGATTTAGATATTGTCAGTTTCTCACATTTTTTAGTATTGGAGGTCAGCTGTGCTACCCATGAATACCTAAGGCACCTGGTGACTCTCACTGTAAACAGTGTATGCAATTTGCTCCTGAATGCACCATTCTTGAATGTATGAAATCTTGGGTAATCCCAGTGACCATATCTTTTACTGTGGAGAGTAGTGACAAATCATTGCCTTTTGGTGTGTATTCAATAAACATGCTTTGAGTGATGACGATCTCTCTCCACAAACTGAATGTAGCTTGTCTTGGTGACATAATTTGTAGACAAGAATGGAGCGATGTTGTTTAGTTATCAAGGAATGTGGAATTCCTTTTGAGTATTTCATATCTTGGTTAAGCCAGGCATCTCATACTAAAAAGTAGCTTGCTGATATGAGAAACAATTATCCTCCTTGCATGGAAGAACTCAGCTCAAATGATTGGGACATACACCTACAGTATAAATAATCACTAGCATTCCAAAATCTAAAACTATAAGTGATTAATCAGCAGCTCTTGAAGCACAGTATAGTCAGATACTGAACCTACAACAGACTTCCAGGATGGCTACAAGCTGCTTATAAGGAATCTGACAAGAAATGACATCAAACACCTGTGGTGTTACAGTAATGACCAGAAAGTTGCCCTTGTTTAAATTTCAGAATAGTCATGCAATGTGAACCATCGTGGCAAATAGAAGAAAATGGGTGTTGACTGGATGGGAGGTCCAGCTGTCCGCAATAAACACTTTTGGGTTATGCTGGCCATATGGCCATAATAACCACTCATTTTTTTAAAAAATACCTTATTAGGTGCAGCAATAAGTTTGTCTTGGGTGAGGACTGTTCCATTAAGGCCACTGTCAGAGAAATTACTTTGCTGAGACATGTTCTGAGAAGCTTGTGGGAAGTTGGTCTCATTGGACAAATCAAAACCGCCAGGGAAGTCACTGTCATCCGCATCATCATCATCATCCTGCTCCAAAGCAAAACATAAATGTATTGATTTATCTTTTGCATCTTGCAGCCAATTAAAATGATGTTTCAGGTTTCTCTTTCACACAAACTCTACGTGTGAAATTTTGCCTGATACATTAATGGGCAGCAGACAGATTATGTACTCACTCATGTTTGCTTAATTTATAAAATAGGCAAACTTGCATTGAAATATTTTGCGAAATAAGCATGTGTTCTTTGCTTAATTCATGAATTAGGCAGTCATTTACCTGTTACGTAAATCAGGCAGCTTGGCTAAAGGCAATGTGTGAAACAATTTGGGGCCCACTCTATCATTATTCTTTTTTCTGTGCATCTCTCAACTTGTCATTGTCCTTGCTCTCATTGGATAATAAGAGTAAACACATGCAAAATCACATTCTTAAGTCAAAAAGAAAAACATAATGATGCAAAGGAGCAAGAGAAGCATAAGACAAAGGAACTGGATGCAGAAAAAGAGAGAAAGAAATGTGGCATTTAAGTTGGTAGATTATCAGGAAGTGAAGTTACAGCAGGTGGCAGTGATGATAACAGATAAGGTGATTTGCCTTGTGAATGTCTTAAACCAGGATTGTGATAAAGGTGGAAAAAAAAGCCAAAAAATCAGAATGTAGCAATGCTAAATCAGAAAAGAACTAAAATTTGAGAAAAAAATTCAGTATGATTGGGATTAAAGAGGAAAAGATAGCAGGTCTGGAGAAATTTTTGTTTTCAGAAACAAAGGATGACTGGCCACAGCTTTTCATATTAACACTGACTTAACACCACAACAGGACTTACTCTGACAACCGGACAGAAGTTTTCCATATCATTTTTGTTGTTATAATCGTAGTTCTCTATACCATTATCCACACCAATGGAGTCTCCTGACTGACGTTTTATCTGAAAATATAAAAATAGTAATTGATTTTGTTTGCGAGACTGACCACGCTGTTTTGGGCAGAAAGAAAAACAATAAAATTGGTGATGTCCAAGCAATGTAGGATATTAACTAGTCCACATAGCAGCATTTGCATTTCCCTTCCAGGTTATTCCTCCCTGCATGAAGTAGTTTACAAGAGGTCAGCCCTTTGAAAAAGTTGACATGATTTTTCTTGGGCAAGAAAAAAAAAACCTTAACGTTTGTACATTAAACAGACTTAATGACAATCAATTTCTATTGATTAAACTGTGCTCCATGCTCATGGACGAATGACAAGGAAATAAAAAGTCTTTTACCTGGCTATCATGTGAACAGATAGGATTTTCTTTCTTTTTTAAAGTTAGGGTATTCCTCGAAACCTCATGGGCCATCTATTCATATACTTTTTATATGACGTTTGATATCAAGCATATAAACTACTCCCTTTCCTCTAATAGGGATATGGTTAAAGTGAGAAGTGATAAAAAAAAAAATGTACACACGCATGATTAAGATCTGCACATGTTGGGGATAAAAATGATCCATATGATTAGCAAGTGCACTCTCTGTTTTTTGCAGTCTTTTATGCTGAAAGTCACAATGTGCTTGACTTTGCTAGTGGAAGACAGTTTATAAACTTAACTGCTGCATCTCAATATGTTTATAATTTACACCAAATGTCTCATCTCATACAAATCTGGACATCTGATACTGGAGCTCCTTGGATCATCTGCAGTTTGAGTCACTGTTAGCATTATAGTTTATTGATAAATAAATTCAGCTCTGACAGCCTCTCTATCTATCAGATCAGCATGTACAGTGTTATACATAGTTGCTATTTAAGTTTCATACCATAAGTTGAGGCTTATGAAACAAGCGGAATATCCTGCCCTGACTATCTAGCTGTTGGTCCTCTGGCAAAGTTGTGCGCTTCTTTGTGTATTTAGACCAAGTGGCTTTTGTAACAGCAGTAGCATTGGAGGATTTCATCATCTTGTCAAACTCTGCTTCTGGTGTCTCATAGGTCAGTCTTAAAGGTGGTTTCTTTGGACGTTTCTTCTGAGCCTTCTGAATGTCATCTTTAATACCTATGAAAAGAGAAGAGGAGGTATCTGATGTTGCTGGTTCATTTATTTAAGATTAATGATAACAAAACTGGACCAACACAATTCTGTGTCAGGTACCTTAAAATATAATGCCAAACTTCCTGCTTTTTCCTAATCTTTTACCAATCTAGTAAATCTTACCTAAGATGCTACGAGTATTAGTGGTCAGAACTCACATGTCCTGGAGACTGGTGCTATCCTCCAGTGAGCTGGCCCAGCCCAAGTTCGCATAAGAACTTTGTTGAAGTATGAATAATCTGATGGTTCCATTGCCAAAATCTGGCGCAATTTGCCCACACTGCCATGGCTAGTTTGGAAAACAAAGTGAAATTTGATCAGAAAAACTATGTCACATTTTAAATACTGATATACAACTGTTTTATTTAACTCTTTTGTGATGATTCCCACAACAGCAAATCATGCAAAGCTTGTGAGAATTATGAATGCATGCCAAAACTCATTCTCCAGCTCAATTCGAATCCATGTTTTGATAGGACCTGAAGTTGTAATGTTTTACTCTAAACACTATGACTCAGGCAGCAATTATCACATTTTGGCCTTTTTGCAGTTATTTGGCTTATCTTTAAACTGTGCTTGAATTGACCACTACGGATGGCTCAAATGTTGATCTTAGCAACATTCATTCATGTTTTAAACAAATATTATGCCAGCACAAAAACTTGGCCAAAAATATTGAGTATGTCAGGCATAACTGATCAATGTTTCTAAAGAAAGATCAATTTTTTTCCTGAACATGTTCCCTTTTAAAATTTTATAACACAAAAGTAATAAATATAGCTAAATAAATATCTTTTTTATTTAAAAGTTTAACCTGTTAAATCTTCCCAAATTTCACTTTCCTGAAGGGGGCCACAAAAATCATGAATGAATGAAAAAGGCAGCAATGACCATGTTTCTGTTGCATTTCCCTCACAGTGCTATTTATCCACATCACTTTAATTTGTTGGTGCTTGCTCCTATTCACAAGAACATTACCATAATAATATTTGCAAGTCAATTTCATTATGTCAGCATCTATCAAATATATCAATATCAGTCCTCAATGCATCAAACATAGTAAAACATCTACATCTACAAGTATCTTTGAAAGTAGCAAGCAAAATCAGAATTACTAAACTAAAAATAGGGTAGATCATATTCTCTAGATATGCTACAGACAAGCAAAAACATCTTACGTGAGATCACTGAAGGCACTTTCCACAAATTCAGCAGTGCGTGAATCCCCTCCGGTGATAGCATCAGCTTCACTTGCTACACTATAATGCTCTGAAGGACAGAAAAAAAAAAAGTAATGATGCAACAAATGATCTGGAAAGATCAGCCTCATTATTTTAAAGTATAAGACAGCACTTTGCTAAAAGCTTATCCTTGTAATTAGTACATGTGTGAAACTCTTCAAGACTGAATTTAATGAAAACTGAGATCGGGATCTAGTGGGCTAATAGGTCCCCTGGCATGTTTGGTGGATGGATTTCAGCAAGTAAAGCTCACAGGCTCATCTGCAGACTGAAAATGAACCTGCTTTTCCCATCACAGCACTGCAGAATACCCCTTCTTCTTCAAGTGCTGGATGGTAAGCATATTATGCCAAAAAAGTTGTACTTTACAAGGGAATGGGGTGCATGGGTGGTAAACAGTGGTGATGTTGACAGTGGAAGAGCAGAGGAAACTTAGAAGAAATTATGGCCTTGCCAGAGATCCATTGTAGTACATGTCAATTCTCATACAGTGAAACAGTTAATAATGAGTTTCAATACATCTAGTCATGACGGAACATTACTTATTTCATGTATCGTAAATTGAGACTCCAGAAAACCAGAAACTTTGCTTGAGTGAACCCACTATAAGTTATTTCCTCTCTATAAATGCCATCGATAATCCAGAAAGTTGTGCAGGGAACACAAGTGTATTATTTGTATTATAATATATTTTGATAATCTGAACAAAATCTTAAGAATTACTTTTTGATTATATGTCCCTGTCATCTGTTCTCTTTTCTTTTAACTGTTTCACATGTCTGTTGGAACACTGATTGTATTTTTATTTGACAGGCAACATTTGGTCCAGTGTCTTTACTGACTTTCTTGCATTCTCTGGTCGATGCATTGCCCCTTTCTATTGTGACACCAAACAAAAAGCTACAAAACAAGATAAGTTAGGCAGGCAGGCTACATAACAGATTGATCTTTTACTTAAAGAATTCACATTTCTGTGACATTTTAGTGGCTGGGACTAGGGAATATGAAACAGTAATCAATACATCATTTTGATCTTTATAGTCTAAAATGATAGACCTGATCACCCTTCCCTATTTCTTTTTTCTTCTTTGCTCAGTGTGCTTTTATTATCTCACACATTCCTTCGAACTGTAATCAGATAAGTACATCACACAAGAAAAGTTTCAGCCAAGTGATGTCTCTAAATTGCCCAGTCATCATGTAAATAAATGGCACTTTTTAAAAGCTTGATCCAGTATCCTGGAAATTCAATAATTCAAATACATGAGACCAAAAGATTCAAACTGATGAGACATGAATGTACTGTTTTATTATTCAAATTAGAATCTAATAATTATCAAAGCTCAACTCCCTACAAAAGACTGCCTAGTTCATGTGTACACGAGACCAAGTGAAGGTAAACTCTTAAGCACTGAAATTTACAGAAAGGCAAACACGTTACCTTGTTGATAATCCTCTGCATTATCTAGGTCATCTATTTCCTCATGTGCTATTGCCTCAACCTCCTCTTCCACACTTGGTACATGCTGTGGCTCAGCAGCTGGATCGAAGGCAAAGTCTGAGAAACCTTTTGGCATTATGGAAGTCTGAAAGAGAGGAACAAAATTCAATTAAACGAACAAACTGCCAGATAATAAATACAGCACATTATCTCTGCCAATGAAAAATGGTGGAATAGTGTTTTTCCCACCTCCACATAAAAACAGATGTATGTTCCCAAACAGCATTGGTATTAAATAAGCACTCTATGGAAGTTAAGATATGCAGAGATAATGGCCTGGCGATATGCAAATGTCTGACTTAACAATGCTAGAAACCCTGTAAGAAAATGCCTAACTCTGTCCCTGTATTCAGAAATGCTCCAAATTATCACTGTTGCCTTTTGAGACAAGGCTCCACCCATCCATTTTGTTTATGACCTTTCAACTTTACTGCTTACAAAACAATAAAACCCATGTAAGGCCATAACCTTCTTTGAGAAGAGGAGTTTAAACATCTCTTTAGGCATTACATTAGTTTAATCTCACCAATCTTCTGGTTTATTTCTGGTCCTTCTGGTTTATTTCTGGTCCTATATGTATGCCATAAGATATACATCAGGAGGATATTTTATAAGTTTTAAGCACAGAACATACTGAGCCATTTACTGACAACCATGGGACTGACATATCATTCTATAACCAGGTTCTACACAGGATAGTCACAAACACCCACAGGTCTGTAGTGGTCCTACTCCATTTATAAGCCTGAGAGGAGACTGAGAAATTTACAGGATTATCTAAGAGATACAGGTTATCACACCATCGTAGATAGTTTATTTTTGCTAAAAGTAAGATGTAGTGGGTGGAAAGGAACAGTCATATTTTGAAAAACTGCCTAATTACAATGGTCAGGTGGAATTGAACTTACATCTCCATTCCAGTCTGTGAAGCGGAACTCAGCCAAGGATGGACAGATCTGTTTATCTGCAAGGCTGAGATTGCTAACCATGTCTGTGGATGGAATAGAGTTGTATTAACATTACACACAGGACTACACTTCACAATAAACACTATTTACTGAACTGTTGCAGACTGCTGAAGCTAATCAGCAGATATTAATAATAAAATGAAGAAAATTTTGCCTATCTCAATTTCTTTTCTGGACACTGTCAGCTACAAAAGCCTTCTTTTAAACTCCCACGTTCACGGTTTCTTAATAATCTCTTGGTTCTTCTACATGCAGTGACAGAAGCTCTCCATGCAATATTGATCATTTAAATATGAATCTTATTATCTCTACATGTTCTGTCTGTGAAAGAGACGAGAAACCCAAGTGTTACACCACTAATGGTTCAGATTTGCTGCCACATGGCATACTCTAATTACTTGCATTCTGGTTATAATACAATGGCCATGATGTTACTTCCTTTTTGGGGATATTTGTTGCATCAGTGGGGGGTCTTCGGCAACCACAATTTCAATAACCAGTCTCCACTATCAATGTGTCATCAAATACAAGTTTTTTTTTCTTTCTGTAGCATTATGTTTATATTAAGTTTTCATCTGAAGCAGAACAAAAACACACATACAACAAAGCTGAAACATATATTGAAGAGGAAAATGTTAGTCCTTTTCTGCACCCAATGTTAGGCTAACAACAAAATGTAAACCTTTGAAATCTGAGCAGTCTACAGGTTTCCTGGAGTTCTGCGATTCAGGTAAACTATCCTCCACAACATTCACTACAGTGAAAGAGTCTAGAACAAGCTGCTGAGTGTCATCAAAACATCTCAGTCTGTTCAGCAAGAGGCCTCGGGCTCCACCCTCATCAAACGCTGCTGACATAATCTGGAACATGGGGTCGACTTCAAATTCCAAGTCAAACTTGTCAACATTAATGTTCTTCAGGTTAGTCTCTGTTGTGTGGGCCTTTGTTGTCTGTGCGGTAAAGATGAAACAGCTATCATCAGAAAACAAGTTTCATTTAAACAAAATACAAGGACTACTTTATTTGCTACACTGGTACAAGCCAACATTCCAAAATCCATTACAGAAAAACAAAACTTATTGTATCCCCCCACCCCCCTCCAAGTTAGGGACAGTCAACTCCGCTTAATTGCCTTTTCCACTTAATCGCCTCGTTTCCCAGGGAACCAAATTTTTTCTATATAAAAGTGACTGGATAATCGCCTCTCCCGCCGGATAATTGACCACTCTTCAGAGCCCATGAATTCAAAGATCAGCAGTTGTGAAGGGTTACAGTTGACAAACAAATAATGTACACAGACGGTTTAACTGTGTGACGGATGGCAGACTGGTTGACTGAGTGACAGCTGCCACCCCGAAATAGGTGTGATAAGCCTTTCCTCCCCACCTTCCCCTCCCCGTGTCCCCATTTGCTACGCATCACCGCCTTCACCCTTTCGATAATGCTAATGCGCCGAAAGCCATATAGTCTCCTCCCCTCACGCCTTGATTGTGACTGTCTGGTGGATTTCCGTTAGATCAGAGAATGTATCATGTGGATGAACGGTTTATCCTGACAGTGCCATCCTACCCCTTATTGTCTGCTGGGCTACTGCGAGGTGACCAATGAAAGAGACCACGGAGATCAAACATTTTGTGCGCTACAACACCGCCAAACTTGAGTCTGTCTTGAGACTGGTGATGAGAAGGTGTCAATGCACGATATCAAAGAAATTTAGCCCCATTACCAAAAATATGGCCGAAATTACCTTCTCCGCTTAATCACCCATTTTTTTCGTGATCCCAAGGAAGGGCGATTAAGCAGAGTTTACTGTATTTTCCATTTCCCTATACTTCTCTAGGAAAGAAGATGTGGGATGCCATTACTGGCTACTGGATAAAGATTTTTCCTGGACAAATTTAATCAGTAACAAAATGTGGCCCCCACAGACTGAGTTCATATGTTAATATTGGGTTTCACAATGAACATGACTTTATATAAATATCCAGTCTTCGAAAGAAACAAGTTTTTATGCTATAAAGAGATTCAATGGTGGAAGAACTGATTGAATCTCAAAATAAAAGACTATAAAAGTGATATTAACATGAATCATCTATTACTTTCAATCGCACTGCTCTGCCGAGTGTTATTATAAGTAAGTTCAATACACGGCTGTGAGTCTAAGCTGATCTGCATGAAAAATATAACTAGGGGGTACCGCGCGCATAGGCTAAACCGGCGAATGACACGCACACCGCTTTCTCCGACTTCACACACCAATTACTCAATGACCATTCTGCATAAATTTAGCATCAATGAAAAGCTCAGTCTTTCCCCATCAGTTTCATATCAAAAACATTACATCTCATTGCGTAAAACATCGTAAAAGCCCCAGCTAAGGACCAAGTGGTAGGTGCTGGATTGTCTGCCTCGCCGTGGCACCCGAAATCACGCTTGTGCATACTGTGTTACGTATGGTGGCATTGTTTGAATGGAATTTTCCAGTGATAAAACTCATTATTGGTTCCCAAAACCATGTGACTTAAAGAGATGATTGGACAAAGATCACATGGCACTTTCCTCGAAATTTCTACGTTGTCTATGAGAAAAGTTACAGCATTTCAAAATTTTTGAAGTGATTTTTTTAATGTCATCAACAACCAATTGTGCTGATGAGGACCATGAAATATAAAGTTTATCCATTTTCCTCAGTGATACTAATTTGATTAGCGAGATTGCACATCGTTTTGTATGAGAAAACTTTAAATTTCCAACCCATGGTCGGCCTGACTTCGCTGGTCAGCTCTCGCCATGTTCCCTTTGCCGCAGTTCAAGGGCAGGTCATTCGCGTCTTAGCAGCGTGTCGAATGTACACAACACAAGATAGTGACACGCAGGGGTGTTTATTTGCCCGCTCCATTTGATATTTGCATTGATTACGCCAAAAATGGCTTTGGAACTTTGCTATATATTGTAATATTAATGAAACACACTTATAAAAATTGAGTTCGTAGACTTAAAACTTTGCGACCCCAGTCAAGCTCACCTGGCGAACAAGTGCACAGTCAACCGGGTCTGGCCAGGGTTGACTACGGGGTGGAAGCAAAAGTTTAGGTTATTTTCTGAGAGCATTGTTGCTTTTTGTGTTTACAAACTGATGGTGTTTGATATAAGGGATATCAGCTTTGGGAGCACCAGACTAATACATTTAGTTCAGTTCTCAGGCACATGTAGATCTGAACCAAGTGCCCTACACAGTGTGTAAGCATTGTATCATGTTGCTATACTGCTAGACTAGCAATCTGCTGGTGCTAGTTAGGCGTTTCTAGGTCCAAATTGCATGCAGAGATAAAACTCAGCTTTGTAGTGAACAATTTTCCTGAATAAATATTCAGATGCTTTTATGATGCATTGGAGAACATGGATTTTTTTACTTGTAACAGTAGTGTCTCGTCTCTGCAACCTCTTTTGTTTTACATCAATTTTTTGTCTTCCCAGTCTCAGTATTTCTTCTTGAAAATGATTCTATGTAATACAGGTTGTCATTCTGAGTAAGAAACTATATAGTTTTGTATACTTATTATAATAAATAACGATGCGATTTAGCTTCTAAGTTGTCAAATTAGTCTTATCTGCCATCATGGCGGACATTTTGGCAGCCATATTGGATTATGTAATTGTGATTATTGTGTAACACAGTTTAATCTTATAGTTCAGAATATACAGATTACAAAAACATATAGTTTATAGTACCTAATGTTAGCGGCAAGGTTAGTATTTATTATTTATCCTATATCAAAGCATCAATTTATCCTATTTCGGTGTCATTCTCTCTTCTATGAGTGTCTGTATTTTATGTTCACCAAAAACAGTGAAAATATGTCAGCTAAAAAATTCATAATTCTGAAACTAACCATCTGATTTACAAACTTTTTTTCATTGTACTCAGCTGAATGAGCTCTATCTATTTATCTTCATATAAGACTTCTGAGATCACGTTAAATTTTTTTATGGTACCCCCTAATATAACTGTCATTACTGTGTATTAAACAAGAAGCCATGGAGCAGTTTACCTTTTTCTTCTTCTTTGGCTTCGAATCCAAATCTCCAGCCTCTGCCTCTTCCTCAGGTGCATCTGTTTCTAAATGGAAATAAACAAAGGTGTAAAACATTAGCAAAGTCCCAATTTCACAAATCAAATCCTTCATCGTGAAAAAAAAAATAATTACTGTCATTTCTTAAGCTATTGACAGGATTAAAAAGCTTAAGTGAGTTGTCAGTTTAATGAAGGAAAAAACCTAAAACATTGCGTACCATGGCCATATCAAATTAATTATCTTTTCAGTTTGGCAAATGCACGAAAAATCAGTGTATGGTCGTAGTTTTGAGACATAAGTTCACTAAGATAATATAAAACTGGATGCAATATTGCAAACATGATACACAAAGTTTTTAACAGATTTTAAGGCAACTCATTAGCTGCCTGTTTTCCTGATTGCTGTTCAGTTCTTTTCAGGATAGTAGAGACCACCCCAATCTCTTATCATTGTTCCATAAGGGTATGCACTAAGCATAATATGTTGCTTTATCATTTTCACATGATCCTGAAGGTTTTAAATGGTATTTATTGCAGAAACAATGGACCAGTGAAATGTAAGTAATCACCATCATTTCCACTCTTGCCACCACCAAGGCCGCTGAGAACTTTGTAGGTATGAGAATGTATGAAGTCAACACGCCCTGCATAAATCTTTACACTTGCGTCAAGGGTAGAGCTTGCCACCTGAGAAATAAAAATAATCTGAATATATAGGCTGTCTGATCAAACTGAATCCAGACTACATGTCTGATTGTAAAATTGATTAGTGCAGATGTTCTAGCTTGAAGTGTGACTTTTCCCTAAATATGGATCAAACTGATATGACTAAGATCACAGAGAACTGAATCTTGTCTAAGAGGATCATCCTTGTTGTATGCCTACTGATTAAAAAAAAGACAACTATAAAGTTTTCTTAATTTCTTAACTATTGATTAGGAAATTTTTGTGTCTCTACTGATCTGTCTTCAGAAACAATGTGGAATGCTTAAAAGCACTTCAGAACTCTTTACTGTTTGCTGCAGTCTGAATCATGATGATGAATTTTCTTGACCCTACCCCTTACTGTAATAACAATATGTAACCTGTAAATAAGTAAATATGGGCTGCTCGTTTCTCAAACATTAGTGGGTCATTCCATAAGGGGATGATTACAACCACACTCAGTTGAAAATATAATGAAGTTATAACTTGGTGAAATCATGTCAGATCTATTGAGAATGCACCAATAAAAGAACTACAAACTGAAAATGGTATTTCTTGATTGTTGGCATAATGTTGACCTAAAGCGGTTACACAGAAATCTGAATTTATGAATACCATCCAAATGATGTCCAGTCCTCCAAACTATTTGCTTCTATAAACTGCCTGACTAATATGACTGCATATAGATTTATACATGAACATCTCTCTACTTGATCCCATTTTAGAAATAATCCAGGCAGTGAGAGTGCAGTGATAACACCAGTAATGTGAAGGTGACATTCGGTGTCTCAGATAAAAGTTCATGCTGGTTGAAATGGCGTACTGCAGGCCAGGTTTGATTTTTCCTACTTGTGGTTCAACAATCAAGTGTGAAGGCCAGTGGATAGTTTTGTGCCAGCTGCTTTCCTGTGTGCTCTAAAAACCTTCTCCCTGGTATACGCTTGTTTATCATCACTTCCCAACTTTTGGGATTTAAGTCCCATTGGAAAATATATTCACTTTAGGCACTTTAGTGAAAATTTCAAAGTTCTTGTAGGGCAAGGACATTATTATCACAGTAGAGAGCTTGGCTTTCTGTCAATCAAGCTTTTTGAATTTTTAAGATATCTCTATTAGTTAAAAAGTTATGAAGTTTTAAAGACTTAATTTTCACCCCCAATTTGCCCACTTTTTTTACACGGGGACTTTGTGCCGTGAAACTTTAATATGTTGCTTATAAACGTCGTAACATCTGTATTTAATAACTGCATTTTAATCTTTCAGGCACCATTTTGTTTGTTTTTATGTGCAGAGTTAATAAATGCACAAACAATGTCAATTACACTGAAAACATCTTTTTATTTTGCATTTAAAGGCACCAGACTGAGTTGAAACAACAAGCGGAGTTTCCGATTTGTGTCAACAAAATACAAAAATGGGCATATTTTCCACAATAATTTACTTTCAAAAGTAATACGTCATTGGTTTCGTTTTAAAAAGCACTTTCACATGGTGCTGTTTAAAATGGAGGAAAATTTCATTTTGATACGATCAAGTCAATAATAAAAATCAGAATGGTTTTACCGAGAGTGCGACGTGAAAAACAAAAATATTACAAATAATATTTTTGTTAACAAGCTGCAACAGCAAATCAGGATTGAACAAGACAAAAAGGGGGGCACAAGTTTATAAAAGTAAAGTGATGGAAGTATAACCAAAAGGGAAGGGGTGGATAAGACTGCAGAGAGAAGATAGTCTAGACTAGAGGGGGGGATTAGAGTGGAAGAGAAATGGGGCAGGCAACCAAACTTTTTTTGTTTTGTTTCAAAAATATATCATGACTGGAAACATCTAAATCTAGATTTAGACCTAGATCTAGACCTAAGATATAGAACCCAAATCAAATTATGGGAATGTTAATGACCCACTGAATCCGACCTATTCATCAGATCATGGCCATGACATGACAATGCACTAAGCATAGAACTGAGGCGGGGAGCCATCACTGAATAGAAACTATCCACTATCAGTCTCTCCATCAAGATGATTAAAAAAGCAGCGATAAGCAAAATCAGTGATGAAATAGTAAATACATAAAAAAAGTTAATCAAACAGGAAAGAGAAACAGAACATGAAATCCCCTAGCGATAAATCCCCGTTATTTGTGCTTCATAAATAATAAACAGCGGGAGCCCGCAGAGCCCATGTGAACAACGCGTGACGTCACGGCTCAGGGCGGAGCGTTTAATTCGATTTTCGGTGTACTATCAATAAAAAGGTGAACTGCTCATAGCCAAGGTGGATACTTCAGAACAACCATTTAAAGTTTTTCAGATAGCAGAGCCTATTGCCTATCATCAAGAGTAGTTTCAAGAAAACAAGAGCAATAGGTTTTGAGAACTCAACAGCTAGAACTTGGCTCATTTTCAAGTAGAAATATCTCGGGCCCCGATATTCGCACAGCGAAAATAAAGCAGTCAAACGAAAGTCCATCCAAAGCTCTTTAAAAACATGTATCGATCTTGCTTGTAGGTCCACGAAAACGAAACAAAACAGCGGGTTGTTCGAGGTGCCTATAATGCGATGCGCTACCCTCGGAAACAAAGGCTTACGGGCTGCCGTGGGGCGCTTTGCGCTGGCGGCCGACTCCTTCACTAAAGTGCCTATTCACTTACGCCCCACTTTAACTTACTCATGAATGGCCCCAATAATAGAATATGTGGACCACATAGTAGCAGCAAAGTAATCTCTTTAGCAATGACCCTCATGTTAAAGATGTTATAAATGCATTTTAAATTTAGCAGAATGCTACAGATCTTGCCAAAGAAGACAACTGTTGTTGAATGCCTACTAATTACTAAATCAAAGTTTACGGTAACAAAATCAGAAATCTCTTTTCAAATCTCCGAGGATGCAGTGATGCATGATACAGAAAGCTAATGAAGACTGTATCTTTTGCACAAAAAGACTTATTTGATAACATACAACCTCACCTGAAAATTTTCCAACTCTTTCTTCTTCACCAGCTCTGTCATGTAGTCAATCAAGTGAAGTCCAAATGCATTCTTGGCATTGATTTTCTGAGGAATATTAATAGAAAAAACAACAGTCAGAACTTTATCCTCAAAGTGATCTACAGTTCATGCATATGTAACAGGAGCTGACACAGAATTGAATGCAACAAGATATAAAATTATCATAAACAATTAGCACATCAAATTTATATATATATATATATACATACACCCTATGAGGGACTATTTTGAACACAAAGGTTAAAAACAAGAAAAGGAGCATTTGAAACAGATAGACTTGAGGACTGCACTTACATTTTCAGCAGACAGTTTGATGCAATCTGCATAGTGGTTTGCCAGCTGGGTGCTTGTAAGTCCATTCAGCACATCAGATGATCTGTGAATATTTGTTAACAGTAATTAAACCATTAACAACCAAGATGGTGTTTGGTCAAAAATCTATTGCTTTTACAACCTAAATGAAATACTGGAGCAGAATAATATCTTGAGCCCAAAGTAAAATTTCACAAATTTCTTTATGCTGTGCAGCCAAATTCCGGAAGACCTTGAAGACTGCCTCATAGTATTTCAGAACATTAAATTTCTGACTATGGGTGATCACTATTTTATAGACTTGAGAAATTTAGACTAGAAATGCTTGAAGATCTCTTACTTTGGTGAATCTGAGCTTGGACTTCCAAGGTTCTTCCTGTGAAGGTCAAAGACTTGAGACTTCCTCCTTCGTTCCTTCTTCTGTTTGCCTTCATCTTGCTCTGATTGCAATAAAAACAAACTATCAAGTGACTGACAGCTAAGGAGCTGATAGTGAACTGACTTCATACATGTCAAAATTTAGGACTGAGTAGTCCTTCAATTTTGTGGACTGACCATAATGATACATGAGTGTTTGTCTTGAAGTATTGTGGAGAAGTGTGGCCAAATGGCTGTAAATAGCATTAGACTCAATATCTACAAGTTGTGGGTGTGATTCCCTCTTGCTCTTTGGTCATGTTGTAAATGCCTTGGGAAAGCATTTACTTGACATTTTTCTCAGTCTACCTGTCTGCAAAATGGGCGCCTGGCTAAAGGTAGTGACAGTTATTATCAGAATGCTAATGTTCAGCGCCTGTTAATGGCAGCGGCATTATGTAGTTCCCAGAGTGTTGAGAAAGTTTAAGAATGGGCAGGCCTCCTGGGATAATAATAGAGTGGAATCATGTTAAGAAGGTAAGAAGCAAGATACCTGGAAGTAAACAGGATGAGCATCATCATATGTTTCATTTTATTTTTATTTATACACAACATCTTAAACTTTATTGAAGACATAGGTCTATACGAAAGGATATAAAATCATAACAAACAACGAACATATAAAATCATAACATACAACGAACATATTTGTGTACTACAACGTTTTTACCTAAAACATGGTCTCTGCACATTTTAGGAGTGTGACCCAGCAACAGTGACGCCCGTTGCAGTTTTGAAGCCGATAGGACGGTCACACTCTGGCTTTTAGAGTAGGAAAGCCGGCGTCTAGTCTTCTCGGATAAGGATGAAAAACTAGGAGGTCCCGTGTGCACGTTGCGCACGTTAAAAATCCCTTGGCAGTTTTAAAATCGTAAACGAGTAGGCCTAGTGGCCGCTGTCCACTCAAAATTGATAGGAAAATTCTACTAAAATACGTTAACAGTAACCATGAGGGCGTAATATAGCCGTAATCGTGCTGACACGCCGTAAAACACAAACTCACTCACTCACTCAATCTTAGCCTTCAAACAGAACAGATGTATTTCAATCAAGAGCAACAATGGCAAACTACAAAATCAAGACTGCTTTCCATAATCCATATGCCAGTATCCTTCCCCACCACCATCAGGGAAAAGTAGTTCATTGTTCCAGCAAGGCAGCATAAAAAAAAAATAGAATACTTCCCTCTGATGCAAGCCTTGTAACAGAAAGGGATCAGAGAGATGTACATAGAGTTAGATTCCTGCCAGAAGGAGATTTGACTGACTGACAAGCTGGAAAACACACATATTCAACGGGACCAAACCCCATGGTTCCACCCATTATGTCTGATGAACTGCAAGAAGAATGGCCCATGCTCAAGATCATCATTCAAGTTAGCTGACCCAGAAGTGAGGGTGACTCATTGCTTACTCACTACAACACAGGAGGGGTCGCCTAGATCATCCATGACTTCACTCACCTTCTCTCATCCTATACCGGCTCGGGGCAGCGAGTTTGCAGGGAAGAGCTGCTATTACTGGATAATGATCCTGGTGTTAGGAAGAGATCTTCCTCGTAATCATTGCGAGATACTGGGGCACTGGTCGAATAAGTGCAACCAACCCAGGTTGTGTTGTCCCCTACCATTTGCCAGCTTTCTGGACATCCAGCATGCCATGATGGCCAAGATGATAGCAGCCCATCACAACTTGTAGAAAAACTAACTGCTAGTCACACAGAAAAAAGTGCTGAGTCTCTCACCCAAGCTCACTAGAGGAAAGAAGGCAACCCGAAGCTAAAGATACTGGGAATAAGACTTGGTGACTGAAGCATATAAAGCAGACTTTACTGCCATGCCTAAAGCAGTAAAAACTCAAGCAGAGGAGTGCAATCTAGGCAAATCCCTCCTGTACAAACCATAAGCTGGAGAGGCAAGGAGTGCACACAGAATTATGTAGCTTCTCAGACCAGAAGGAATGAGACAACAAAAAGCCCATGATTTTGTTCCATCCTGGGTGACTTCTTCAAGCCAACAGCAGAATCACGCAAGGTACCAGGGAGGCTATTTGTGGCAGCTTCACCAATCTCTGAATAACGCTACCATTCTAGAAGAATGGCAACCAAAGATGAGAAAACAATGTAACCAGATCTGAACCCAATCCAAATGTTCGAAACAGCAAGATTAAATCACTTAGAGTCTTGGAGCCACTGGTTCATTAGTACAAAATGACTTCCAAACATCCATATGAGACGTTGTCAAAAGGTCGACCACAGAGACCCCCACCTACTTTGAAGAATCATTGCATTACTTTAATTGAGCCAAGTGAACAAAAGCATGTGATAATTATGATCTAGAGACATCCAGGAGACAGCAGCAGATAGGAAAGAGGTATATTTCTAATTTGAAGTATGTCAATAGGGTTAGAATCGTCCATGTTTCACCCTGTTACTGTGTATTTAAAAGGATCAGGCCTATAGTGGTGGTTTCACAGCGCTCATAATCTGTTAAACTATAACCTTTTTTTTTGTGTTACTGCAAAATATCGACAAATAAAGGCTTCTCTAAGTGTGAGTGTTTGTATTTTTTAAAAAAGTGCTGTGTGAATGATCAGAAATTACGTAACTGTTTGCTGTGTCGGTTGTATCGTGTGTTGTCCAGTTAATGCTGATTGAAAATGCTGGTTGTTTACTTTGGCAGAAAAGCACCACCAGTCAATGTTTAAATAGGCGATATACTCATTTGAAAACATTATGTCGGGTAAAATACCGTCGGCGATACAAAGTCTTCCGACTACGTCAAAATCAAACCTAGATCCACGTTTGTCGTCCATTAAATGCGACCGACACGAGGCCGATTGTTTGTTTCGTTTCCGTCGCTCCGTCTTTTTGCCATCGCCAGCTGTAACTTTCGTTTCAGTGATTCCAACGACCCCTATTTTATATTGCTGTAGCGCGCGGGTTCAAGGCCAGAGATCGTCGAGGTTTGTTGTCCACCGTCTTTGTCTACGATCAACCGACACAATCGATAAATCTACCGATATGACCGACACACACAGTTCTTAAACAATATACCTTTGCTCTGCATTGTGATATCTGAAACAGCCAGATATCAAACCGAAGGAATTTTACCGATCACTGATAATCGTAAGGTGGCGGACAAGGAATCACTCGGGGATCGGTAACGCAAAATTTGCCGAAAGACGACACGTGGATTTTGCCGTATCGATACGACCGACCTCTTTTATTTTTTCTTAATCAACTATGGGACTTCATACTCCCATTATATTGTTTATATTGTGAGTAGAAGGCTACTTCAAGATTAATATTTTAAGCCTGAACAGAATGCTAGACAGACTTTTCTTACCAGCAATAAGAATTAATTATGCCAGTGTATAGGAAACTGTGTCGGTTGTATCACGGACAACAATTTTTGTCGTCCACCAATACAACCAACAAATTGTTTAGCATTCTACATCATATCATCTAATTAAGAACATTATATTCATATTATCATGCTTATTTATTCTTAATATTTGATTTCATATAAATTTATGTTAGTCTGATTGATGCATTTGTGTGCGTAGTATAAGTAATGATACACACTCATGTTTTTTGTTATGTTCGTGGTTGCTTTTAAATCTATCAATAACTTTAATGTTGGCATATTTTAATGGAGTTCAAGCTTTTTATGTGCTTACATGTGTTATTAGACATGCGATTCAAGTGTTATTAGTTGCCTCTGGTAATCTAACATCCCATCTCTAGGCCAAATATGTCGCCCACCGGATACAACCGACATATTACTAGGCACAACTTCAATCGCATATCTTGGCCTTAGATATCATCAAACTATCTTTTTACTCTACATGAACATCACTGATCCATCCCTCTACCAGAGAGAAAAGTCAAAATGTGTGAAAAACGACTTTTAAAATTAGCCCTTTAGGTTACTTTTTGTGGTCGACCTTATGACAATGGCTCATATAAAAGAAATCAGCTACTCACCACCAAAACTTGAGAAAACTGGTATGGGACTTGCTAAGCCATGAGTCCTACTGGTGGATGGAGACACATATTTGGTTGGTGGTGGTCGCAACGGTGTTAATGGGGTGTTGGTCAAGGGAGACAAAACCTCCCTTTGCCTCTGTGGCATTCTTGTTTAAGAAGTGAGCCGATTCAGCACCTGTCTGAACAAATAGATAAAGGTATGGTTATTAGTAGTCCTGCTTTGATCCAGGCTAGACTTGTCTTGTAACAGAAACAAGCAACTCTAAAGTTAAATCAGAGTGAGGAATATTACACAATTAGCTCAATCCACCCTTATATTTTAAAATCTCCCCGATAAATACATTGAATACATGCCCATCCCCTTTTCTCTCCTGCATCCCAATGATTCCATTTCTCCTAAGAACAATCTAAATCTAGATCTAAATCCTGTATTAGAAAAAAAAAATTGATACTGGACTAGATAGGAATTAAACTTGTATTTGATGAAGTCTGTATGCATTGATAAAAATAAAATAGTTGGAACCACACTTCCACACTAGCGCCAAAACTCAGGCTTATATGCATCTTGTCGTAGCATGCTAATCGGAAGGAATTCCATATGTGTACCAGAAAGATTTCCGCATGCAACACACCGAACCAACAACATACCCTAACCCTAACCCAGGGTCAGGGTTAGGATTAGAGTTAGGACTTGGGTTAGGGTTAGGGTATGTTATGTTATTGGTTCAGTTTGCATGTGGAAATCTTTCTGGCACACATATGGAATTCCTCCCTGCTAGTCTCTGTACAAGGAACCATTTCTGAGTGAGTAGTGATTAGATCCAATGAATCACTGCTCAAGTTAAGACTCACGATTACTGAAATCCAAAACTTAGGCCTATTCTAAATTCTTGCAAAAGTAGCCTAGGGTAGGCCCAGATTAGACTAAATAAACTATAACTGTAGATCTATTCTACTTCTAGAAAATTATCTTGAATATCTAGACTATAATCTTAACCAAATCCAAGTCCAAATGCATACACTCACACTGCACAGGAAACTAGTCTAGTCTAGAAGTAGTGTGTAGTAGATTAGGAGATTTTCTATAGTATAGTCAGCATAATCCTGGAATAGCACCGATTTGATATCGATATTGAACTGCGATTCGGTATCGATATTGAACTGCAATTCGGTATCGATACTGAACTGTGCGCAAAGTTATTTTTTCCCCTTCTTCGATACCAGAGGCCCACCAAAAATCAACCAGTGCACTTCTCTTGCGCCAGCAACTCTCTCAGTCTTAGTGATCATGGCTCTCCCCGCCCTACGCACTGTCATTCATTGTAAACACTGCACGGTTCTCCCCACCCCGCGCACTGTCACTCAATGATAGTACCTTCTACATTTCATTTAGTCTTATGCCAATAATATACTCCCGGGACGGGACCGCCGCATTTTGTCGCCTAAACTTTCTCTACTCAGGTGAGTTGCAAGTTCGTCTTTTTGTCTCTACATTTCATTTAGTCTCATGCCCATATACTCCAGGAACAGCACCGCCGATTTCTCGCATTTTTCGCCTAAACTTTTGTCCCCCCAAAATATCCATGCCTCTTTTTTCTTTATTTATCCCCAAAAGGAAACCCTTTTCTCTTTTCAGACACTGGGAAAATGCATTTCATTTAGTCTCATGCTTATATATACTCCTGGCACAGCACCGGCTGCCTGAAAATCACTGAGTTTTTACAAAGGCATAAAGAGCACATTTATCAAGATCGGTCCTGTGCAGGTAGTATAATACAGACACTTGATTAGCCGAGGCTCTTATATATACTCCTGGGACAGTACCCACTGCTTGAAAACCTATTAGTTTTACAAAGGCGAGAACACTACATTTTCTCATGATCGGTCCTGTTCCAGGAGTATAATATAGACACTAGAATTGGACAGAGCAGGCACACTGACCAAATGAACAGCAGACTACGTGCCACTGAATCTGATCGATAAAGCCACGCGAGCCAGATGTGAGCACACATCACTGTCACACGCTCAGTGGGTTCGCGGTGGTGACGGTGACTCGAGACGTGAATACTGGAATCGAAATTATATATCGATACCAAATATAAATGATATCGATACCAACTAAAAATGGTATCGACTAAATCGGTGCTATTCCAGGATTATACCGTATAGATTTAGTCTATACTACATCAACAAGATTTGAATTTGAGATCTAGAGTAAGACTAGACTAGTCTTAGATCTCTAAGTTAAGTCTAAGTTTGGGACCAACATGAACAAGTTGCACTCTATGCCTTGGACAGAACGTTGTGGTCAGTTGTGGATTTATTGGCTATGTCGAAGGACAGCACCGCAACGATAATAATACAGTTCATTTAGGTCATGGACTAGATCGATATTTCGACTAAATTGGTGCTGTTGTTACAGAAAGCCATTAATTATTGTACCATACCTACTCCTATTTTGGCTATCTCTAACGACAGCACCAATGATACAATTCAATTAGTCGTAGACAAGTCATGGAATCGGTGCTGTCGTTAGAGAAGGCCCCTATTTTTTTATTATCGATAACTGGTTTTACTCCGCTGTAAACTAATCAATTTGTGGATTAACCGATGCAACAAATATTGTGAAAAGCTTCATACGAGGCAACTTATATTTTGCTCTTTGTTGATAAAATATCAGCGACAAGCCAAAGCCGCAAATTAGTAAATAACATCAAGTACATTACTTCACCAAGGGAAACCGACTGGATACAGGTTCAGTTCAAAGATGCCGCCGATATTTCCGTAAACAATTAGGTGGATTCTATAAGTATGTACAGCGTAGTCATAAACAATTCCTTCGGACTGTCTATCAACACGAATGTTAATGGTGCTGCCTATGGAAACCTTTAAATTGAGTTTCTAAACCCGCGCAGCACGGGTTAGACTGCGCACAAAAGTATATTAGGCCTATTGTGTCTCAGCCATTCCAGCAGAAGATCAGCATCGGCATCTTGTCTTCGGCCACTGCCAAAAGCTGTAGTCAAAAGTCGGAAAGTCTGTGAACAAATCAACTCCAATGTGAAATCCAAAAATCCACCCTCAGAATAATATAACCTTTATATTTCACATAACATCCTGTTCAGATTTTTATGCTTACACATCGATTAATGTGATACTGATTGGGTAGGCCAAAGAAAAAATGGAAGATTGTAAATAGAGGTCGTTTGCAGTTCGAATTAGAAGTGAGACCTCAGTCGTCACAACATGGAAGGTTATTTTATTTGTACATAACTATCAGATTAAAGACTGTTGCTAACTCAATTCCCCAAATAATCATTAGCTACAGTTGACTAAAATTAGTTTGAAGTAATGAAATTTGAATAAATGAAAATGAAAATAAATGAAAAACTAATATTTTCAAATCAACATGTTTAATTCCAAGTAGGTCCAATATTAATAACAGTGTGTATAGTTGCCCCCCAAACCATGAGAAATCAAGAGATCTACATGGCTGTTTAGACTTATATCAAAATTATTTTAGGCGTTGTGTTGTCCACATTAGTCTTCTCAAACAGGGCTTCCCTAATCAACAAGAAAGCTTAGAAAAATACAGGATCGTTTTTCTGATAGTTTAAAGGTCTTATTTTTACTGTCAACAGTACAATTTAGTGCTACCCACACGCAAGGGAATCCTGACCTTTGAAGATTCCTCTTGCTCGCTCTCTTTTATTCACGACTGGCATTGTTACGGCTTCCGCGTCAATAGAACATTGTGCTTGAAATCCATACTCGAGTATTGTTGCTGATTATTGAAGTTCGATTTCGCCAACCTCGGGAGAACAACATGGCTGCCAGTGTCTAAATGTGATCGTTGAACGAACAATAATGCATTCAAGAATAACTGGTCTTCAAATGCTTACATAAAATTGAAGATATTTTAGACCAAGTATTGCTAAGGTATTACACATAGATGTCAGTAACCTTACAGAATTGCTAATATCGATTTAGGACTAGAAATATAGACCTAGTCTACTAGACTAGGCCTATAGTCTATATCGTCAAGTCTAGATCCAGTGAAGGGTTCTAAAAATGATAGATTCTATGAATTGAGAGGGTAAACAAAATGGCCCAGGCCCGCTAGTCGAGTTCTGGTATTTCCTGAAAAATTTAGCAGACGTCTATCCTCGAAGTGCCAGTAACCGCCGTCTTATTATTGGCAATCTCCTGGGACAGGACCGCTCTTGCAATAATGCAGTTCATTTAGTCATTGGTTTAGTCACAAGATCGGTCCTATTCCGTGATTATCCCTTATTATTTACCGCAATTTCCCTATTAGATTTGCTTACAGAAAATTACCAGACTAAGCAATGACCATTTTTTACGTCAGTTCAGCTTTGTTTTGAGTGGCAGAAGTCAACCACCGCCTTGAAATAGTTATCAGTTGTTGTCTCTGTTGATATTTCACTATCATCGGCGTCATGCCGATTACCGCCGCTCTACTTCCGGATCAATATGCAGCGACGATATTGCCACCGGTACAGGGTAAAATGGCTTCACGAAAAGCCATTTTTCATAGGAAGCAATCGCTCATAAATTATTGGAAAATAAACTATGAAATTTCGGATCAGTGCATAAAATGCTTCTGTTTAATTGTAAACTCAGATTTTTTTTTTTTAAATTTCATACTGTGAGTAGGGAAATGGGGAAAAAATAACATCTCGCTATTGGGGAAAAGCACATGGCTAGAGTGGCAACACAGGCATGCGGCCCGCTGCTTTAGTGATGTTAGACCTTAATTTTTTCCCCCTCAAAGAAACTCATTTCCTTCAGAAACGTTACAAGACAGATGTTATATAACTTTACTGAAAATCAGATTAAGCTCTCTATTTTTCAATTTACGCAATATGTTTATCAATTATGCATTTGTCATTTCACAAAACAATAAAATGTCACGGTTTTTGCATCGCCACGTTCAGTGGGCAAGAATGCGCAAACGTGGTCTTGGTAAATTGATCATACTAAATCATTTCTTTTTCCACCATTCTGAATTATTTTGTTGGAGAAATAAATGAAACACCGTCTGCTGTCATAATCCAAGGGCAATCCCAATAAATTTCAAGGGAAACTAGTAGCAAACGGATGATGGCGACTACTGGCATGAGCTGGTTACTGGCACTAGAGGATAGTCCCGGCCGATCTGTAGCCTACTTTGTCAACTTTGTCCCAACAAGTTGCGTTGTTGATTTTGTGTGAATTGAGGTAAGTTCTGATTTCTGAACAAAAAAGAATGATGGTACAGAATTTGTTCATTTTATTGGTCAATTTTGACCTCGCAAAAAACAGGGTTAAGGATAAAAATTTTTCAAACTTTGTTGACAGCTGATTCGCTAAGCATTCTCTCCAATCATGAATCAGCGGCCATGCCGTTGGCGGCTTTCCCAATTTAAAGGCCACTACCCTGGATCTTTTCAGTTTTGTATAATGAGTCCCTTACGGCATTTTTAGGAAGTGCCATTGTTTTCGGTGATAACCTTCCTTAGACCAAGTTATGATTCCCATTTGATTTTCATACTTTGTGGCCGAGATCAAACATTTGAATCATCAAAGTTTAGAAAAACTAACAACATCTTCTCATATCCTCGAGCTCATGAAGTGTTTATTATTTCTGCTAAGTTTAGCATTTGTATCACCAATTTCCAGTGGCAGACAAAAGATGCTAGATTGGAGAGCAGTAACTGTTGCCATTTTTTTTTTTTTTCTGTCTTTCAGTCACTAATTTTGGTCTGGTTTCTCATTTGTGTTTTGAATGACAGTTGAATTACTATTTCACTAACTTGCTTGATACTGAAGATTTTCTCTATAAACGCTGAACTATGAGCCTATAGGCATGATGGTTCACCTAGGTTCAGGATTTTCCTGGTTTTGCGTCTTCAGGCTTTTTTGTTTAAAGTAGAAAGCTGTGAGCCAAAGGTCATAAGTCAAAGGCTATGCTCCACTACACATTTCAGTCTCTGCCTCAGAGAGCTGGTCTGAACCATGATGTTTGCACTGGCCAGTTGTGAAAATAGGTCACAGTATGCAGGCGATCTAGAATGAGGTTGTTCATTGCAAAATACTATTGCTTTCTTTGAATGTTTATACCCAAACCCTGATCCAGTCCTTTGCCCAGTGCCTAAGAGGCACAAGGTGTGTAATGTTTTTGCATAGAGAAGCATAGGCCTATGTGTTGGGCATTGTCAGTCAAGTAAATGTCGCATCAGAGACCTGGGAGCCAAGTTGTAGTTTCATACAAGTCAGATTTGTTTGATCTGATTTTCTTTTCTTATTATAGTGCCACAAACAACACAAAATGTCGACTAAGAAAAAAGACCGTGATCTTGGGAAAGCAAAGCTAGACTTGAATGCTCATGAAAAGTTTTTGGAAGAGCGGATGAGACAGTACAAAGAAAAGATGGAAGCCCAGGCAAAGGCAGTCACTGCTGTAAAGACCCAGTCATTGTCAGATACAAGCAGCGCAAGTTTGTAAGTTACAATGTTATTATGGATGTTTTTATGTATTCTTTATGCGTAAACCTACTGTTTGGCACATGCTGGTCTTGGTAAAAGCAGTGCCAGGCAGATTTCATGGTGTTAACATAATTCATTTTTTGTTTCAACTTTTGTGCATTTGGATAGATTGGTCACATGGTCACTCTAAATAGACATGAAAAAGGAAGAATTAAGCAATGTTTGAAAAGCATTGCATATTGCCTCTAACAACTCTGCTTGGAATTATACTTTCTCTCCATTAGCCATTCTTAGGTCATGTTCATTTTGATATAATGGTTACATTTTTTTTTCTTAGATATATGAGTTTTGCTCGAGATGGATTCCCTGATTGAAAATGATTGCTTTCCATATTATATTACATCAAGGATAATAATATAATAATAAACTACATTTCTAAAGTGCTTCACCTCCAGGAGGTCTGTGTCATCCTGTAATGATCTATCCACAGACCTGGGAAAAGCTCAGGCAGCAACATGAATATATTTAGCAATGATGGCAGCTTTTTGGACCAGTTTCGCAAACTGACAGGCCAAGAAAAAGGTGGTAAGGGACAGTAAGGGTTACTTTGTATGCAATTTGTTCGTGATAGTCACTGTAGACTATTATGATAGCTGGTAGCTATTGTAGGTGGGTATTTGGGAGACAAGGTTTGATAGAGTATACTTGAGCTGTAAGCTCATTTCCCAATTATTTGTATGCCAGGCGAGGTGGTATAATAATTTGGAATACAAATATGGCCTTTGACTTACCTCTGAGTATGGCTTTAATAGATGCACATTGTACATTGGTAGACACAGAATCCTGTGAGACATTTATAGTGTTATGCATCCTGTGTTGTTGTTTTATGTATCCTGTTATAGACTGGAGACATTTTAGCTGCAGTCTGACTTAAAGATTCTATGTTCATACTTACTCTCATTCCTTTTGTCACTCAAGTAGCAAGGACAATAAGTTTGACTGTTTTCTCTTTTTTCTATTCTTAATAGACATTAATTTGGGGGGGGGGGGATTCCCCCCTTGTTATAAATTTAGGTGGAAATTTGTAAATTTTGTGGGGGTGTTTTTGTTTACTCAAGTTCTTCCCAGCTTTGGTGCCGGAAAGAAAAGGGGATCAATGTGCATTCAGTAAGTTTCTCTTTTTTTGGTGAGGGAGAGAGTAGTTTGAAATTTAAGGGCCAAATCATGCAGTCGTGCATTCTGGAGAAAACACTTTATGAACATGGCTTGTCTACCTGAGGCAGGTTTGGAGGTGGTCAACAGTACTTACTGTGCTGATTCCGTGAAGTTAAATTTGGATGCTTGCTGGACATAAGCAAGGATACAGGTCTCATATAAATCATTTTTTTTTTTTTGCTGGACAACCATCTCTCCTAAAGAAGCTGAGTTGATTCCAAATATACTGGACGGGAAAGCTAAAAAAGACAACAGTCATGTAGTGGACAGCGTAATTCTTTTCCAGCCCTTAGTACTGAAATGTTCATGGAAATTTTGTCAAAATACGTTGAGGGAAATGATTAAGTAGAGCCAAAAGAAGGATAGCTGCCCTCAGCATGAAAGTTCAGCTTGGCATTCTATGGTGGGGGAAGGTGGGGAGCCACTGGATATTTGTGAGTGCTTATGGAAGATCTGTTTTATCAGATAACAAATTAATAATAAACAAAGCTGGCTCTCCAGCCATCACAGTATGATCTTGTCAGCATCCCAGTTGACGATGTTTTCTCTGTCAAATCTCAATAGATGGATTCCAGATAGCCTGTCCATAAGGGACAGTTATGTTTTTTATATTTAAAATATATGCTTTGTTAAAAACCTTCCCTACTACACTATTATCCAGGTGTGACAAAGAAAAGTACAGCATCATCAGAGAGTAAAGCCCTCTTGCAGACCAAAGTGAAGACAGAATCCACCCAGCCAGCAAGGCTAGACAGTCAGAAGTATCACAAACAGCCAGGTCCTGCCATTGTGCTGCCATCCTTCAAATCTAAAGACACAACTCTATTTGACAGCAAGGATGAGATTAAAGAAGAAAAGAAAGATGTGGAGAGTAAAAGGTAAATTAGAGATTCTAAGGAATCCTTGTAATGTTTCTAGGGACATGTTTGTTTCACATCATTTACGGGGATGCCACTCTTCCGAGAATTCTTGGAAATTCGAGAATATCGGCGGCTCCAAGAATGCCATCTGAGGTCTCTCTGAGAACCCGTGATGACTCTCGGAAAAAGTAAATTTCGGTTCTTGAGATCCAAAATTTTATCGTAAATTTTGGTATGGCCGTCGTATAGATAGATCAGCATTGACACAGACATTTCAGTACCGCGGGCATTGGCTAGACAGATTAGAATAAATAAAAGGTCACTTCTGGCCATAGTAAATGCAGTCCCTGAATGTCGAACTGTCATATAGGCGGTTATTTTGGTTTTAGAAACTCATTTGAAGAACAAACCATATGAGACGCACAAATTCAGCGTTGCGCTTTCCAATGCACACTCTTTTCAGCGGAGACTGCTTTGTAGGTCTGGCTTCGGCAGCACTAGACTAAAATTGGCTAATCGTCCGTCGCTCTTACTTGTCTTCCTCGGGTGATGGGGGGGTTAGGCTGGTCGACTCTTGCAGAACACATAGATCTACATTGATTTGCAGAGATAGTCTGAATTGAAAGCAAGAGATCTAAGCAGTAAAATCTTTTAAGGACATCTTAGGAATGCTCCAAAATGAAGCTTTCTCTCAACCAAATCACAACCCAGGTACTTGGAGAAATAAGATTTTAAAGCAGCCCGACCTAGCCTTTGTGTTTAGAATCAATTTCTGACATTCACAAAGAACACATCTGAATGACTAGTCAGAATAATCAAACTATGTGATGAGTTTTATTCAAACAGCTGTGTCTGCTGCCTGATCCATTCTAATTAGGGGTTGGTAAGTCTGCTTTCGATTTCTCTACGTATAATTATAATTTTGTAGTAAATTTATGCGTCTTCAATTTTTTAAAGAGATACGGTAGCTTTTATTTCTTTATTGTTTAAGATAGTTTCATTTAGAGATAAACAAGATTTGGCTCTTTAAAAGTAGAAGTTTCAGATTGAAGACACCAAGTTCACATGATTTCCCGCGAAGCTGCAAATGTTTCAGAGAACTATATGAAAAGTGAGTGATATCCCTGCTTTTAGAATCTTAAATTTAACATAAAAAACCAAATAGTCGAGCATGAAAAGCTTCAACACATGTAAATTGAAATTACAGTTACCTCCAACAGATTCTTCAGACTCAGATATAATTGAAATTAGATAAGGTGGGCCTGATGAATTTGAGTTCTCCATTCTTGACTGTAATGATTTTATTTATATAGCACCATATCAATGGCCTGTACAATATTAAATATCATCCATGAATGCACATGCATGAAGGCACTTACATAGAAACATACACACAGTATAATGACCCATTCTTTCTTAAGCAGTGTCAAAAGTATTCATTCTAAATTTACGTGCACATAAATGACTGCACTGTCAAGGCTGGGATAAACACCAAGCTGAAAATGAGTCTTAAAGGAAGACTGCACCGCCCTACAGACCATATTAAATCATACGATTCCCTATTGTTCCAATGAAATAGTCTTTCACGTGTCTGCCATAATGATATAACACTCTGCCGGCCTACGACAACCCACAGGGTTACATTATCCATAGTCCGAATTGTTACAACCACTGAGGGCATGGCGGCCATAAGCTTACGTCAAATACGTTCTTGCCACATGGCCAAGCTGTCTAGCCAGTGCTCTGCGGACGGGTGATAGCATGTTGGTATAAATATTTTAATTCCTCTGTGAACAGTAGATATGCCAAACAAAATCATGCTGAGGCAATAAAAATGCAAAATACTTCTTTTGGCTTCCACTATCAAACTTTATGTTTGAATTTGGAATACCAGAATCTTATTTCAAAACTGAATAATACATTGTCAGGTAAAGGTGTCTGTAGCTACTGGAACATAAGTGACGTCGGCGTTTTTGCCACAGGCTTCTGCTGATGGGGGAAGGGGAATAATTCTGGACGCAAGGCCCAAACCTGTTAACTCTAGCTCTCCTTATTGTGTCATATTACATATGTGCACGGTAACAGAACAGTGCTCTTTCTTCCCAAACTTGACTCGGTGGGCACCATGGATAATTTTTAGGGAGAAAAAGTGTTGGAAAACGGAAAATTATTTCTGATGTGCATGTCCTACTTTAACTCGCTGGAGAGTGATCAGTGAAGTATCATACTAAAACTATACAACATCCAAGAACAGTCTACAGAACAGAGCACGAAGAGTGGAACTGGGCTAGTGAATGTGCAAAACATCTTATCACATAATAAATATTCTGTCAGCAGAAGAAGATGATGTCAAAATATGCCGTTAGTCCTTAATTGATGTGGATACATGTCTTCAGTGAGTTCAGCTGCTTTTTTGAAATAGTAATGATTCAAAATCAGAAGATAATTCCAAAATTGTTAGTGTCAGGTGCATAAATGCTCAGTCTTCAGATAGTTTTGATTGTATTTTTTGATATGCAGAACAGTTTGTAACATGTTGATTTTAAGTACTTTAAAGGTGTGTATGAGGTCGGGAGATCTTTAATTATATAGTCAGGCATATCATTGTGGAATGCGAAATAGCAAACAGTGACAATCTTGTATTCATTCTTGTTCCTTACAGATAGCCAGTGCAGTTGTTTCAGTAAAGGTATTACAGTGGCAGAGATCTTCTTTTGTGAATTTCTTACAATAAACATTAAAGCAGGAGACAACCTTTGTAGATGAGTCATGTACAGGCAATATATATATCATATATATTTGGCATAGTTTTTGAGAAATTACCTTGCTAGTAAAGGAGACAAGTAAAGCTGGTTATGAGCACATTTGTAAACAGTTCTGGAGTTAATAATTTTTTTGTTTCTTTTGGTTTTGTTTTTGTAGTCAATCAGGGTTTGGCAGTTATGGTCCAGGAAAAGCTGATGTTTCTTCCTCCCAGTCTCAGTCAGTGATGGCTACTGATGTTACAGACATTAGACCTCTTCCCTCAGTCAGTAGTAATCAGGCTGGAGTCAGTGTGTCTGCTCAGACAGCTGTCTTATCATCAGATGGCTCAAATACTTCTGTACCCACTGACCTGAATTCAAGTTTTGCAGGTCAGCAACTTCCTCAGGTTCTGCCACAGACACAGCGAATTGCTGCATCATACTTTCTGTCAGAGGCAGTGACTGGAGTACCAGGGTCAGTGGTGTCAGCAACACAAATCACTGTACATGGCATTGGAGTACCATCACCACTTAGCGCTCCACCCCAAGCTTCTGCTATACCATCTGCATCATCTCAAGCTATTTCCCATATCTATAACCAGCCTCCGCCAACTGTTGCGACTTACAGCCTCACCAGCTCTGTGCCTCCGCAGGTTGAAGGCGCAGAGATCCTTCCAGCCTCCACTCAGGATCCTCACTTAGTGTTAGTGACAAACCCTAGTGGCCCCTTATTGCCACCTGCTCAAAATGTTCAGGCAACAATGTATGTATCAGCTCCTCCCCCTCCTTTACCACAGATGGCCAACCCAAACATACCCATTCAGAGCTCTGCTGCACCATTACAGACAGTAGTGGTTTCAAATGTGCCTATTCACACCCCGCCCCCACCCATTGTCACCAACTTCAATCCCTCACAGGCTCCTCCTATGCTGCCGGTTCAGAACCCGCCTTCTGTTGTATACCCTGCCCTTACACTGCCTCCCAACCCTGTGAGCAATCTTTACACCACACCCCCTCCTGCATGCAGCGCTCCAATCACAATTTCTGTGTCTGCCCCGCCACCCCTGTTAGTCCCAACACTACACATGACACAGTCATCAGCTGTTTATGGAAACACTATGGGACCAAGCAGTGGGATTTATGGTCCACTGCCTGTGCCTTCTCAGCCTTCACTATCCATAAACCCAGAGGCAGGCATGTATGGGCCAAGTGTTGCTGCACCCAGTGTACCAGCACACATGGAAATAGGCATGTATGGACCCATAACACCCAAACCATCAGTGAAACTGGAAACCGACGAAGAATATGATCCTGCTGCACCTACTGATGATACAGAAGGTAGGTACACTTCAGAACTCCTTTGACTTAGAATTATGCATAATGCTCTGGATGAAGACATGGAAATTAGAAAACATTCTCTCAGTGGTGCCTAAGTGAACATGGTCATTTATTCCTTTAAGAGTTATAACAGTTTAAAGTAAACACAGAAGTATTTGTTGAGATCAGTTAATCTTACATCATTTCCCATTATTTCAAAAAGATATGAAGGTGGAAAGGTTGTGGAAAAATACTCTTCAGTTTGCCTCTATTAATGACATGAACTCTCCAGTGATATTTTGGATTAATTTATCAACCAACAAGATGTCCTGAAATAACATCTTCACAATTCGATTTTGTCGCAAAATACTTTTGAGGAGATTTTTGATATTGTCTCTTTAGCCAGCAATGACTGAAACATGGTAATTAAGAAGCAAGTTTATGAATTTGATAACCCATAGACTGAAATACTAAGCATACCAGGCATTTGCAGAAGTTTACTGAAAAAAACTTCAAGCATTGGGTTATTAGTTCCATGAATCAGAACCATTCAGAATGTTTCTAGTTTTTTTTTTCCTTTTTTTTCCGCTTGATTTCTTTTCATTTCAGACTTTGTCTGGTTTATTAGTGGACAAAATGTCATAGAATAAATGTTTGTAGATACTTTGAATGTGAGTTCTAATCACCAGTTGTCAATGCAGTTTTGGGAAAAAAATGCATGGCACCTTCATCTCTCCATACAATGGCTTATTTGCATCATGCCAGAAGTTCAGTTGAATTGTGTGATAATGGACTCTGGGTGCACAAAAGATTTTGCCCAAATATCACAGGATGAAACAAACAACTACAGTATTATTATTGCTAGTTCAAGTACTTGTTTTCAGCAGCTCATCATTTGAAACTGAGAAAAATTAAAAGCTCAACCTTAATTCAAGGAATTTATTTCAAATCTAGTTAAGAAATAAGACCGAAAATTATTTCTAAACATTTCGACTCTAAGTTCTTTATCAATAGAATGAAATAAGAATTATAACTTTTGCAATAAAAGCAACCACATTGAGAAGAAAAAGAAAAGACAAGCCTGGAAGGATTATTGATCGATTAAGTGGGGCGGTCTTAAAATAGCGGGTAAAGACAATAAGAACTAAACCTGGATCAAGGGATAAGACAGTTGGTAGAGGAGTGAATTAAGGTAAGAATTAAGGTAAGCATTGTTGTTCATATTGGTAAAATGATCACTGGTCAGCATCACTAGCAAGCTTATTTTGGTATTTATCATTAGAATTAACTTATGAGATTCAGATTAAGATCTTTATTTCCCATTGGAACAGTTGTTACAAAATATGTATAAATAGCTACCATTGGACACATCAGCAGCAAATGGACAGGCAGTCCAACAAATAGACAGACAATCAGAAAAATAAGCAGACAAATAGATAAGCATATCAAGAACCCAATAGGAGAACTACAGTGAAACTCGGTTGTAACAAGATTCAGTGTTCTGATAAAAATCTCTCGTTATTTCCGAGGTCTCGCTATTCCAGTAAGGAGTGTAGGCCACTGAAAAGGGGAAATGACAATTTGACGAATAGGCCTATAAATTAACGTTTTTGCAAGGCTACTTCCCCTGTTAACAAAAGCATTTAACCGGAACAGCCAATGTTCGACAAAGTTTTTTTTTGTTCGTTTGGGGAGGGGTGGGAAGGAAAGAGAACTAGGCCTACTTTTTTCGGGTGGGGAAAGAGGAGGAGTGGGTTGGGGGAGGGAGAGGGCAAAGAAGAAGGAAAGCAATGTTTTTGTTTTTTTTCTCTGTGGGTTGTTTTGGAGGAGAGAGTAGACCGCTTTTTTCCTTGAGGGGAAGGGCTTTACTTATCATCTGTTTGCTTTTCAACGACTGTGAACAGACTGACCGCGTGGATACCAATACGGGGAGTGCAAGATTGTGTCGTGGTCAGGTGGTGAGCAGGACTCGTGTGTATCACACAGCACGTGTGTAGGTTAGTAGGGCCAGTGTAGTCTAGCCTGACAAAGCAAGTGCACTAAGCGAGGGACCGGCCACGATGCACACTGCGGCATGTTGACATGGTGACCGACGGTGTGCTTCTGGCGAAGTTACATTTACAGCAGTTACAGTACAGGGCTGTACTGAAGCCAGTAGGTTATCACAATCGGCCATGTTTACTCAAAAATTCTCTCGCTATTACCGGGGTTTTGATTATCAGCGGTCGCCATTACAGTATTTTTTTATATAGTTTACATAGCAGGAAAAACTGGCATTTTAAATTTTCTCGCTATTACCGAGTTGTCGTTGTTACCGATGTCGTTAAACATGATGATCCACTGTATTTAAGCCTCCAGAGATCTGAGATGTAATTCAATATCATTGCAGAAAAGTTTATGTTCATAATAACGGTTTGGGGTGCTAATTGGAAATCCAGTAAAACCAGTGATGTAGGGACACTCAAGCAAAATCAGAAAAGTGATTGTGCCTGGGAGGTGATTCTTCATCTTGTTTATAGATGTTTCTGTGGTTGGGCACCCAGTGCATATTGAGCTAAACAGACTCCTAAGGCATGAGTATCCCAAAATGTCAGGCTCATTTCATAAGGCAGATATCTTAATACAAATACAAACTGCTGTACAGTATTGAAAAATCAGACATTTGAAGATAATTTATTTTGCCTTTTAAATTACAGCAAATTGGAATTAACCATTTACCATCAAGTTTTATCAGTTTAATGATCCATGTTTACATCTCAGTGTTTGTAAGAGAAAACAGCGCTTGGTAACTAAAATAGCAAAGTAATAAGATTTTTTCCTCATGACTGTAAACTTACGTGTGATCAATGTGGGTTAAAAACCATCAAATGCTGGAAGAAAGCCAGGTCACCAGGTTATATACAGTGGACCCTTTGAGATAAGACCTTTGTAAATGTTCATGAAAAAGGTCTTAACATGGAGGGAGTCTTAACTGAAAGTTTCACGCTAATATAAGGAGAGGCTGATCCCCAAATTTATTCAACTATTATTGCATTTATATACTGTAAAATAACCCCCCTTGCATATTCCCACAAGTTAACTTGATTAAAGTTTGAATCTGGGTTTTGCCCACAATTCGCTTTGCAGTTTCCCGGGCCCTGCTCCTCTTTACAATCTTGTTTTGCTCCTCAAAAGTGAGTGTCTTTCATTTGTGGTTATGCATCGTTCCAGAAATTAGTTAATGTGTGTAACCAAGGTCTAGATAAAACTTATGGCCTGACGAGCGCTGAATGACTGCGATCAAACAAATGAATGACCACATGAGTGTAAAAGATATCGTGGGGAAAAAAATGCAAATACTGTGTAAAGCCTGGGTTGTACTTCACTGGCTTACGTTAGATGATATCATTTTCTGTGTCCAGTCATATGCAAGTGGTGGCAGTAATGTTCCTGTCAGCCTGTTCATGCGGAGACGGACAGGGTAACCTAGGCCCACCAAGCCTAGCCTGTCACTTGTACACCGCTTCAATGAGACTTGGGCAGCTTGTCCTGGTGGTACGTCCTACAGGTGTTCAGACCATGCGGGCAGGTTGCAGTTCAGAGTGACTGGGTGACTGAACAAAGGTTTCAGAGTGGGTCGGATTTTGGAGGAAGATGTTATTCGAAGGTTTTTCGTACAGAAAATCAGATCCATCACAAGACTTTAGGTCTTAATCGAGAGGAAATTGTAAATGTAGTGATTTCTTGCCTGTCCTTTCTGCTTCCCCCTTTTACCAAGAATCTGATCATGGGCAGTCACACAGCACTAGCACTGTCCATACATAAGGAATAAAAAGTGGAGGTCCTCCCCTACCTGCTTCTTTTCAGTCCTTTTTATTTTCAACTCTTTGTTAATATCTGTTCATAAATTTTAATTGTTATTCTCTTAACAGGATCTGCAAATGCTGATCAAGGAATTGCCACAAGCAGTTCATCCCTCAGAGTTAACAGCATCTCTTTGTAAGTCACAAACTTCATAAAGAATTTGGGTAGATTTTAATTTGCAGAATTTTTCAGAAATATTTTTAAATCATTGAATTTATTGCAAACGGAGTAGTGTAGTATCTAGCCAAGTGTTTTTCATTTTATTGTTGGTACCTATTCCCTTTTGCCATTCCTCTTCTAGCCTCATGCCTATGTATTCTACTGGTCTGTCCACCACATATTCTGTCTGTAGCAAATGATCTGAAATAACCTTGTGTTAGTTTCTGCTTGATATTTGAATCAGTTGATGGCATTTTTCATTTTCAGTGCACTAGCCCAGAAGAACACGGTAAAGCCTGGTGTGCAACCCTCTGCAGTTACATCAAATGTATTTAGCACACCTGAAAACCCACCAGGTAGGCTTGCTGGTAAAGCAGCTCAGTATTAATTTTGGTATTAAATGATGTTCATAGTTATGCAAGTGTGTCCGAAAACAAAATACAGTAGTGAAGAGGTCATTTCACCGGTCCTTGGTGAAAGAATGATGCCACTAATTCATTGGAAATTAATTAAATAGAAGTTTAAGGGATTAGACAAATCTCTTGGCTTTTGGTATCATTTTGGATTGACAGCTGGTGAATTTGGAAATGCATCCTCAACTGGGTCATTATTAAAATTTTAACACTGTTAACAGCTTTCTTATCAAGGTTGCTATTGTGTTGAGTTTGTCAGTCGATGTTATTGCCTTTTCTGCATCTTGAAGTGTGGATTTCTCTTTTTTTGCTGTACAAAATGGTTCTCCCCAAATCCAAATTCATTTAAATTACTTCCAATCTGTGAGTCTGAGGAAAATGGGAGTTATAGGCAATGGCATCCTTAAGGACTGGTAAGCACTATGTGCTTATTAGTGGATTCTTTCATTTAAAGCATTAACAATGAAAGAAGGAAAATAGATCATTCAATGGCCAAAATGACCTTTATGTTAATCATACTTTCATATTTAAGGTTAGGAGAATTAATGGAACAGAAGAGCAGGTTTTGGTATAACTTTCGTTGATATATCATAATTTATGTCTGGACACTACAGTTCATTCCCCTCTGCTGACTTCATCCATCCAAAAAGGATGAAGCAGCTTTTCTGACTAATCAGCTTATATGACTTCCTTTATATTGTAACTAACAAAAAGAGTTCAGCTCATTTTTAGTTGCTGTGTGTCTTTTCAAAATCCACCACTATTATTGGTCATAGGAGGTTTGCAGGTTGTTCCAGTCATTCTGTCTGTAACTAGGAGATTTCAGTTTGATTAAGATCTGCAATTACCAGATTTGCCAGTCCTCCTGCTGTTTGCAGGAGATTTTCACAAATTGTTGGAATCTTCCGCTCTCCCTATATTGCTGCAATCCATATCCCATTAGATGGCCACCAGTCCCAGCCACATTATATCTACTGTATATTTTTACAATATCTGCCTGCCTTTAGGGCAGTCAGCACCAGGAATGCCAGGTATACAAATTATACCAAAAGTGGGCTGGTTTCAGTTTTGCTGATGATTAATTGTGTTTAGGCCTTCTGTTATGATGTCATGCATGTTTGCTGGTTTTCTTCAGTGTGGACTTTGGCTAACTTAATGTTTATGTGTTTACACCATCAACGTCTCCTAAATAAATTGAAATGTCATTCATTTCATCATAAATCTTTCCCAAAATAGAAACCCACAGGTTGGCAAGTCTGCAATTACAGATAAGTCAATAAATTTGAGCCAAATCAGTTGACTTACATTAGACAATTATAAATAGATGTGACAGACCTGCCCTGGACAAAACTGCAAATGGAGAGAGATTGAGGTCTGTCTCCATAACTTGTATTGACTGTTCATTCAGCACAATCATGCATAGGAGCTTAAGTTGATCCAGCCTGCTTCTAGTCTGTCCCCCAGAAGATGAAGAGACCCTGAATGTGATAGAGCAGTTGGCAGCACAAGTGATGCTCTCAGGGCCACAGGCAGAGCAGCGAGCACTGGAAGAGCATGCCACAGACCCATTATATTGGTAAGTTTAGAAATTTCTGATAAAGTGAGGAGTCCATAAATAGAGGCAGTGCCAGGTTTTAAGTGGAGTTTCTGGCACTGACAGTCAATGGTGATAAGAAGCATGATAATATTCCTTATATTTTGCTGAAGATAGTTCACATTTTACTAAGTAGTCAGGTGATGCCCTATGACCCTCAGGTTGAGCAAGAGCTCTCAAGGAGTCCATGATATGGGTAAGCTGAATGTGTGAAAAGAATGGGAAGTGGGAGAAAGGGTGCATGAGTTTTATGAAGAGATGAGGAGCAAAGTAAACATGTAGATAATTAAGATTGCAGAATTTCAGATAAATTTTAACAAAGACAGTTATTCTATAGCAGTTTTCTAGGTGCAAGCATCAGTCATACAGTTCAAGAATTGTGCTCAGATAAGATCCATTGAAGGAATAATTGCCATATGAAGTGAGAGAAATCTGGAAAGGAATGGATGTAATCTAATCCATGTATGATCTGTTCCACAGTGTTGTGTTCAGACTTTATATCTTTAAATTAAAGGGGTAAATTTTGCTTCAGGTTCAGGGAGTTGAAGTTTGAAGTCCCCTGAGCCTGAGTTAGGCATTTGTTTTTAATCTGTCTCATTATCTCATTGGGGTCCTGTATGACGTTTAAGAGCCTTGAAGAGTTTCAGGACTGCTAGCAGTTTGTAGTATTTGATGAAGTAGAAATGCCTGATGATAAAGTGAATTGCTTTTAAAATCTCTGGAATATGGCAGTTGTTTTTTTTTTTCGTTAAGCAGAGTTAATATGGTTGGCTTTAGTTATTTGTGACCATGATGATTTTCAGTTCCTGTTAAGAATTTTCTGAACCTCTGATTGTAGGTTCCTGCGAAACAAGTCAAGTGATACCTATAAATATTTCCAATGGAAAGTGAACAGATTGGTAAATCCATCTATCAAGATGGAGCCCAATGATGTGGATGCGGATGATGAAGGAGGAGGTAAGGTCGTATAAGTCATGTAAAAGCTTTGCAGTGTACAAGTCCATCACAATTACTTTAATAGTAAATTTGTACATATTCTTTATTTGGCACTTTCCATACATACAAGTGTCCTTCTTTGGGAATACTTCATTATGATCAAGCTCAGAGACGTTGCTTGAATTACATTGTTTGATTTTTCCTTTTGTGTGTTAAGAAAATACTGCATAAAATGTATCAAAGCTGATTCTCCAGCTGCTATTTTGAATCTCTAACGCCATTTATGAAAATGTACCTCTCTTTGGATAGAGTAATCAGAGAAGAACCTCATGATCTTGAATTCCATAAGACCACTTTGCAATGAAATTGTGGGGAATTTAAGGTCGTATAGCTCTGCTGTATTTACCCATTTCAAGAAAAAAACCTCGGCATGACCGAGTAGTAGATTTGTAACATGGGACATCCTATCAGAACTGATTCTGACAACAAAAAACCGGTATGCATGAATAGATATGAACATTGACACACACTTATTCACCCTGAAAGAACTTGATTGAATGTGGCTGACAATCAAATTTTTTACAGACCTAACAGACTCACAACATGACTCACAACAAAGAAAGAGAAAAGAACAAACTGCTGATATTTGAATTTTTAGACAGAAAGGTGTATTATGTGGAAGTATTTAAATTACAAAAAAAACAAACTCTTCATCAGCATTGCCCTTTAATTATGGCTTTGGACTCAAAATCTGAAAGTCATTTGTTCAAGTCCTAATTAGGTTGTACATGCTTTGGAAAAGCATCCTATTCACATTTTCCTCAATGTTAGTCAGTCTTTCTGCTCAGTGGGTACCATGCTATATGCTGTGAAAAATATTGTCGGAATGCTTGTTATTATTGTAAATGGCAGCAGCATTGTATGATCCCCCAGGAGTTGAGAATGTCTTTGAGTGATTGGGTCTATTTAGGCAATAATAATGTGAGGTCACATGAGCAGCTGTTGGCCTAGATATAAGACTCTTAAATCTTGTTATTTTTTCTGTGATGAAAGATGATTATCACATCTTAAAACTAAGGTCCCCATGAAGTTCAGAGTTTTGAAATATTGGTGGTGTGTTCAATTTCATGGCTGTATTAATTCATATATGTGCAGCAAACTTGGACCCTAATAGCATATACATACAGTGCCTTCAAATTTTGGCTATAACTCAGAAAGTTGTGCATACAGCATATCTTACATAAAGGAAACTGACTCACTACATTATTTGTTTAGAAATACACTTCATCACTACCAAAGATGACCATTGATTTATTGAGGAGGTATATATATATATTTCATTATCACATGTTCATTATTAGAATAGCAAATCAGATTATAATGATGGAAGACAAGCTGTATAATGATGTAAGGAATAGCCTTTCCAATAATGTGACCAAGTTCAGTGCATTGTGCAGAATACCACATAAGCATGAGGTAAAATGTACCATTTTCAAAAAAAAAGATTGAGCTACTGCGGAGACAGGCAGAGTTGCTCTGTGTGACTGAGCTTAGTTGTAAGTAGAGATTACACTTCTGTGTTCAGGGAACTAGCCCTATACCTCCTCTCCTCCCCCCTCCCCACCCCACCTCACCCACACACCAGATTAATTGTAGAGTATGCTCAGATCAAGGTTAAATGTTTGTTTTGGTTTCTATACTTCCTTATCCTACTAAATAATTTTATGTTATATTGGTATTCACCTTTCTGTATTTAGCAGTGCTTAATTTGTCAGATTCATGTAGCACATACGTGCCACCAACTTTTGTACTGACATTTACCAGCTTAGTTTTGTGGATTTGCAAAGAACTCATTCACATTTGATTTTTATAAATTTCTTTGGAGTGAAGCGCAGTTCATAAAGTCTAGACTCACATGTCTAGTGTATTTCTCATTGTATATGAAGAGGGAAGAGATTCAAGGGAACCAGTCCGCAAAAAACGGCGGTCAAGATGGAGTGAGCAGAAAGCCCCTCTTGCTCAACCAGGTGTGGCAGCTCCCACATTGGCACCCCCAGGTGTGGTAGTTCCTACACTTGCCCAGCCAGGACTGATGCCTGCAGGAGCCCCAGCAATGCCAGGTTAGCTTGTTCAATAATTTCACCCATTCAGGCTTTCATTAAAGCAGTGACAGTAAGAAGGGTTGCATCTTCTGCCTATAACCCTAGATTTTAAATTGTTCATAATATGGAAATATGACTGCAATCAGTACCTCCATGAATAAGTGAAAACAGGCTCACTGTGTAAACTCTTTAAGCAAAATTAATTCTTATATGAATCATTCAGCGAGTTTGAGAGGGAAAGTTTTGTTTGAGCAGTCATGCATAATACACTTAATGCAAAATAGTTAAGAGCAACTCTTGTTCTGAGTAATAAAGTATGTTTGTGTGAATCTTGGCCAGTAAGTGAAAATTTGTCACTTAAATGTGGAAGGAGGTTTCAGCCACCTTATCCTCGTCAGAATTTATTGTGTGATGATATCGAACACCTTACATTGTAAATGTCCTTGGACTTTCTATTGCCCATTGATGGATGTCTTTTTGTTCCTGATTTCAGGTATTGTCACTAATATTCAGCTTGGGGGTTTGGCCACAATCCAGCCTCAAGTTCAGCTGCCTCCTGCTCCCCAAATACCTGGTAGGGCATTCATTGCTCATCATCTGATATTAGCATACTAGAATTGGGTCAAGAGTAGTTTTGACAGATTGTACAATATTGATTGAATTTCTTAACTCACTCGCGACGTTTCCCGTAAAAAATGCGGGACGGGCCGTCAGTATTGTCAGACGTTTCCCGTAGAAAACACGGGATCGGCATTATCGCCGTATAGCGGCTATATAAATGCCCGTAAAAGCACGGGAACCGTCTCAGGCGTATATGGAGCCACTTGTTTCGTTCAACAAAAACTTTCCCGGAAGTCGGTGGATAACTTTTTTAGTTAGGTGACTGCCATCGGAATCTGTAGTGATCGTTAGAATGGTGTCTAGTAACAGACGGAATATTTTTGCTGCATTTGAACCCTCTTCTGACTCAAATCTAGATCTCGACGATGATGTTAGGGATCCAGACTTCATTTACTTATCTTCTGTACACACGTTCACACTCATAGAGCACAAAAAAAAAGCCAGGACACTGCATTTTCTATAGTAATCCACCTTTATTTTCCTATCCGCAAATTTTTTTGAACATTGAAATCTATACCTTTTTCAAAAAATCATAAAACACACATTATGAGAGATAGACAATTGTGCTTTGGCATGTGTATTGTTATTATGTTGTTATTGGTTGTGTTCAAAAGGCATTGCAATTGGTGAATTATCTTAGATTTTATAGGGTTTTGAAAAAACCTGAAAACCTTCAGTCTGTGGTGCTTGTACATAGTAAAATCCTTCAGTCTTCAGTGAGTTAAAAATACCGCCATTTAAGAAATCTGGTGGTCAAGTAAAAGTTGTATTTTGAGACAATGTTTCCTTAACCCTTTGAGTGCTAAATGTTAAGAAGATATAAAGTTGTACATATTTTTTTTAACATTTCAGTATATTATTTTCTGATTTATTTAGAATGATAAACAAAGAAAATCATATATCTTCTGCAAGAAGATAACCCAAAGTACATAATGAGACCAAAGAATTTATTTCTTTTGGCAAATTATGAGATATAATTGTGGTTGTATCGAACTTTGTTAGTTTCCCTCCCTTGCACAAAAGTACATTCCATGTCCTTCAGAGCCACATCTTGTTTGGTCCTAGTCTCAGAAATGTGAAAGAAAACAATTGTAACTTAAAAGCAGGTGTATTCATGGACTTCTCACCTATATTGCCATCTCATGGAGGCAGATTGTTATTCATGGAATTACCATTACCTCTTTGATGACTCATTTTTTTTTGCCATTAAAATAAAAGCCCATTAAAACTTACCAATCTTCCCATACTGACAAGATATAACTTGTCATGCATTTTATAATCAGTAGCAGTTCATAACTGGCAAAGTGGGTGTTGCGGCTCATTGCATTCAATAGGCAGGCTGCCATAATGACCCATCACATTCAAAAGATTAAGATCACTGCCCACTACATGAAAACCACACTATTAAGCTCTTTGGTGTGCGAAATGAACTGAATTAGAAAAGAGTGCACCATATTAATATCTGCACTGTAATCAACAATTGAAGAGGACTGTGATCCCTTAAATTTAGTAATTAGTCAGTAGTCCTTGATTAGATACATATGAAGCCTCTGTATAAGGGTCTTTGTTTTAGGTGTACTATTTCCATCCTCTAGTAGTAGTGGTAGTGTCTTGTGTCATGTGGAGATGCATGTTCTCACTATGCAAGTGTGTAGCTTTCCTCAGTGCAAGGCTATGATCTTTATTTGACAAGACTGACATTAATTGAATAGAATATATCCATGCTCTGGAATGCATTTCGTCTTTTTTTTTCCTTGTGGTGATATGGAAGAGGCTAACAATAAAACTAGAGGATTAATTCATAACCACTCTTATTTTGTTTAAGCACCAGGATCCACTAATATGCAGGACTATGCCAGAAAAGTAATTGGCAGTGACTCCATCTCAGAGGAGCAGCTCAAGCAAATTCGAGAGCAGCAAGAGGTCTGTAGGACAGACACACATCCTTTTTCTCACATTGTGGGCTGGGATGTGGGACTGTATTTGTTAAAGTTTACAATAACATATTTGTCATGAATGTATTACTTTTATAATTTAGTTCAGCACTTTGGAATAAATTGCTTGTTTTCCTTTTCCATGTCTGTTTTGATGATCTTTTGGTGCTGATCCATACCAACACTTTGTAGTGTCCACAGAATGATCATCATAATCAAAGATTCATTTCATCCATTTGCCGCAAAGAAATGAATAATGGAGAGATGCAAGTCATCTTATAGGTGGACGTTTCTTTCATTATTATCACAGTCATTATGATTATTAGTTTTGTTAATGTGCCATTATCAAATAAGTTTATCATATATAACATGTCTGTAATATGCCTCGATAGTATTAGTGTACTGTGGTGTATATTTTGTCACAGCCTCATCAAACCATATTTCACATCACATCACTAATCCCCTAGGGTGAATGCCAGAGGAACTAAGATTTGGGTCACATGCCAGAAGGATGAAACCAGAAAACATAAATTTCTTCATAATAATGCACTGTTAGGACACTGTACATTCATCTTCATTTTGGTTGCAGTTGAACTTCATGTATGAACTGGTGATGGCCCAGAAAAAGATGCAAGAGCAAGCTTTGATGGCTGAGATAGAGGGAGTCAAGGTGAAGAGGAAGTATGAGTATGACTCTGATGAAGAGACTGAGGGAGGAACATGGGAGCACAGGCAGAGAGCAAAGGAAATGGAAGCTACAAAACGTAAGGCTCTATTGTCACCTGATGCATTGCCATAATAAATTTTCAGTTTCTCGGAGGACTTGGAGAATTATTGCATGTGACATTTTAAAATAAAGTTGAACCATATCTCTGTTGCAGTGAGAGAAAGAGGGTGTCAGCTGTTGCATGTTGTGAATGTGATATAGCATTGCATGACTTGCAGTATTTTCATTGTACAGTACTGTCATATGCACCTGGGTAGTATTCTGTAATACAGTTGAACTCAGCCAAATCAGAATTATGAGATTGCCTGTACAGGACACTACATGATAAAAGATGTTGAAATAAAATCCTCGTTGATATGTATGTATTTTGTGTCCTAGTATTGTCACCTCAGCGTTACAACCATGTATGAGCTTTTTTCCTTCTGACATACAGAGTTATTGCAGCAAGATGAAGATATGTCATTGCTGGTGAAGCTATTTAGCATTTTTACTCAGATATAACAAAAATTAACATGTATGTCTTTTTTTAGAATGGGCAGAGAAACTGACCTCAGGAGCAAGAGGCAAGCATTTCCTTGGAGATTTCCTGCCTCCAGAAGAGTTGGAGAAATTCATGGAAACATTTAAGGTGAGCAGAAAATTGCAGCTGTATTACAAGAGTTAATGTGATTAATGAACACATTGTTTGAGATTGTCTTGAGAGAGGAGCAAAACAGATCGTATATAGTATGCTAGACAGGAACATTTTAGTGTTGCATAAGTAATTTAACAAAATTGTGCATGCAAGCTGTCAACAAGCTGTACCCCTGTTGGAAAGTATACCAGTTGGTGCCAAAGGAAACACATCAATCTAAAATACTTGCGATATCTGTCTTTTTTTTTTTTTTTACAAGAAGCAGGCCTTTCTGATCATTTCCATGTATTTTTTGGCTCCTTTTTCATAAGTTGTGATGATTTAGTATTTGTGGAGTAGATTAGTTTAGATTTTCACCCTAACACCAGTTTGCTCCAGCTTAGAGAAAATCTGAGAGCAAACCCTTTGGCAAGTCAAGGGTACTAATAGCATGCTTACTTATTGTGCTACCCACTGTGTCAGACTAATCAGAATTTTCTTCCACAGGCCTTGAAGGAAGGAAGGGAGCCTGACTATTCTGATTACAAAGAATTCAAGCTGACATGTGAGAACATGGGATATCAGATGCTCGTCAAGTTGGGCTGGAAGGAGGGTGCTGGACTAGGAGCGCAAGAACAAGGCATCACAAAGCCTGTTAATAAGTGAGTTTGGAATCTGCTAGTAGGTAGGGGGAAATTTCAGAAAATGTTTGGCCATGAGGACTGGTATGCGCACTTGGTTTAAGTACAGGGCAGAGTGAAGGTCAAAACCTGTAATCTTTGCTCAAAGAAATTGAAGATTAGCATACAAATCATTTGTGTGAAAAGATATTGATTCATATTACATTCAGCATGAAATACAGTTTCGTTATCATGGAAATGATAGCCATATTGGATTTTGGACCCAAAATATGTTACATATCTTCCAAAATGCTAAGGCTTTGGAGTTTTCTATCCATTTTTTTGAAAGTTGGGAAATATATATCCTTTTACTGGGAAAGACAAATGATCAGATGCTTTTTTCTCTATTGTTTGAACATTTGGAGAGATAAAAAAATATTATCCAACCATCACTGCTATAAACTATAAGCAACTGATAAATTGAGAAAAAAACCTGACACAAAACTACCAAAGAAAGAAGCGTTTCAGATGTAATAAAATGTATGATTATTTTAGATATGGGATTAAGCTACTTCCATGCAAAAATTTCAGATAAACGTAGGGGAAAATTTTACTTAAAGCTGAAGTTTTGAGGAAATCAAGATTTTCTCCCGAAAATTCATGCATTTTTTTGTTGAGCTTCAAATCTATTGAAAACGATCTGAAACATAATTAATATATTTCATGCCTGTAAGGCTGAAGTTTCCAACAAAATGCTCAGTTAAATTTTGGTACATTATGGCAAAATTGAGTTTTGAGGTGCCATTCCTGACCTTAATTGAGAGGAATATGCCTTTAAAGTATAGGTATTACAAATAAATCTTGAGATATGTGGCAGGTACATCTGAGGTTATATTCAGTAAATTATAAGTATGACACAAGGAAATTGAATGGGGGAGACTAGAATGAAGGAGATGCTGTGTGGCCCAGAGAGCACTGCTGAATAAATATAGCTAGAAATTTTGTTGGTTTGATGCCCATTAATTTGTATGCCTTGTTGACATAGTTTTCATTGCAAATGAAACATAGGAGAACTGAAACTTGCATTAGTTGATGGGATTCATGAAGCAGAATATTCCACAATATTTATGAAAAGATTAAGTAGTTTGCTGATATTCGACCTCACATTGATTTATAGCTTGTGCTTAACCAAAATTTCATCACTGACTGTTATACAGACACTATGCATTGATAACTTGCATTTGTGGTAAATTTTTCAGAGGAAATACATCTGTTGAAGGTCGGGGATTAGGTATAGATCGCCCAGCGGAACTGACAAAAGACGATGATGAATATGATGCATATCGCAAGAGAATGATGCTTGCTTATCGTTTTAGACCTAATCCTTTGGTAAGTTCTGTTAGGATTCACATTTATTGAAGAGCACTTTTACAGAATTATCAGGATGTAGTCTATTAATTGTAGTAGCACAAGGCATCCTAGTTGCATGACCAGTGTCAGCCTTCTTTTTTTGTCTTAAAGGTTACCACTTCCCTGACTGTAAGGCAAGTCTCCAAGTACAATGCTAGGGTATCCCAAGGTTGCCAGCAGTATGCAAAAAAAATTTGAGTTCATGTTTATAGGGGTAGTATATCTGGAATGTATTTAATGCATGCTTCACAAGGGTTAATGTCAGGCCTCTGTAATTCCATGCTCATGGTTACATGGGCAAAATTATAAAATTAGCATGTGCTGAAGTTGTTCATTAAAGTGTATGAACACAAAACAATAATATATAAATACTTTGCTGAGTGATGTGTAGTGTAAAAAAGAAGCTTTCATGTTGTAATCTACAATGATGCTTTACAGTTACAGTGAGCAGCATAATATAGTTTGGATATGGTGGTGTTGCTAATGTTGCTAATATTTTGCTGTGTGTTTCTACACAAATGAAATCCTTGATCATAGATAGTATCAGGTTCACTCAGAAAAAATTGTTTAAATTTTTCTTATTTTGAGAGGAAGTTCAGTGCCTTTTTGTTCTCCAGAATCATTTCTTAAATGTACCTTTACAGAGCAATTTTCGATCCCTTTTTATTCCAGAATAACCCAAGAAGACCCTACTACTGATCGAGATGATGAGGAGTTTCAAGTTACCATGAGTGCAAATTGTGCAGTGACTACTTCAGGCATTCATGGATACTTCACATAGTTTGCCAGAGTGGGACGAGAAGTGCACTATGTACAGAAATTTTTCAGAGTGATATTTATCTGCTTTCAGTCCAGGGATCAGTGGTCCAGTTTCAGACACTGTATCATGTCTTCATTCATTTTCCTCTGACGACTTTTATGTTGACTGAGAAACTTGGAATATTTTAGTGGCGTCAGAGGGTAGACTGAACTGCTCAAGTAAATTACTGGATCACATTTCTCTTTGCCAGAATGTGAGCAATGAATAGAAGATTTATGTTCACCCTTCTGAATTTGATAAATTCATTTGATACTGTTGGGTCAGTCACCAGATTTGTTCTGCATCAGAACGATTTCTTACCTTTACCTCAGATTAAGTGCATTGTTACATCATGTTGTAGTCAGTATTGTACAGAATATTCGTACACACTGGCTTTTACTTGGTAGTTTTTATCAGTCACTTTTTATAGTTGTAATTTTATGGGAGCAGTGCTGCTAAACTTAACTTGGCGACCAGATTTTTCATTTTAACTCAAAATATTGGTCTTACCATTAAATAGGAAATTTTGCTATCAGCTAGGTTGATTAAAAGACCTGTGAAGACAGTTCAGACAGACTAATGAACTATTTGACCATCTAGTTCAACCTGGCAATCTTTTTTTTTTTTTTTCCACATTTACAGTTTTGCCACTTGAACTTTTGGCAGATCAGCATTTAGGATATTTCTAGCCTATTTTGATATGCTGAATCAAGACACCCTCTCTAAAAAGTTATGTTTGGCAGTTCACCTTTAGTTTGTGGCTTTACAATCAACCACACTTATTTAACCTCACTAAGGAGTTTGTAAATGTTGGTTAGTTTGATTTTGTAAGCAGTTTTACTCACAGTTAAACACCAGTTATTGTGTGTCTCCAGTCTCCAATGTAAAACTTTGTGAATAGGTTTGGTCGTCTGGTGTGGAGTTGAAACCATTTTGTCATTTTGGTGCCAGTCTGGATAAAGGGGCACAGCCAAGTACAGTTTAATTTTACTTCATTACAGAGAATGAATAAAGCTGTATAGTTGCTGTACAGGCAGTTTTGTTTGGAAAGTGTTTAGGACCTAGGTACCTGTAGAAGTTTGTATGTTTGCATAGGTACTATAAGCAAACCATCTGAACTTAGATAAAGGGTGACTGCTTTCGCAGACCAACTTTACAAGACACAAATTGTTTGGTGCATGTTGGTCATAGCATTACTTCACTTATGGTTCAGATATAGTTCAGTTGATATTTGGTCCACATGGAATGATGCTGGACAGTGACCATCTATTCAACGAACAAATGTTAAGTATAAGCTTTTATCAGCCACTTTTTTTCCCAGCTCTGTATTCTGGGAAACCCACAATGAGCAGATGTGGCCATTGGTTATGCATGAAATAGGCAAGAATAAATCAAGATATTGCACAGTTGTGTTAGCAAGTGTGAGCCACAGCCTTGTTTGTGTGTACTCTATGTAACAGTAGATTAAGCCCATGCTTATTTAAATATTTGCGGGTCAAGACTTTCTATGCATGATGTAAATACCACATTGATGTTTCAAGTATGTGTATTTTGTGCTGCAGGCTGGCTCATGTTACAGCATAATTTTGTAACTACAGTTGGCAAAAACTCATCTTGGATATCGGTGTCCTGTATGTCAGATACATTTAGTATCCAGTTTTTGTCTCCTTTCTTCATGTCAGCATTTCTTAAATGCATTCACCATGGAACATGCATGCATTTTGTAGCTTTTTAGGTGATGGATCTTGGTTTCTGTTAGAAGTGGTTTGTGTTCAATGTAAAGTTTTCAGTGATGCCAGGTTAGTCAATCATCTAGCAAACTGGCAATTAATCAGGCAGCAAACCTTTGGAATATTACCATAACTGGGTCACATGTGTGTCAACAACATGACAATATTTTGGGATCGTTGGAATAAAAATTGGCTCCTAAATTGTATTAAGAAAGTTATTATACCTCCTTGTCAGCTGTTATTAAATTGCCACCTGCAGGTCAGAAAGGCAGAACCCCTGCTTAGAGACACAGGCTGGTCTGGTCTGGCATGTCTGGTCTCAGCTGGCCCAAAGATGGGACAGTATTTCATAAAGTGAGATTACCATTTACCAAGTCTTGCAAATGTGAAGTGGCCATTGTTGTGCATTCTCTCTCTTTGTGCGGTTTTTCATTTTGTAATGTAGGTGACTTGAGGAGTTAGAACTGTGATGCTCTTTGCAATCAGTTGGTCATTGTATTGTTTCATGTTCAAAGTTTTAGTCTAGTCTTACACTATCTCTGGTCTTGTCATGATGGAAGTTTCACTGTTATGGCATCCTTATGCCTCTTAGGATTGCTGGTTAAAGTGGCCAAGTTGTCATAAATAAGTTTCGAACTACAAAAAAATGCCTGGTAGTGTGAGTAGTCACAAAAGACCAGCAGCAAAGGCCAGAATGGAGTAGACTGAATAGTTTCAGAATCTAATTTAAAATTCAGACCTAGTTCAAGTCTGGACTGATGAAGAGATTGTAATTTTGATGCAGACAGCTTGGTGAATATGTTGTAAAAGAGGTACATGTGAATTGAGACTAGATTAGATCTAGGCCTCTGTCAAGTCCTCTCTTTAAAATTTTGATCCAGAACAAAGACCTTATGAAGGACATTTTGATGTATAAATTCACGTGATCACAACAGATGGCAGAAAATTACAGTTACAAGTGTACATTTTGACTATGATTGAGTAGGAGAGACATGCTGTTCACCTAATCACAACAAGTGGCAGAAGTTACCTGTTGATGTTTATTTAATGCTGTTTAGCAAGAGGGACATTCTGTTTTGTCAACTTGCCTTAATACAGTAGATGGCAGAAATTATCAGTTACAAGTATATAATTCAAAGCTTGTAAGTAGGATGGACATGTTGTGTGGTAAACACACAGTATTAAGACCTGCGAAGCCCACTCATTGTTTGGTGGTGCTGTATTCATGATTAGTGGACACCAGGCAAAGATGTATGTATTTCACCCTCATAAGCGATAATGAGATGTTTGCATTGACACACTAAAGTTTGGCGCAGAATTATGGTCCACAGCCAGAATAAAAGGGTTGATAGGAGGACATATCTTCATGCATTCATGCACCTGCCACAGCTATGTGTTGTTATAGAACAGGTATATCGTTTCAAGTCTTACGTAAGGCAACTCAGTTATATTGTTGTCATTGGCGACTGTTGTTAAAACCAGCTGCGCCGGTCAGGTATATATATGAAACCAAAGAAAACTCGGACAGTTATCCAGTATGATTACCAGATATCAGAAAAAGGATGCTTGAGCTGTGTTGCAACAAGATGTTCGTTGGTGTGGTTTTCAGATAAACTCTAATCATATAGTTGCCCTCTGCTTTATTAATCATTTATTCGTACTTCAGTTTTTGTGCTTTGGAATACACTTTTTTACATAGAAATTTATTTCAAGACAAGGTTGATAACTGAGACAAAGGCTGCAGAAAAAGCCTAGACAAGTGGAGGGTGTGACTCAGAGAAGGGAGCACAGTGGCAAACCTGAATGGTGAGGATTCTGTATGTCAGACCTTTTCTGGCCAACCATAACAGATCCAGTCAGATATGAATATCACTTGGAGAGTCTGCATCAACAGTTGCAAGTGTACCTTCACATATATAATAGAGAAGACAATTGGAGACCATCCTTTGTTCTTATGTAACAGGCGTCTGTATTTAGGTGAAGCTCAAATTCACATGTTTAGTCTTGTCTGTTAATGAATCTTATTAAACATTGTTTTAATAAAAATATGTGCATTTCTTTCACATATTGCATTTTGTTATGTCAAATTTTGGCACAAACGTGTGTTTTCAGTTTTTAGGTTGCTGTTTTGATTTTAACATTTTTTTCTTGTCTTTTAGCTATAAATACTAGACTTTTACTATTTGGGTTGGTTTGAACAAAACTAACTTACAGCCAATATGCAGGGTCCTGTTTTTTTGTTGCTTTTTGTGTGTTTTGTTTGTGATATCCTGTATTTTGTGAGCAATACAATAACCATGCTATAGAGGGAAAGTGGACAGGACTGATTCCTGGTCAGCCCCTACAACTTTCTAACAGGGATGACTGTTGCATCTTGTCATGCCCTCACATTTCATATCATTTGACTACAGCTGAACCTATTTGTGCCGCCATTTCATTTCTGAAAGGATCAAATATATAGGAAGAAATAGTAGGAATTATCCGTGTTATACCATAACCCATTATCTGCCAAAAGTTTGACTTTCCCTTTGTTTGATCAAATATTGTAAACTTGACTGTCATTTTGCCAAAGGCTGTGTTGACAAAGCAGTCTGTCCAAACTTTCTTTGCTTCTGGACAGCAGAATTCTAAATACGGTGATGTTAAGTCTAGTTTGACCCACATTTACACTAGTTCTGTAGGTATCATGGACACTGACATTAGACTGAATAGTTTGCCTTACCAGCCTAAGACTGCCTATGGTTTTGGTTTAGTTATCCATTCGCAACAACCATTTATAATTTATTAAGGATGATGTTGGTGATACATCAGTCGTGGGAATCTGGCTGGATTTAGGCCCCCTTTTAGGTCAGAGGGTCTAAGACAGCATTTAGCTCTTTGGCAGGACTACTCAATCTTGTTGACACATACAGTCAAAACCATTTATAACAGGCCCTGGTATAACAGGGATCCGGCTATAACGGATTTTTCAAATCCCCCCCTTTTTTTCCTCTTTATTTTTAGTAAAATATAACGGCCCCACAAAAGCCAAATTGGTTATAACAGGGATACCAAGACACGGTCAAGTAATTAAAAAAAATGGATTTTAGCTTTTGTGTACTTTTGCATGTAGGTCTAGCATTACTCATTATGCAGTACAGTCCAGTGAACGAAAACACGATCACGCCAGCGAGGCTAGCGCAACTAATGCTAGCCTAGTGTGAAGGCAATCAAAAGTAAACAATGTCTGGATCATGTCTGTTTACTTTTGTTGCAATGTACTGACGAAAAAGATGGGCTTGAATGCATGTAAGACATGATCTGTATTTAATATACACTGTCTAAGCAGCACAGCACTGTTGTAGGGCGTTTTTGCGCTATTGTATAGCTGTGCACTGTTTCCGTATGGAGCCATCCATCTTGATCAATACAAAAGTGATGACAACTAGCATTCCTGGCCATGGCCAACCAGGAAATTTTAAAAGCCATATAGGCCAGTCGCCAGGATTCATATGGCAGAGGACAATCAAAGAGATTGCATTACTGAACACGGCGGCGTCTAAACTTCTTAGAAAGAATCTCTGTTACAGTTTATCAAAACAGAAGTTCCTGGGTGCACTATTGGACCATGGCTGACACAGGCCACACTGGCTAACTACCGTGGTCCCCTTTGAAGAAGACAAATAAAAGGGATGACCATACTTAACATGATGCACTGGCGTCCAGCACTTTTTACACTTTGCAAGGAAGCTTCTAGATCAAAAGTGATGACAACTACAATCGGTGTTTTGCTTATTTCCCTTGGTTATCTGATTTAACAGGGATCTGATATAACAGGGATTTTGCATTTTGCTCTGGTCCCACAATCCCTGTTACATCAGGTTTCAACTGTATTTCCCACACACCCAGTCCCTAACAATGCCCTTTTCCCTCATACCAGCCTGTCCCTCTTTCTGTACTCCATTGCAGGGCTGTGTCTTTAAGCTTTAGTTAGGGACAAGGATTGAATTCCTTTCAGCATCAGAATGGCTGTATGAAGGATGTCTTAATCAGATTATGGGTTTTTAGGGTATTGAGACAAGAATTTATACTGATTTATTAAATCTCTACATACCATCAACCTTATTATCATGCCAGCATTGGCAATTTGGCATGGTCTCAGGTCTCAAGGTTGGCAACATAACAAGGTTTGACCATACTGTTCACATGTATTTATTTGTTGAATGGGTGAGTAAGTCATTTGTATGTAACATACAAATTGATGATGACAATGACAGACAAGAGGATATATTTACAATTACTCTGGCCATTCAGCTCCTTTCATGATCAGTGACGACCTAAGAACTGGTGTTAAAAACTAGTCTGTGTTGCCTGTTTGGTAAGGAACGTGCATTTATTTAAGGCTTGGTTCTATCTATGTCACTCTTTACTTTGTTGTGAAGGTACTTGTTAAACTTCTCAGATTCATAGTGGATGAATTTAAGACATGCTAGCAATGGAAATCTGTCGTGGAATTGGTGTTCTGTACAATATAATGTGATATAATGGGTTTGTTTATTTCTGTCAATTAAATGTTTCCTGGTACACATACATGTTTTGCTGTAATCTGTTATACTTCTGGTTACCAGTTTGAGAACTGTTTGAAGGTGTGACAGTTCAGAGAAGTGGCATAAGTATGGTACTGAAGGAGAGACACTTCCAAAAAAAAAAAATTAAGACTGAATGCCATTAGAAAGTATCCAGACAAGCAAAGAGGCCCATAATGATAGTCTTGGTGGTGATGATGATGATGATAATGTGATAGTTGTGTGGTGAAGGATGGGATATTGACAGCATCACCTTTTGTTTGTGAGTGGTTATCATAGAAATATTAGATACTGTCTAATTGCACCCAGCATACATGTAATCCAAACTAAGAGGGCACGAACCCAACAATACAGTGTGCTTGATTTCGCCATAACTGAATCCGTTCTCTTTCCCCTTTTCTTTGCTGAATAATGCTGACAAATACTCACTTATTTGTGGTGAAAGCAAGCTGCATTCAACAGTAAATCAAATGAACACTCTTTTCTTTTTTTTTTGTCTTTTTCTTTCTCTTCAGTCAAGTTACTAATAACAAAATGAATAAAATGAACCCAGTCTTACTAAATTAAGGATCAACAGTGTTTCTGTTTCTAAATTCACAAGAAAAAACTTTTATGGAATATCCCCTGGTCTACTCAGCTACATGGGAGGAAGGCCAGTGATGGAGCATACCATTCATACAAAAACTTTTCTGTAACTCTACTTTGAAATTCTACTAAATTTTTTTTTTTCTATAGTGTGACATGGGGAAAAAAATACTACAATGTCCACTTCATCCTTGGTTACTCTCTTTAACTTTAAAGCTATTTTCATCAAATTACATTAGCCAAAATCTAAACCATGGGCTTATAAAGTCAGTGAATGTCATTGATCTAACTACATGTATAGTGAGAATGATTTTATATTTAAAACGGAAAAGTGTATGTCAAAATCTAATTCTGTGCCTTTCTGTTGCACTTTCACACTGTTGACATTCTTGGTGTGATTCAATTTCGTCACTCTTCTGTTGCACTATCAATATTTTAAACTGGCATTAAAATGAATTGGGAATTTGTTTTACTAAAACAGATTATTTTTTTCTTTGTTCAGAGATGCCTTGATCAAATCAGCAAAAAACTTGTGCTGTTGTGAATACCTATCAAAGATGTCGAGAAAGCAAACAGTTGTTAATTTTACCAATGGGTTTCGGCTTCATTATTGACAAGGTTTGAAGAAGTGCAGAATCTACATGTGACTGAAAATATTTAGGGAGAATGGCACCTTTGGAAACCCCACCCCTCAGTCAAGTGAGTGATTTAAGTTGCTCTAGGCGCAAGGAAAATATTGAGTTCATCCACGAGTCGGCAGAAAAGCTTGAAACATCTGTGAAGCTTAGAATGCAGACCACTCCTGTAAACATCTCTCATGATAATGTCAGGGGAATTCTGTTGTATGAGATCAGTGATCTTGACATTGATGCCAGGTGCAAATGTCTGACTAGTTTTAGACCAAAATGGAAAGAGAACCAAGGTGGATTGATGGCGTCTGGTTTCCTGATAAAGCACACTTCAGTTATCTGGTTGCGTCAAGCCTAAAAGGAAAAAAATAATGGTATTGACTGGGCCAGTTACGACTATCATATGTGCTAGAAAGGCCTTTGCATGCACAGCATGGGTGGCCCTTAGCAGCTGTAGACTTTGAGATGACATTGCACACGCAGTGATACATTGTTGTGCTCAAGCAGTTCTGGACAGCATTAGATTGGCGCTATTTTTACCGTAACTGCAAATTACTGGACCATAACTGCTAGCAGAATGAGGCTACACTTCACACTGCTTATCGTCAGTCAGCTGATCAAATCATGATTTCCACATGGGTCAGAGAGTGGAACTCATGATTTGATCAGCCGACCAATGTTATGTTACCTTGCCTGGTTGAGGGACAAGTGTGAACAGCATTTGGACATTGAGTGGATTCACTCAATTTAAACCCTCTTGTTTTCCTGTAGGGCCACTTAAAGAACAGGGTTTATCAATACCTCCAGAAAACAGCCTAGAACTGTAACACATTAAAGAATGAAATCCGCAACATTGCTATTCCAGCATGTGACTGTTGTTCAGAGTTCTGAAATGAGGGTGCAGCTTTGACTTGTGAGAGGAGAATGGCACATTCTGCAAGCTCATGGCAGCGTTTTGTTTTTGTAAGACGGATCTGAAGAAATAATGCTCTTGTCAAAAACTGAAGTCTTATTCATAAAACAGGACGAAGAAACATGCAGTACTATTTTTAATTGCAGTGTTAAATGGGTTAAACAACAAAAAAATTTACTGCAACCCAAATACTGATTCTTTTTAATTTGACTATTGTTTTTTTATTTTCACTGGGAAGTTAATAATTTTTTCTACATTGATAAACCCATGACTACATATTATAAATATATATAAATTTTTAGAGCCAGTTTGAAAAAAAAGTTACCATTAATTCAGTGAGTATCTTTTTTTTTTCTGTGTTGCACTGGGCTTTGTTATGTCATTCTTTTGAAATGAACCTTCTGTCAAGTCCAGTTCAAAATTTGTGACAAGTATTTAGAATGTTTAGAATGAATTATTGAGAAAGCTGAAAATTTGCATGGTTTACTTAAAACATATTGTTTAATTTTTAACATGATCTATGATAAACAGAACATTTTCATACATAATAAAGGCAATATCAGTCACTTCTTATGGAGTCCTGATAAAATACTGTAGGTTGACTGAAGTTAGCACTTTAAAGCCAGTGGGCGTCTTTTACTTAGAAACCCTTTTTCTTAAGATATGAGAGACCTTTAAAAGCCTGGATGAAAAACAAATTGTCACTGAGGTTGAGAGTGAAGATATACTGATGTCAAAACTTCATTATATTACAACATTAATAGTGCTCTCTCAGCTGAGGTTGTGATTATTTCTAAAAGTCATGAAAATTAATCTTGTTAAGCACAATGGTCTTATGACACAACACGAACAAGAGAAGATCACGAGAAACGAAGCAAATAAGGAAGCATAAGTCGTGGCTTGACAATAACACTGAATGTATTATACATGATGATTTCAGAAAACACCTATTCAGTAGTAAAATTTTGCAGCTCTCTTCCGATCTTCTTTTATACCCATTGATTTCATGATATCTTCTTCAAAGGACAGTGCACTAGGTTTGAAAGTGACTTTGATGAGCTCTTTCTCCTTAGTGTCCCAAGGTTGGTCTGAAATTGGAAGGCAAAAGTAATATTTAAAACAAGGATGTGATGAAATAGGATTTTGAAGAAACAGAAATGTAGAGGACCCTCACTGAGACTGGACATTCCACTTAGCTCACTGGCTTAAGAATTGACATTTTATCTTGTCACAGTAACAGACTCAAACATATCAGTAAAATATGATTGGCAAATCCATGATGTATAACACTGTACTGTATTCCACAGAACTGGGTTTAGAGGAAAATGGGCCTACATGCAACCTTATTACAAGCAAGAAGAGACATGATTCCTCATAAAATTGCTATATTCTTAAGATTTTGGATTTATAAGTGAATTCTGTAACAATTGTTATCAGAACCAATCTATAGATCTCAACAAAATGAAGCCTTGCATATTATATGATTTAATTTTTAGAATACTGTATGATGCTTTACATTAACGACATTCAGGACTAGGCCTATAAATGTATTCATACGGACTGGTCCAAACTAGTTTCCTTTTCAGTGTGGTCTCTGAGCTTCTCTGTAATCATTAACCCCTTGGCAACCTCATGCTTTTCATGGACTCATTAGCCTGTATGTAGGAACATTTCATATGTTAGGAAAGTGAAGACATATGGGTACAATGGATATGCCAAGGTACAATGGATACGCCAAGGTGATGCTACTTCATACATAATGAAGAGGTTGTTGAACTGGATTGTGAATTGCTATAACATACTGATATCTCTTCAGAAGAGTACCATTTTTCATACCTATGTATTCACCCTTGTCCACCATGTCCTCAGCTTCATCCTCGGCTTTCTTGGACAGAGGGATGAGTCGGCCTGTTCTTAGAGATACTCTCACCCGATTGCCATCTTCATCATATCGCCACTCCACTTCTGTAGGCTGCCTGCAACAGTATGCAGTCATTTTCTCCACAAACTTTCTATAAAATGTGTTGATAAAGAATGGTCCCTTCAGCTTTCAGCAGTCATATGCCATCAACTGTGTTGTGTATGCAGGTAGCTTATTTCTTAGCAATGCAATCACATTCATTTATTACAAAAAATGCTTAAGAGACAAACCATAGTACAAAACATTTTTGAAGTCTGCACATTTTTGAAAATACTTTATTATGCTTGTTACAAAATGTGACTGGTTTTAGCCTGAGAAACATGCTGTTTGTTTACTCCCACCATTCCATTTTTTTTTTCAGAATAATAGGTTGTCTCATTTGCTATAAATCAGCCCCTGCACAAAAAGCTCTTCCTTCTCTTCTCCTCCTGCCCTTTCCTCTCCCCCCAACTGACTCATTCAACTCAAAGCTATTATTAACCAGCTCCAGTATTTTCTTTCATGAAATATGATAATAGCTGCAGTGCTAGGAACTAGACTGTGACATGTGATTCTTATTTTGCCTCATCTTAGATGATCAGAAATATGCTTAATACTGTACAAAAAGATTTCAGGGATACTGGAATGTGATATTTAGCATGTTCAAGTGTATGATGATATAGAATCCATTGAATGTGATTATAGAAGGACAAACTGAAAACTTTGCTTCAAGTTAGTAGAGCCTCTGGGTTTGAGAATGATGTGGCAAATGTCAGAATTAATAATGTAGACCATATCATAAAGGTTCACACAATGTCTCTCAAAACTTAGACATAACAGAATCAACTCACAGATCACTGGGGTCCAATAGGGAAACCTCAGTGGTGACCAGCAATGGTTTTTCTACTTTGCTAAGTACTCCTGGGCTGGTGGAAGACTTATTCACCCATTTGTAAAACTGGAAAAAAACACATGACAGGGACATAATCAGTATTAGAGCAAGGACAAAATATTGAAAAAGTACAAATGTTACTTTTTAAATTCATAATGTATTCAACCATTTCTAATTCTACTGAAACAGTGAAATTTGCCCATTGAAAAACTCTATTATTTTGTTGGAAATTTCCCAAGTTCATCTGCAACAACTTCAAACAGTGGAGAGAAAGGAGCTAATGTAATTTTCAGAAGCTGGTGCCTTAAGATCAGACCCAAATAAGATTTTCAGTGACTTCTACACTTTTCAGGGAGCAAACTGCTGGAAAGAAGGAGTGAACCTCATTCAGCAGAGTACAGAGTAAATCTACCACACTCGTCTGATTCTATATGAGGCGTTACGAAGGTTTGTGTGCTGTTAAAAATTAATATCTTATGCTGCTAATCATTTGGAGCTCCATGACATACAAAAATTACATGCAACCAGATTTTTGTAACCCTGAATAATTTGGCAGCGCTATGACTTTTTATTTTTGCAATCTTAATTCATTTGTAACCGGCTCAGATTCTGCAATTCAGAAAGAAGCCACATGATATCATCAATGCATGCATTTCACATGCAAATATCCAATTTATTCTATGACACAGTTTTTAACTTAAAACAACAGGATGAATGGACAAACAGACTATATTAAGAACAAACTATAGCCTATACTTGGATAGATACAGTATTTCAAATGAGTGAAATTTGAAGAGAAAACAGAAAGCTGCTTTCTGAGTTTCTTAGCCCTACTTTCAGATTTCTCTCACAATATTCTGATTCCCTCATGAAAGTGCCCAATGCCTTGATGCCTTTATTCTTTCTCAGAGAATGTACCATTGAAAAAAATGCAATATACAGTACATAATAGTGGGTTTCAGAGGTTTCTGAACTTTTTACCATGTGAAGGATTTGTGTTCAACTTACACAGTTAAGTCCCTCCACATAGCACCAGTTTCTCTCTTTGATTATTGTATACACCAGTCCTTGCTTGCCCTTGTCAATGCCCTTCAAAATCTGGACCTGTGGGACATACAAGAGATAGAGATAAAATTCTTCATACACCTGAATATATCCAACTGAAATATGCTGAAATGATGTGTAACAGTGAGGAAAGGTACCAAAGCATGGTGTAGATGACACAACTGCCCCACAGCCATGCACCTCTCAAGGACCCAAGACACCTCCATGCCTCTCAATACTACTCAATAGACGGTTGCGTATTTGCCCGCGGCTCTGCATTGCACTCTTGTTGACCTTAGAACTCTGGCAAATTTCCTAGGCACCTTGGTTTAGCGTTAATGGCAGGATTACGGGTAGGCACAGGGTTAAGGAAGAAAAAGCAAACTTCGGACAATCTCAACATAACATTGTCTAGGAACTCTCTCATGTGTGCTTTCTCTTTTCTAATCCAGCCTCGAACCCTGACTCGAGCTCTAAGCGGCAGTGTCCTATAATACTGCGCATGAAGGAAGTAAAACAGTCAGATGTACGCAGTGGTTCTGTCAGGCAGTCTAAGTATGCTTTATGTTTATGCATGATTTAAGTGAAATATCATAGGTCTTTCCCAATGGTCTATGCTGATGGTTAGGGACAGTGACTGAATCCCAAAATCTGGCAAACTTCGTAAATAAAGTCGAGAAACTGACATACCTCCGAAGATACACATGCTAACTGGCGGAAGTGACAGAGTCATGGACCTACGGACCGCATGTCATTTTCCTGTCACAAAAGGGCCTTGGGGCATAATAATGTTGCCTTGTAGTCCCCTACCATCTTAATCCGATCCTGGTATTTTAATGATGATGCCAATAGCACCTGGCATTTTGATATGCATTTTTTCATGGTTGGCTATAAGTTTTACACCTCTCATTAACTTATCCAGGGGTCCCGTGTCAAAATACTTTTCAAACATGCTCTTCCTCCATTTTGACACAAAGAAAAATGCCCCTCAATCAGTTAGCTTTTGAGAACTTGGGCAATAGTCCCTATGAAATCAGAAAACTGGCCATAGAGTGGGGGAAAAGGGTTGGATTTTAATTTGAAAGGCTTAGATATGGTGTAAATACATGTGTAGACTCAGAATAGGTGAGGTTTAGTCACTCAAGTATACAATTTGTGGTTGTTGCTAGGTGGGTAAGGTTACCATGTTTACTGAGTGAAACGGCTTAAAATATGATGCTGTCTGCTTCACTGCCCAAGTTCTCAAAAGCTAACTGATTGAGGGGCATTTTTCTTTGTGTCAAAATGGAGGAAGAGCTAAACGACATGTTTGGAAAGTATTTTGACACGGGACCCCTGGATACGTTAATGAGAGGTGTAAAACTTACAGCCAACCGTGAAAAAAAAACACCTAAACATTGCATCTTCATGCCTTTATTACAGCACCTATGTAGCAGCTCATATATTGAACATTTCATTACTCCCAACCATTTTCTACTCCCGCATGGGTGACTTAGGACCAGATGACACACCAGTGATTTGTTAGTGAAGAAAAACATACAGTACTAAGTTTACAGTTATTCTAAGAACTTTCTTGAGTCATAATGTTAAAAACAGAGGCCTGAGCTCTCGTACTTAGGAAGTAATGCTGAATAATTCGAAATGTGCTTTAGCCCCTTTCATAAAATGTTGCTCTTATTTATCTGTCCAGTTGAAATCTGACATAAGTTTGACTTTGGACCAACAACTGCCACAGCACTCACCAAATCATGACTTGGAAGTCATAATATGCTGAAACCACATAATTACTCATATGCCTTCGGTTGTGAAGAATAAGGACAGGAAATGGTTTTGAAACAAAATGACATGACTTGTAGTTCTAGAGTTGAGGAAACAATTGCAGAGAGCAAAACCACAGGTCCTTGGTAAGAGCACCCCCTTAGCAAAGTCAGTGTGGAAAACGAGCATATCCGTTCTGCTAGTAAGAGCACAACTGCCATTTTCTCAATGTCGAAGCAGGAACACTCACTCATGATTCTCAACATTGCTTTAAGGAAGAAAAAAAAACTGTAGGCTAACAGCAATATCAAATATATCAAGTCCTTGTAATATTATTACATATAAGACAACAATTTTGTTAAGTCTTTTAACGCCCATTCCTTCAATGCATGCTTGTCGACTACTTTTGGCATGGTATACGCCATACGGTGTCTGATTATTCACCCAAGGTGCCATGCCAGCATAATGTGCAGAAAGCATGCTTCTCAGACAGCAATTATTTATGGTGGAATTGCCTACGCAATAAAGGTCAGACTTTTCCTACTGAAATCAGATTTCAGCCTCACAATCGTACTTCACTGTTATCATAATAAAAAGTTATGAACAAAAAAAAAAACTAACGAAAAGGACTTCCTCTCAACAGTTACTGTATGCTGTACACTGCTGAGTTTAAAGTTTACCTAGATGATGTGCGACAAATGCACTGTATCTGAATTTTTCAAGGCACTACTTTAGTTTACATTCTTTCAGAAAAGAAAAAAAAAAAAACAGAAATTCTTTATCATCACAACCAATACCCCTTTCCTCTTTAGCCTGGTGTGCAAGCAAGGCTGAGATGTCAGTATGTCTCCGATGGTTTTGAAAATTTTGCCAATTTCATATATATATGTATTCCATATTATAATAATCTGACAATAACCAGTTATTAAAATAAAGTGGCTAAAATATTTTCTGGGACTCCTTATACTCTCAACACATCATGGAGATCAAAAGTAAGGTCGTGGAATATCTACATGTAACATAAAATCCCTGAGAAACCATGAACAAAAGTGCTATACTTTTTTTACCGAGATCATCATTTGTATTTATAAGGGCAAGAAATGCTAAACTGAGGCACTGGATTCAAATTCTGTATCAGACACCATTCATGGTATGCATTTTATATATAAAGGTATAACAATTCTGGCTGAAATGGATAGGATGGCAGAAACAGTGCAGTGCTTCATTTTGGGGCCAAGTTTGTCAAAAGTAGTATCTAAGGATAATGTGGCTCTGGAGAGAAGGATACTACTTTTATGTACATAGTTTGCAGAAAATGAAATGATATACGACAAACAATATGTGAAAAGACAAACAAACTATTTTGTTAATTCATTTTTAATTTCACAATGATTGATACCTAATTACCAAAGTAATGTACATTTCCAAGTTTCAGGTAGTAATATATATATATATATATATTATATAATCTTCTACAAAGCAAACCACAAATTCATTCCAGCAACAGCAACTGATACCAGGGGAGACAGTACATGAACCGCATAACAATACACTAGTTAGCAATAAAGCTTATGGTTTTTAAAAGTGGAAACTGGACATGAGACACACAGTGTATGACCAAACATTGCTAATAAGATGCTGAGTAAATCAAATCATAACACCATAAAGATGCAAACACGTAGACATATATCCTGATACCTTACATGGATACACAGACGGCTAGAGCATACTCAAAAAGTAAGACAAAATGCATAATCATATTCTTGTGGGGAGAGGGGAGGGGAAGGATGCTCCCATTTTCCTGAGAGAGAGTATTGAAATAAAAGTCAAAAGAACTGGACTTGGAATAGGGTGACAAATAAAGAAAGGAAACGGAATTGTAAAATATGCAAAGAAATGTCAACTGCAAAACCTCAGAGTATAGCTATGAACAGCTTTCAAATCAATGGCACAGAAATGCAGATCTAGATTATACTGTATTTCATCCAACATTTTCATACACTTTCAACAATGAAAGCCAACACTTCAAACTGGTTATTTCTCTACTGCTTGGTGTTTTACAGAATGGTTAAATCAAGTCATGGAGAAAGATTAAAACTACAAAACAAAGGAAAAAAAAAGCCATTACATTACGTGGAAATACAGAGGTGATAAATTTCCAACATACCCACTTGCCCAAAGACCAAAGTTGCATATAATGCAAAAGATGTTTGACTGCTCTCAAAATGTGCACCAACTGCTCCAGTTACACTTTTCTCAGTTGCTATGTGACACTGCTGATTCTCCAAGAACCAGTATGTATGCTGTGATATGATAAACAGTCCTACGCAAGTACAAAATGCTAAATCATGGCGGATGTGCCACTCAATTATATGTACTTGCCAACTCCAGTTAGTAAACAATACTGGCTGCACTGTGTCAGGAAATTTATTTCATGTACATGTCCATGAAAGCACTTGCCAAATCAGACTATCTCAAGATCATAGCTGGCATTGACCATAATCCCTTTTTTCTGAAACTCCACTGAAAGTAACTCTGAGAGACTGACATTTTAAAAACGAAATGAAATGAAAATGTACCACCAGTTCTGCTGTTTTAATATGCAGACTATCCTTGTGGGCAAGTAGGCAGTCTCATTTATCTAGCCCTGTACCATGACAGAAATTTGTGGCAAATTCCTCCCTCACAGGGACTGTACAGTAACAACCGGGATACTCATCCTTAAGTCTGGTCCCTGGCTCAGGAGACCACAGTCACTCAATGTTCTCACCACTTCATGGAGAATGACATGCATTTCTACTGCGTGCATTGCTACTGCCATAACAATTTGTATCCTAATTCATCCTGAAAATCCCATGGCACTAGGATAAATATTTCATTCTTGACACAATTTCAGAATGGGTATCTTAAATTCTGAAAATGTATGGGATTTCATAATCCATTAAACTTACTGTGATTTTAGAATCCCAATTTTAGTAGGCCTTGTATAATGCTTGCCTACAAGTCAAAAATGGCTAATAGTAGCCTATACTGTACATAAACATGGTTTGCCCTACTGTGAGATTCATGAATCCCTACCAAAGGGGATATACTGGAAACATATAATGCCATTTAAAAACTATAATTAAGATCTCTTAAGACTGGTGTGGAATGTAGCCTAAAAGAGTTCTTCTCTTGTGTTGAGCAGAATCTCAGTTATGCCTGGTGCCAAATTCATAGCACTGTTCAGTTTCTTACCATCCATGATTTAGTAGGTGAGTGACAAGAGAGTCTGTAGCTCCAAGCAGTGGACCAGTGCCCATTGAGGCCATGCATAATGAAGAGAAATAAATGGTGATATAGGGAGTGATGGGCACACCCTTTGCTACCTGGCATATCCACTTGTTCGTAGGTATCCAGTGACTAACACATGGCATCCAATAACCATTCTTACCTCAAAAACTCCCTTTTCTGTGATTATGAAACAGCCTTAACAACAGCATATTACTATTATCTTACTTCATTTCCTCCTAATAATACTTTAATTAGTTAACTCAAGGACAATGTAGTGAGATTTAGAAAAATGATTGAATATAGTTAAAGGCTGAAAAAAAGAAATTTTACAAATTTTGGTCTGTACATGTTAAAGTAATAGAATGTGTAACTGCAGTCATTAAATCAAATTAACCCAGTTTTATGCTGAGACTGCCTCGAGAGAATGGAAAATATATACATTTTTAAACAGTAAAGGGGTGTGGCTAAGGGGAGAGGCACATGTTATGGAGTGTCTAACCTTGAGTGATCAACCTCAACTCAGCTGCTGCTGAACAAAATTCTACCAGTGCTACAGTAGCCTAAATTAAATTATTATTAAGGAAAAACAAATGCAAAAACCTCATTATGTTGATCAAACTATGAAAATCCGTGCTGTAGCCCCTGAGGATGATTTGGGAGGTTGCAAAGTGTGAATGCCCATCATTCCTAATGATGCTTCACTCGGATAAACAATGACTGCCTGTTGTGGCACTTAAGATGAAAACCCCTGAGATAGTCACATATAACACAATCGATGTCCAATACATGTATATTCCATCACACATAGCACTATTACTTCCATAGAAAACATGTAACATGAGGGATGCAACTGTAAACATTATTTTGGGACAAACTCCAAACATTTCAATGGCAAGCTGGACCTCAGCACAAATAACTTAGTCTATGTCTGCAGTAGATCGCCTCTGACTTGTACCTGCAGTAGGTCATGATTGCTCTGTTTTAAGATAAAGTCTCTTCATTTCTGTGGCAGGTCAAAGACTTCCAAATTGTAAGTAGTTGCTATATACTTCCACAAAGAACGCTAGATGAAGAACACTAATGCTCTGTCAACCATCTGACTCCTTTTGAAACGAATGACTATACTCCCTTACCTTAAAATAATGTGTTTTATCATAATTTTTGAATGATGTAAATTGAATCCACCTGAATGGAAGGCTGAAATGCCAAATACTCGTAGCTAATATTTTGACTGTTTAAAATTGAAAGCTTAATATCTTTATATGTAATAAAAATGATTCATTTTCAAGGCAAATAGTCAGCTTATTCAATGATGTACCGATAAACCAGGAGATGATCCTTGAACTTATCTTGTGACTTATCTTTGTGACCAAGATCAGAATGCCATCAATTTTCCAAGTAAACTGACTACTCTTTTATGCCCACCTATATCAGAATAGGATCCAGCCAGAACTAAAACATCTATTTCTATCAGATATTCCAAAATACAATACAAAAATTATTCCAGTTCACTTTCTCTCGTACACTCCCTTGATGCTTCCAAAATATACAACTGTCAAACAGAACTTCTTAACATCATTATCTGTCAATGTACTCAGCATGCCTCTATTGCCATCTACACTTAACACCTGTTATGCCACTGACACTGATTACATCCATATTGTACCATTTGTACATTGCAGCAGAGAATGGGTTAATCAATTAAGGACAGCCCATGTGCTGAAGGACCACCATCAATATGCTGCACTAATGTCAGACACTCTGCCAGACAACAAAACATTATTAGGAGGTTGCCAAACGCTTTTCTGACAGTGAGAATTGAGTAGATAAAAGGTGTAGGTGAAAAGAAAAAAGGAAACTCAGGATGATCATGAAAGCTTTCCTTACTGGGTATGTCACCTTCCAAACCAACATTTGGTTGGCAATATTTGCCAAACTGACAACAATGGATGCATCCATCTAAAAGTGCATCGGCAACTATATGATACAAGAGGCTAAAACAAAATTATGGTAATGTATCTGTCAAGGTTGACAGCAATGTGAGATGTGCTTTGAATTGCGAGCATTTACCTAAAAATGTAAATATTTGGCTGAAAATAAAAAATTCATGCAACATATTGTATTTTGACTTCAACCTATTTCCAGTGAAGTTATAGAACATGCAAGAAAGTGACTGAACACATGAATATGTCATTAGTATGATTTGAAGTTTCTGTGGTGATAAAGAAATCAGCCTGCAAACAGTCAAGAGTGTGTGTTGTGAAAACAAATGCTTGGAGACACTGCAGTAAACTTTTCTGACAAACAAAACAGACATCATAAATAAAAACAGTTTGAAATGTTGAAAAAAAAAATAGCTGTTACAGGCAACCACTTAAAACTTTAATAAAATCTCGAAACCAGTACTTTACCTCATGGCTTAATTCATTTTACATGACTGAGCAGCCTTTGTTGAAAAGTCAGTAATATATTGTTCTTGTGGCTTTACTTTAAGCTGATATGTTCAAATCAAGTGGAGTAAAACAATGCTCATTTTGTCACCCTCCACTCTTGCTGAGCAACATTCTTATTTCAGCATTCTACATGACATCTGCATTCTAAATGCTTGCATAATTTAACTGAAACTTTTATGGCAGGAAGTCAAACCTTTCACTCATTAACTTGCAGTCTACAGCAGCTTTGACCAGTATGCTTATTGTAGTAGTGCTGCCTTCGAGCTGTAAGGAAGTTTACAAAGAGTAGGTATGGGCAATTCCATGGCAGATGTTACAGCTATGATCCCAAATTTTAAAGTGTCATGCAAAAACCGTTGCGCAGAGCTACTTTCCCATGTGAGGTTGTTCACTCTTATAGCTGTTCAATGTTAGAAAATGTGCTGTGTAGACACCCTAGCTATAACAATAACCATAGTTTAATATTCTAGGCAGCCAAGAGAAGTAATGATTTCCCCTTGGTATAAATGACACAAGTTGATGTGTGGTGTGATCAGGGTTGTTGATGTGATGCACTCAAAATGGTACTGTATAAAATCCTGAACTTTGGAGATACAGTTTTTTATTGCAATGTTCCTGTCTGAATGCATGACAAATTAACATGGTTTTAAAAATTTGACTAGCAATAAAATAGGACAAATGAGAAAGTTAAAACAGCATGGATTTCCTTAAACTGAGAATACAGTCTGGAAATCTGCCATGGAAAAGCCCATATTGCATAATGTTATTTCCCAGCACATTGAGTACAAAACTCCCGTTATACCTATCTTGCATAAACAAAGATTCAAACTACAAGCACACAGTGCTAGAGGAAAATGTCTTTTTGTAGCCATTACACAGAGACTATTTAAGAATATCTGCATTCACTCTGCTCCCCTTAACATTATCTGAAGACTTTTTATTCATACTGTCTGCTGATAGACAACAAACAGTATTACAATATTTCATTATGGACGTCTTCAGAGAATTGAGATAGTTCACAGTACACACAAAGACATATACTCATAAAAACAAAAAAAAAATTAAAAACACAAAACAACCATATTTATGAGTGTCACTAAGATTTAAATGAAAATTATCCATTCCTTAGGTGATTAAGTATATTTTTCTGTCTCAACAGTTTTCTTATAAAATGACTGAAAAATTCAGCTCACATCAATTGCTAAATGGTTGTGATTTCAACAGTAAGTGAAGAGTGTTTTTCCAAAACTTCATATGGACTCTGAAAGCTTTTGAAATAAGAGGGAAGTAACACAAGTTAATTGTCTCTCACATACAATATTTACTTTTATTTACCTTAAAATTGTCATAACTCTTGAGAAAAATTCAAATTACAGGCACAGTTTTGTTCTGAATGATTTAATAATAAGGAAATGCATCTCTGAAAATACAGCTATACTTTGAGTTTTCAAGGAAAATGTACTGAGTTTTGAAAAAAATGATCTTCAAATGTCTAGCGGCCATCTGTCACCAACGGGCACTCTAAAATCATGAACTGTTCAATAATGCATGAGTTTTCCATGAGAAACAATAATTTCAAATATATATCACAAATTGTTAGAATAGTCATTCTCCTACTCTCTTTGAATTCTTGTATATATATATTTCAAGCAGTCTGACTGAAATAATTTGCTTTTGTCAAAGAATTAGCTTTACCATTGAAACAGAGGCAGAGAAAAAAAACAGAGAAAAAAAAAACAACCACATCGGCAATGTACAGTACAGGAACAAATAAACAAAAAATAAATGGATGAAACAGTGAATGGAGGAATGAATAAAACACTAGACTGTATGCTGTCAGTAACACCAATAACCCACAAGTGTTGATAAAAAAAACAGCTTCAATCCATCAATATTTACTTGCATCTACAGATTTTCAAGACAAATATAGATAGATGCAAGACAGGAGTAGTCTAGCTATAGTTCATATGATATGTTACATAAAATGGCTTACTGCATGTATACACAGAGTGCATAAGATCTATGAACAGTTGCCTAAATGGGAATGAAAGATAGAGAAAGATGGCTACTCTAAGCAACAACAATGCCATATACCATGTGAATAAGTGCTACTTATATGTCTTTTCTTCTGCCATTTCTCTGTCACTGACAAGGGTTATCAATAATTAAGAGATATGTTCAAGACAACTGAATGATGAATAGAAGTTCATGAATAAACCAGAAGTCAACATATGTGAAAATCACGTCATGGCTGTTAGTTATCTTAGATGAGATAGGCAGCCAAGTTATAATATTTGATGCAGGATATGTGGGTCTTGCGGTCACAATTGTCCAGTTCTGTTGTCATTAAAATGTGGTAAACATATGGGACAAAATTCTGAGAAAAGACTAGACCATATTATCACAGTCTATGCAATGACTACTGTATTCCAGCAGGGTTCATCTTAATATGTTTGAAACTGATGGTAAATTAATCCTTCCAACCAGTCTGATGAAAACTGGATAGATGGTTTCTGGTTTATTCATGATGATGAAACAATGAGCATTAATTGTCTTTGAAAACTCTGAAATGGGAAGATAATACAATTTTTTTCATCTCTGTTAACGACAGATAAACCTTCTTTCTCACAATCACTACATGAAACTTTTAAGAAGTTTTATTTCTGAGTATGAAATTACGTCTGAGTATGAACTACAACTTAAATAATTGTCATACGTCCATATAGTTGTATATAAGTGTATATCATAATTTGTTCATATCACAACCTCCCTCTCATCAACTAGAACATTCTGAAACTATAAAAGAGTAAAAGAAATCCCTAGTTCAACATAATAAAGGGAACATAACTTATGATTTGGCAATAAACTGTGTGTGTGCATTGTGTGCATCGTGCAGCATTCATTCTTCTTTTTTTTTTGCTACTGAGATCTTTGGAGGAGTATACCTGAACCTGGTTGCCAGAAAAGACGAAAAAAAACAAGTGGTCGACTCATAAACAGTATGTCTGATCAAATATCTTAGGTCATCTGACATGGTTCCATACTTCGTAATTCTTGTAATGCTTGGCAAACCATTATAGACTGCACAGGTTGTTTAATGTTAATAAGCCTAGTTTTCATAAATCTATTTTTGTTCATGCTCCGCACATACACTGAACATATAAAGATACTGTAATTGTCTGAGAAATATAGCAAGACCTCATGAACCCAAATTCTTGAGGACCAGTCAAAAATTTATGAGCTTGTGGGCCTTTCAAGTTAGTAGCTAACATTTTGTCACTTTGATGCAGTACCCCAATAAATACCACTCTGACCCAAATTCCAGCTTTGATGCCTTTGGAGTGCCAAAAGCTCAGACCTCTAGCTTCAACAGTTTCATGGTATGATAGGAAACTGAATAATTTTGTTGTATAATTCACTGATAGCAACATATATCCAAATATTGCATACAAGCACTTCATAAACTGTCACTAATGCGAAAGCTAGTGCTCTTTCCCAACCTGGGCCAATGTCAGACTTTAGCATCAAGCAATGTAAGCGACAAAAATCATTAAACCTCTGTTTTTTTTCAAATGTAGCTCAGTCAGTTCTAATTGAACAGAATGAACTTTATTATACATTACACTACATTCACCAGTAAAGCTTACTTCCAGAGAATCGCTTTGCTAGGTGCAGTTTTATAAAGTGACAGTTAGTAAAATTTGGATTTTGGTGTTTATTGGGTAATTGTTTTGAGATAGCAAATAGATCTGGACCCCTAGGATGGGTACGCTAATGTTTTGAGTACACAAATATTTCCAGTCATGGGATCCTGCTGTATAATATTCTGACTAAACTGACACAGCCAATCAAGACATGAGATCTATCAATCAAAATCACAGTGAATACTAAAAGGTAGAGCATTATCTCTTAGCCAGCAACAGCTGGTGTGCACAAAAATCCTCAGAATGTTTTGCTGCTATTTTGACATTATGTGATTTAATCCTGCTTCAGCTAACTTCCATGTTATCTAATTGTTAGAGATCTTAACAATCACAAAAGTATTTCTTGTGACAATCACATAAGTTTATCACAAATATGGGAAACAAAGTTAAGTTCTCACGACAACTTCAAAATTTCTAACACCAACTTACAGCTGAAATTTAATTTCAGTACTGAATAAACAATTATTTTCTGCAGGGAAGGAACATTGAAAAAAAAAACAGAGAAAAGGAGAAATTCTTTAAGTCTTTGAAATAAATACAGCACAGTCATCATAGAGGAATTACCACAAGTATCCTGCAGCCATAGAAATCTAAGCCACATGACAGGCTTGTATGCTCACACAATTTAATTCGCTCTTGCACAGAACCGTAACACAATATACTTTTATACAGATGCATCCACATTTACAGTTTCATCAAGCTTTCTCAAGACTGGATAACAACCACACTACATCTTCTGTTCCATCCGTCACTTATACAAAAATACAAGCCCTGATATCTCCCATTCCACTTTAAAGAGTAAGTATGCATACCATCGGTTATACAGCACTCAGGGGTAAGCAGCCTATTGTTCTCTCTTACAAAGTCAAAGAATGAGTATCCTGGATATTCACTGTTTTGAGCACATTAACCTCAGATCTCAACACATGTTAACGTTACACCAACAAAACAGATTTTGAATTGGGGTGGAAATCAGAGAAATAAATTTTCAATAAAAGAAGGTGTTCACCAATAAAGGCAACATAAAAAAATCTATCACATTTAGGTGTCAAATCTAAAACAGATAAATATATATACTGTATATTCTAATAGTGCATTTTTATATAAATGTCTAAAAGTGATTGACAAAAGGGCTTGAAAGGCACTAGATCTCTTTCCTGAACAGGGTAAAACAATGAAGTCTCTGGCCATGTTTGTGTTGGTAGATAGACCATGTTTATATGATTGCATCAACAGACTTAATTTTGGTTGAAGTAGATACAGAAGTATAACACTGTGTTTAAACAATTCCACCAGTTAATCTACTAGTTTAGTCTTTTCCTGCTTCAATGCATATATCTAAGCTGTAGATCACTGCCAATTAAAAGTTAAAGTATGGTAAAAATTTTGACTGAACTCTGCAAAAACTCTTTTCTCCTCCTGAATAAGGAAGACAATCATGTTTATTCTTTGACTATTTTTTGTAATGTGTTTGCTTTTCCCATAAAGCATCTTCAATCATTTGGTGAATTAATTGAGGTCTAAAACCTGTAAAAAATTGAATAATGTAGAGACTTACAACCTGTGGTAGCTTCAATAAAATCTGGGTGATCATACAATATTTAAAGACTACTTATAGTCATGTCTTTGCCCTTTTTCCATCAAGCATCTTCAGATGTAAAAACTGAATGATGTAGATATATTACCTGCCCTTGTCTAAATAAAATCTGGGTGGTCAGGGTAAGTGCACCCATAGTGCTGTATAACTACTCTGGCAGCATACACTCCACACCTTAGGCAGTCTGACAAAGGTTTGCCCTGCACCAACTGTGACAGGAAACCCCCTACAAATGCATCTCCACAGCCATTTGTGTCCTTGATGATGGCTGGGTCCACTGGCTCGACTGGCATCTCCTCCACTCTTCCCTCTGTTGCTATCACAGTTGATTGCTTGCCTTGGGTGATCACCACAATACGAGGGCGATCTGGGTTAGCCTTGTGGAGTAAAGAAGTTTGCAGAGCTATCTGCTTGACATCCTCAGTTTGGAATCCTGCAGCTCTGGCATACTCCTGTGCTTCATCGTTATTACCAAAGAGGACATCTATATGCTCCATCAGATCCAGACCAGGGTCTGCAAAATATTTGCACAAAAATGTGGCATGGAGATTCATCACCAGTGTTTTCTTGCAGGCTGTACTGTGCTGTGCAACAGCAAGCACTGCTTCTGGGCTAACTGGCAGTAGGAACCCACCCACATAGTAAAACCGAGCTTTTTCTACATATGCCCAGTTGTCAGGCTGTTGCAGAAAGTTAGCACAAAATTTCTGAGCAGCCCCTAGCTCTGTGATGAGAGACCTATCCTCTCCTGTGATGATGGCTGCACACACTCCGGTCTTTTCTCCCTCATACACTTCGTACCTGACATTCACTCCCACCTTGCGAGCACTTTCTTCCAGGATGTGTCGAAATCTGTCATCCCCAACGCTCCCAAAGAAAGTGGTAGCATTTGGGGTCTGCAAGAGCCACTGTGCAACTCTGATGCTGTTCTGGGTGGCACCACCTGCGATGTAAGTTGGTGAATGATTTTCAACAATCTCATGGAAAATGCTGTGCTGCTCTGGGGTAGCTAAAACAGCGTTGTTTGCCTCCAGTCCATAGCGGGCCAGAAGTTCTGCATCTCCATGTATACTGATGTCAAGCAAAGGATTGCCCATGCCAATGAGAACTCCTTCTGGGATTTTTGTAACAGATGCCATTGTGCTGTAGGCCTGAAATATAAAGATAGAAAGATTTCATTCAGCAGTTCTTTGATAAAGTTTCCATAAGTTCTACACAAACAATGCAAGTTGGAATGCCACAACAATTGCAACATATCACGATGTATTACTTTCCAATATGAATGTTAAGCAGAATTTAACTGTCTTCAGTCTCTAAGATAACTGTGTAAAGATTTTTATGATAGCATTGATAAGCATTTTCACTACTGCTACCATTTTAAAAAAATCATTATTCTGAGGTTAGAAGTCTACCTAATAGACTAGATGAGAGTATTGGCATTACTCAGTGGGTGTAGGTATTGGCATAATTTGCATTAAGATGTCATTTCTAAAATACATGTCATCTTCCTAATCTCTTTTCACTAAAAATCTATCATAACAAAAAACACTCAAAAATGTGAAAAACCTTTATATCTAGATCGCTACAATCAGAAGACCCATTTTAATTTGGAGAATAAAAAATGGAAGACAAAAAAAATCAGGAGAACGAAGTTTTACATACAGTGATCTTTTTATTTGAAACAGCCTACTAAATCATGTCCCAGTGTTACGGTGGAAATCACAAAATCTCTTAAAATTCACCTCAGTTTGCCCAATGATCAGATTTCCTTCCACTGTCATTGGAAGACTAGTTTTATGTTTCAGCAAGTAAAAGGAGTGTAAGTATGAAAGGCGTTTGTTAAATGTATATTTAGACTTCACTGTGCATGTACGTGTGAAAATACTGTACTAGTTTTCCAAAGCACTAAGGATCCATTGTGGGGGAGTGAGCCCTAATCATGCAGATACAAAGGGCTTCAAATGAAATTTAATTCATGGAGAAAGGGAAAGACAACTACATGCGCATGTAAACACAAACTTGGCCATTATTTTTGAAAGTGGAAAAAAAGGCTGAGGTATAGAAGGTTTTTGTTGTGCAGAACAATTCAAGCACTCAACTGCAGTTCCAACTGATCACAATGTATTTGATATCTAAATTTTTTTCAGCCCTTTCATTAACATAACTGAAGGATAGAGATCACCGAATGTTCTATAATATACAGAGGATCTCTTGGTGCACTATAACTGCGAGGACAATGTTATTTACAGGAGGGCTGCACCAGAGACATTGTAAAACAACTATCAGGGAAAACAACTCAACAAACTACACAACAACAACACAAATGCATCATTAGTAACAGGTAAAGAAGAGACTTCAGGCTAAGGGTTCCTCCTTGCAGTTCTCATATAAACAAGAAACCAAGACCATGATGAATGTGACTGCAGTTTGTTGTCCCCTATCCTGTCGATTGAAATTACAGTAGAGATTTGATATAAAGTATGCCCTTGGTGCATAATGAAAGTGTATTTGTTATTAAAGCAAACTTAATATCCAGGTTCACCTGAATAATGAAATAATAAAACAATGATAAATCCCTGCTTGTAAACTTTGTACTCAGTAATAAGGTATACTTATTAAATATGTAGTTAATATCAAAAGTCTACTGTCTTACAATATTTATGGTAAGAACACCAAGACTCTTTGTTCAGTAAATGATCTGTTGAGGTCAGTCATAGAAACAGGGGAAAATGAGGTCATTACCATGAGCTATAACCCATGAGATGAAAATTGCAGGGTTCAGTCTGACTTCAACCCTTTATTTTTTTCTAAAGCAAATGTCCTATGTGAAAAGTTTCAGGCTTGGTGGACATGGAAACGATAATTATTACCATTATTCTTGTATCAAATTGTTAAAGTGCGAAAATTATGTATCTTATAGGTCCATGTTTGTTCACACAATCATAATCTTTGCTTAGGAATAAGGAAATGGAAATTTTTCAGGTAAGTTGTGAAACCACGAAATGTCAACAGCAAAGTGCAAAAAAAAAAAAATAGGAGCAAAACACATACAAACAAACGTCCCAGTCAGTGCTAAATTCAGGTCCCTCCCCACATACGAGACCAGGCCCACCGCTCCTTATACTTCCTCTCACCCCCTTCCTTCATTCATCGGGTCTCCCCCTGCATCTTGCACCTAACAATCAACATAACGGTGGCGCATAATTATCACTCGCCCCTGCATGCTAGCGCACTCCAAATGTTTAAATCTTTATAACTACGGACAGAGATGTAGGCACCAAGGGGATTTGCTCCACTAACCCATTAAACGCTATGACATTGGAAGGAATACACTGGGAAATTATATTCGTTGTATGCACCAGGTCGTCTGTGTATGCGTGCGTCGGTAAGTGTAAAAGGGAGGTGGGTGAGAAGGAACCCATCAAAAGTCAATCATATCGATCCATGCTGGTCAAAAATGTTCTCAGCGGGCACTACTCGTGTACCACTCACTGGCTGGGACATTTCGATGGCTTGGAGTGAGAGTGGGGGAAGGGGGGGGGCGAATTCAGTCTCCAGACTGCGTGAATTTGCAATACAATCGTATCTTCCGAAATCTCTTGTAGTTAAGCGTTTCGCTACACCTGATCCAACCAAACCTCTATCCACAAACACCTCCTCCAATGAAACAATACAACGGCATGCCATTTATTCGCTGATAATTTCATGCTCCAAATCGTCCCTATCTGGTTAGGAAGGGCAGAGGGATAAACTAAGGAATAAAATATCAGTGCTATCTCAGTCTCTTCCACCGAAGGATGACTTGCTATCAAATCCTGCTCCACGTACCACCATTTCGCTTCCAGTTCGCCCTGACCTGACCCAATTCCGAAAAAGAAAGATGACCTACATACAGAATCAGGTCACTCATTTGACCTCTTTTTTGCTAACGTTACGTTATTTTTTAAAAAAAGGGA
>JAWQUT010000006.1:5033359-5044014 GCA_033807755.1 Ellobium chinense
GGGGGGGGGGGGGAGAGGCGGAAAGAAAAAAAGTATCTATGGCACTGGGTGTAAGAAGGTAGTTGATGCGGTGGGGAGAGACTACAGGCTGCGGTATTATCGATTTTCAGGGGAAAGAATACTGCGAATACAACATTAGTCCAAGTAATGGCTCTTAGTCAATAGTTTCATTCCCTTTACTGATCGAACAATCGAGGAGAGTAGGCCTGCTTGATGTGCCACTTCATTACAAGAGGCAACTTTTTCTGCTGTAAATGGAACTGCCACTAAGTAGCAAAGAAGCCAGGCACAGGGTGGTGACTGTCTCTTATAGATGGCCGCTTACTTCGGTAAAATGTCACTAGCCATCGTTGACTCATTGATGACGATAAGATAATTACCGCATAAATGTTGTCCTCTTCTTTTAGAACAGTAAGTGATAAAAATTCTGCATGATATTGAAACAAATTGATCATTCGCAGCCTGTGTATGCGTGTTGATGTGTATATGTGTGCAATGATTAATGGTTGCAACTGAAGATGATGATGTCTCTTTCCGCTGTTCATTACGAAAAAAAAATTTAAAAAAAAGAAATCCTCCCATCTAGAAACCCCGTGAGTCCAATAAATGGATTACACTTTTTATCCATCTCTCGACACAATTTTAACAAATCAAGATATATCTTAGTAGACACTGACCTATTCGCATCTTGCGTTTAGTGACTAGAGCTACTGTAGAGTCTACTGCTATTCAACCCGTTATTTGTGTATTACCATTTTTAATTTGTTTTCATCTACAAAACACAGTGTTCTGCATCGCTTTTACCAGGGCTTTTAATAGATTTTCAGAGCAGGGGATTTCACCCTTAACTTTTGCATTTATTCAGTTTTCCCTTTTATCTTGTCACATTATTATCTTGTTCTGCCCTTCTGTATGTTTTGTTGCTAGCTGAGGAAGGGATCTGTTGTTTTGTCGTGCTGCAAACCTTTCACCATCTTTTCATTACTTGCAGTGATTTTACACATTTCCCCACTTCAAAAGGCCAGAAATATAATCACACGACTCCTGCCTCCCCATGTCATGGAGGATATTACAGCAGTCCTGTACAGGAGAGTCCGTTTGTTGACAGGAATAGCGACTGGGCGCTATCCTCACTGGCCTCATGAACGAAGACTAACATTGAATACAGGCAAAGTCACCAATAAGGTCTACGACTAAAAGAAAAAAAAAACTGCGCTGGCATCCTCTAAGGACGCCTAATAATTCTATCTCCAGTTCTTTCTCCTGCTTAACTGAAATACGATTTACATGAACAACTTCCATAACATACTCGTTTTCATTAAGTTCTTCTCTCGCTTTGCTTTTCTCTTCTATCCATTCAATAATTCGGTCATTCATACATATATTCATTCATTTATCTATTTATTTATTTTGCTATCGCTCTATTCATTCATTAATTTGTCCAGCCATCCATCCTTGTTTTGACAATAATTCTGGTACAGAGTTGTTGGGACGTAATGGCTGGAATGCCTTGAGTTCCCCAAAAGATGAACCATCTNCCCCCCTCCCCGATGAAGTGCAGAGGAAGGAGGAAACAGTTTCACATGTCATGCTCTGTAAGAGATAAAGGACAGCAGTTCAAAAGTTCTAACTCTTTAATTTTTTTTTAATCTGACGGGAAAGCACAGAAACATAACTCTGCTCACGTGGAAAGCGCGTCGTGTGAAATTTATCATCTGCAGCGAAGAATCATTTTGGTCAGATCCATTTGTAACATCCATAAGAAGCTGCATCAAACTTTGCTAATTGAGAATGACCTGATTAAGCTCCGGCAAAATTCATGTCTCAGCAAGCTGCTATTTTAAAACAGGAATATTACCTTGCTTACAGGGGCTTCAAAGCCTTGTCCTAAGAGTCACACTGTCCACTAAGAATCATCAATATGAATGACGAGTACCGGAAGTTTGATCGCGCGTGATACTGGTAGACTTTACATTATACACACGATAATTTTGTTCTTTGACCTGTAAGCGTCCTCTTGTCGTTCAGTTAGTCCTCTATCACCATCACTGACAGATACTAAACCACCTGACCAATTTGGATGTATATGCGAAAAATGACAATGAGTGGATAAAACAAAGATCCTTGTTTCAGTGGCCTAAATAAAGGACAAGCTTCAAAAGAGACTTGACTTATAATATTCTTAAGAATGGCATATGTTGCAAACGAACAGTGAAAATAATACAGCCTAACAAAACTCAGCAGCAGTTCGGTAACACTGGGGTGTACAATAACGACTTGACTCTATGAAACCTGCACTGGACTTAATTGAAAATGTTTTTGGTTGCGCTTGATTGTCCAATTGATGTAGTCACTTTAATGTCGCCGTACTTGATTTTACTAAAATACTAAATATCTATTTGATTCCACTGAAGGTGTATTTGACCTCTCTGTTTAATCTGCTACAGCTATGACGAGTTTGCCTCCAAGACTGTGCTTGATTCTGCTGAAGTTGTACTTTGACTAAGTAAAGCCACCTAAATTTTGGTCAATACTACTATAGTTGCCATTATTAAAGCTCCCATGCCTTTTTTTTTTTTGTTTTCTTGGTGGTCTGTGTTCATGTATGTTTGCGTTCTTCAAACTCCTGTGTCAAATAAAGTGTGGTTCCATTTGATAGAACTCTCTACAAACGTATATCTACTACATTAAATTTGTAGGGCAAAATTTTCTCCTTTTACAACATGTATTACGTGATGCATATTTTCTTAGAGTTTTCATGTTTGAAACAAGTAAGATACTGAGACCGTCGCCAATGCCGACTAAAACCATGTATCTGCCTTTAGAACATAATATGCTGGAAGGGAAAATAGGCTAAATAAATATGATGTTTTGCAATAATATGATATTATAAACAGCGCGCCAGATGCAATCTACCCTCTTTTCTACAGACTCACCCACCCACTGCAATCGAAGTGTTATGAGTAAGCACGTGTCAAATATATTAACCGTCAAACCCTATAATGCTTCATTACATTATACATGTAACTAAAGCTCACTTCAGGAACGCTGGATATTCCGCATGCGCGCACGCATTTTGACCACCGTGCAAATTTCAAATCCTGTAAATAGCTTTCCGGAAAATCTGCGGTTTTCACGATGCATTCAGCTCTGTTATCGACACCTTTCATTTGAGAGGGAAAAAAAAAACAATCCAAAATCGTTGCTCGTTCGCACTTGGACGCGCATCAAAACGTAAAAACAAAAAAGGGGATGGGGGAGGGGACAGCTAAAAGCTACGATCACGTGCAGGTAACTTTTCCCTCTTCCCCTACCTCTCAAACTCCTACCCACTTGTCCATGGGAACAGCTTTGGGATCATAATGAATTTAACAGGTACAGTGCGCAAGAGCCGCGTACTGCGAGTAAAACATCAAAATGCTGGATCGTTTTAGTTTCTCTCCAAATGAAAACAGGGAACTCCCATCAGCTATATTATATCTTATTAGTAGCTAAATTTTGGCAGAAATAACGCAGTCCAAACACGCCCATCAGGACAACAAGCAGGACAGGTGTTATACTACACGGTGATTTGGGACTAAGTCACCCCTAAGTCTCGGTGCACATGGAAACATTTTTGCTAAGTTAACCAGTGTCATAGCTGATGAAGAAAGTGAACATTATTTTCACTATTGGAAGGGACACTTTCTATATATTTTACTTGAAGCTTTCGCGTTCTGATCATGCGGTTTCGAAACTGGGACTTTGTAATGAGGGTTGGGGAAAGAGGAGAGGATAGCAGGAATAGAAAGGGTAGGGAGGGTGGGGTCAACTTCGAAACTTGATCAGTGATGAAAAGCGGGCAAATGACATAATATGCATTTCACAGGTTGATTATGTAGCTTTATTTACTTGACAAACCGCTGGTGAGGCCAGATACGGATGATCTGGCGATAACCTACACTATATTTGTAAATCAGATTCAGACTGATCAGGGTGGCGCACTAGATTAACAAACAGGATTGGGAAATATCAATTCGCGTGGACGCATCGCCTGGGGTGACACTGCTGAAGTTCCGCTACTTGTGCGTGCATCTACATGTGTCTTTGTATGACATCGAGACAACTGCTGGTGTGTTCCCAGGTTGATGCAGGACAGGCAGAGAATGATGAGGATGAGGTCAGGAGGTAAAGGAGAGAAGACAAGAACTTACCGTTTCCAGAACACTGATAGTAACCTCTCAGTACCAACAGAGACTACAGACATGTATAAACAGAACGGCATGTGGACTGGGAAACCAGAGAGTTGCAAAGCACAGTGTTGTGACAAAATGACAAACCCGTTTAAAAATCAAACAGAGAGAGAGAGAGAGAGAGAGAAAGAAAGAGAGAGGAAGAAAGAAAGGGAGGGGAAGAAGAGAGAAAGAGAGAGCGGGAGAGAAAGAGAAAGCGCAAGGAAACGACCGAAGTCCACTAAGAAGACAGAGTGACATCAAAAAGCAAAATACACGATGAGGCAGCAGATGTCAGCCTAGAGGATGATGATATCAACTAGTCATGTCATTTCACCAGAACAAAGAAGGACCAGCAGAAAAAGAAGAGGACGAATGTGAGTAAAATCAAAGAGAGAGGGGATGGAGGTGGGAAGGTGGAGATTTAAACATTTGACGAGGACGAAGAGAAAACTGAATCTTAGACTTAACCGATAAAGTATCCGTTCACATCGACTTCGTTTCCTAAAGTTCAAAATGTAGGAACTCGCAGTGTAATGAAGTATTCATATGGCGTGAGGTGATCTCAACGAGGAAGTGAGGAGAGGCTTATACCGCACACAATAAAATATGTAAAACAAAAACAAATCTGGAAAGGTTGCTAACAAATTGGTGGATCATTTTGTTTCCCGAACCCCTAACTATCTCAAGAGTGAGTTTCTAAAGTTGCTTGTTGTAAATATTACAAGGCAGATGACTATGCAACAACAGCAACACAATTACCAAGGCTGCTGCTCTCACACTGTTCTGGGGGTAAGTAAGAATAATAAATACAACATACATACAAACAAACAAACAACATCAAAGCTTACCTTTGCGTACGACGGCAGATTCTCGTCTCGTGCCGTTGGCTAAACTGCTGATTTGGTGAGTGGGAACTAGGAGGGCAAACACAACTGCACATCTCCGCAAAGCTGCCAGGTGAGTAGGCATGCATTTTCCGTACGCACCGTGACCGGAGGGGTGAGCAGGGGTGCACCACGGCCTTCAACTCATACCGGCATCTGGGTGGCGGATCTGTTTTCATGAGTTGAGGGAAGATACGGGAGCTGTGCATGCGCCTGAAGAAGATCAAATAGTAGGAGCTTCCAATCTGAGCCCCTCTCCAACTTTCCCCACTCGCCGTGGTCGGAAGCTGTAACAACCTGCACAGCTGTACCATCATTTAATTTTGTTTCCTCGAGGTTCGAGGATGAAGGGCTACGAGTAAGTCATATTAGCATCATTAAATACTCGGATCGAAACTAAAAAAAAAACCAACATATCGGTTGCTGGTAAGAAAACTCTTTGGCAAAACGAGTCATCGGTGGTGTGGACTGCTGGCTTCTGAAAATGTCCAAACTTGCCTCATAAGTTCTATTTACAAAAAACTGGGTTGTGGTTTCAGCTTTCGTTATTTCGAACTTCATTTGAAAAATACACAACTACAGCAACACCTCCAGCAGAACTCTGTGAGTCAACTTGTGAGCAAAATTACACCGAAAATGCCTGATAGAACCACTGTCCCTCGTATTTGTTGCCCACCTCAACATGAGGTAATCTCTAGACACGGAGACGAGGAAGAAAAATACACGTGATCAGAATATTCTATGGCAACTGGTAGCACATGATTGTTCCACAGGTCAGCAATGCCGTAACTAAGGACACACGCAAGTGTCACTGAGATAGTCCTTTAAGTCTACACTCACAACCGAGTTTCGGGAGAAACTTTCTCTCTTTACTGATGACACTATCCAACAGAATAAAGGCGATGATAAGAGACTCAGCTAGACAAGACTGCAGAATAAGAAGGTTTATACACTATAAAGATTACGGTAAAAAATCCAGTGGTTGTTTGCCAGACAAGAATGGTAGTTACACCTGCACCTACTGAAAAGTGCTTTACTGCTCTGTTAGTCGTCATGACAAGAAAGACAACTTATCCTTTGCACTCCTGTCAATCTCTGTCATGGTGTTTCCATCAAGCTGTCCCTCGATAAAGAACTGATATTGTTAATGCTCCTTGCAGACGGATGCTCTTTATCATCTGTGCCGTAAAACTCACTCCAATCACAAGCGCAAAGCATGTGGAATATCTACATCGTTCATACAGTCTTCCTTTCATCTCTCACGAAATGTACTTAAAAAGCTCATTAATATATTATGTGCAATACCACGATGTGTTCACACTTATCGGAACTGAGCACAATGACCCTCTCTACAGCATCTGCACCACATATACCAAACCACAAATGTGCACTCGAGCTGATGTACACCCATCGATACATGCGCAACCGTTACATCACTGGCGCAGTATATAATATAATCTGTCCTTGTGCAACCTTGCAAAGTAGTGACACTCACTTACTACACAATGCATAATGCTGATACTGCACAAATGTGGGAAGTGTTCAAACCATATCGAACACAGGTCTCATGTACATTACATTATTAACATAATATCACTATTACTTTACTCACAATTTTATCCTCCCCCTAAATATGACCTATAATGCCCAAGCCCCAATCTAGGCCGCGGCGGCCCATCACCTCTCAGCTGAGGACACATCCAACCTGCTATAATAGTGCACTGCACTGCACGCATCCATGCAATTCAGAATCAGCTGCTCCTATCACAACTGCAGGTAGTTCCACGACTTCTACACCATCGTGCACACAAGCAAATGTCCTGAAAGCTTTTTATGTCGTAACCGTGTCGCGAAAGCCATGTCAAAACAAACAAATAAATAAAATAGCTGAAAAGAAGCCCATGGAGGGCAGCCTGCCACGGGACCCAGTAACCTACATTTTGGGCTGACCTCATTCCCCGTTAACTGTTGGTAGGCTACGGCACGGCTTAGAACACGCGCACCGCTCAGCCCAGCGGGGAGGGGCGGGTTAAACCACTGCACCGTGCAAACTAGGAAATCGAACGCGCTCCAAGTCCAAGTGCTATTTTTGGAAAACAATCACAAATATTATAATACCACCCTCTTCCCTCCTCTTCCCTCGAGTTCATCCTAATATCAGTTGCAATTTTGAGAGAGAGAGAGAGAGAGAGAGAGAGAGAGAGAGAGAGAGAGAGAGAGAGAGAGAGAGAGAGACAGAGAGACAGAGAGAGAGAGAGAGAGAGAAGGGAACGTGAATATGTGAGGTGAGAGAAGGGAAAGGCGATAGAGAGTGTGTAGAGAGGAGGGAGAGGACGGTGAGGATGGGGGGAGGGGAATTTTTTTCCGGTGCAGTTTACTTTTCCCAGTGCTCTGCATAGGGGCATAGGGATAGGTGTAGCTACTTGTTGCAAGTGACCCATTATGGCAATACGCCTCTGATCAGCAATTTCCATACAGACTAATGTATTTTATTCTCATTTTTCTTCCCTTCCCCGCAGACAAACAAACAAACAAAATCTTCCTGCCAACTAAAACTATGTATGTCTCGATGTGGTGTTTTCCCCCTCACACTTGTGACATGAAAAGTGCCCGTTTGTGTTTCAACGTCATCATTTATATTGATTTTGTTTCTGGGCCAGAGTGACCCACTTTTCGCAGGGGCTGACTCTCCTTCGGGACAAGCTTACAGTAGGAGACTGGGTTAGTTCCGTGATAAAAAGTACCTTGCACGACCTTCACACCAATTTTCATCATGCTGATCGGCACACTTGCTGTAGCATTAATTAAGTGCATTATCGACAGCTCAAACGTTATTTTGCTTCATACTTGATACTGATAGTCTCTCTTTTTCTCAAGGATTGCCCTACATTACAATAGCTATGTTTTGTGTGTGTATGTGTGTGCACATTGTCATATGCGCACGCATGTATATATATATATGTATGTGTTTGTGTGTGTGTGTGTGTGTGTGTGTGTGTGTGTGTGTGTGTGTGTGAGAGAGAGAGAGAGAGAGAGCGAGAGAGAGAGAGAGAGATAGAGAGAAAGAGAGAGAGTGTTAAATCTTAAACACGAGGAAACAAAGGGACCCCTTAATTGGTAATAAAAACTCGTTTCATTTTTAAAAGAATTTGAAAAATACGAATCAAATAACGCAGGTGAAATCCTTTGGATGACAGGTACAATTACTCGCGAAACGATTTTCATCTCTTAAACAAAAAAAAAACCACAACACCGGACCGGAGGCTTATGAATCTGCGATATTAATTAGCGACGACACAAAAAAAAACCAAAAAGTCATTTCTCGACCAACGCAGCCACAATCCTTTCCGAACCATGTAAGTGCTTAAACTGTAAGCGTCCAAGTAAGCTTCAATGTAGATGTGCATGCGAAAAATGATTTTATGTTCCAAGTAGTCTACATTTTCCCAACAAGTTTATTAGAAAACTCAAGTATTAAAAAGAAGAGGACAATAAATCATTCAACAGGAAGACACAAACTCACAAGTAAAATTCCCTCTCAGAATTATCTTTAGCGCCCATACAATTAAGTATGCAAAGAAAGAGATGGTAACGTTACAGCGCATGTGTGCTTTTTGATGCGAGAAGGAGGACTCGTGCGCCCGGGATTTGGCTCTTTTTTAATGTTATTCCCTATGCCGTGAAGCAAGGGCTTGTGGGAAATATAAAGATGTCATTTACGCCCTAGAATCTTCTGAGACTTCTGTCCAACAATGTATCGATTTCCTAGCTTAAACCTAAAGTAATCATTCAAACTGAAAAAACAAAAATAAATTTGACCGTGTTAGTCAAGCAAAATCCTCTGCCTTTTTATTGCCTCAGAATGACTGTTTGATAGTTTGATCATTATACCGTTTACAATGACATTAAAAACTCATATTATATAGACGGGTCAATATTCGAGGTTTAAGTAATATGATCGTATGCGTTGATCCGAGCACGTAAAGGCGTTGCATCATACTGACAAACCATGAAAGACTTGCTCTCTTCAAGCAGTGCAGTATCACAGTTTTCTCCGTGTCAAATGAGGTGGGAGTGACAGTTCCCCTTGTCATATCTTCGAGGGGGATTTGTACATTTTTTTAAGGGATTTTAGGGTTTTCTCGAGTAATGCAAACTTTGAAGCGCAGGAAAGACGAGGAGCCCGGCAGGCATTCAATTTGCTTTTAAGGGGGATGTTTTGAAACTTACGGGGCGAATCATGCGGTTTGAGTAAAAAACACTGTCAAATCTGGGGATGGTTGAGCCAAGCTTTATTAATTTTCCGCACCTCAAGTGGCGGAAAAATGTGAGTGGAGAGTTTCCCAATCGTGCAAAGTAAGGATGCCTAACTTTGTCAGATAAACTTATGATGTTACCTACGTTGGACTGCGCAGGAATTTCAGTCATGACACAATGTTACTATGAACTGGCAAAGTGGTGATTGATGACCAAAACAAACAAACAAACTATGTGGGGTTTCAGTTCCTCGCCTGGAGATACAAACACCTGCAAGCGCTTGGAGGTTGTTGCTAAAACTGGACATTTTTTTACGAGGAAAAAAATCGCAGCTGGATGACTCTGATGAGTCAAATCCCGCAGTCTTTCATTTTCAGCGCGAAATACAGTGAGTTTTCGCCGTCCAAAATACGCACTGCTGGATGGCTATAGTTACCATCATTACCAAGGAAGAATCAACTGAGCTCTTACGTACTTTCTAAGTCTAAGCGCCTAAGCCTACCTCCAGAAAACCATTAAAAAAATATTAAGTCCATTACGTCCATTCAGGTCAAGCTATTGCGGTCTCTGAGCGATGCCAATAAGTGAAGATGTTTTACGCTTTTTCTTTTCCATTCATTCTTGTAGTTTGTTTATTTCATGCTTCCAATACGTTATCTGCCCCTCTAATAACAATAGCCTTTTAACAACATCTGTAAATAATCAAACACAGTTTCAGAGCGTTTAAGAATGGTTTTTAGTGAAATCTGGCCGTGGAATCTACTGAAATGGCAAAAATCAAAGTGGCAGCCGTGCTTGCAAGTTCGTAAGACAGCTTGTGTGACCCGCTAAAACCCGTGAAGAAAGAACTATTCACTGAAAATTTAACCATCGTCTTTGAACGCAGAAATATTAAAGAGAACGCTACTAATCAAACACTACATATCAGAATCAGCTGACATTTGTTTCGTTCCACTAAATCTTATGAGAGTGATTAAGTATCATTATCTGTCTTGTAACAACATCGTATAAAAAGTGTAAGGCTCCTTTTGGCGCGACACAACTCACTTGACTAAGCCAGCACTGATTTTGTCTCACAAGTCTATCACCAGGGAGTTCGAAGTGGCTTGTGAGGTGGAGGAAAGGGGGTGCTGAAGCCAGAGGCGGATTTAGATATGGAGGAAAGGGAAGGGGGAAAGATGAGACTTGTTCCAGGATTCCGCGCTTTTAGGGGATCCTACCTGGAGGACGAGAAAAGTGGAGAGAGAGAGAGAGAGAGAGAGAGAGAGAGAGAGAGAGAGAGAGAGAGAGAGAGAGAGAG
>JAWQUT010000006.1:5044067-5121068 GCA_033807755.1 Ellobium chinense
GAGAGAGAGAGAGAGAGAGAGAGAGAGAGAGAGAGAGAGAGAGAGAGAGAGAACTTAAAGCTGAGCCATTATTTTGATCTGGGAAAGCAAGCCCCGCATTAACCCAGATGGGTGTGCTTTCATATCATATTTCAAGTACTAGATATTTTATTACATGTACATCAACTTTCTTTACTGTAAGTCCAGAGGGACGGTAAACTAGCAATCTGCCAAATTCCTATGCAGTTTGAAATCTTTTACTGGTGAAATTTGAAAGAACAGCGCTCCAGTGTGAAGCGTGCGACTGAAATCAAATCAATGATGGGTTCCATCATGCCCCAGCTCGCTCTCATACCCGGGGCAGGCGTCGAACCTAAAGATTATTATTCAAGCTCAAAGTCAGCAAAGGGAGAGGGATGATGATGCGACAAATGCACAAGAAGAGACAGCCTGAAGATGAATGTAACAGTGGTTAGGGAAAAAAAACACAAAAACTGGTAGGAGACTGACGTTTCTCTTGTCCAAGAGTTAGAAAGCTAATGGGCTCATCAAGCTAGAAAAAGTTTTATTAGCTCATAATAATATCCAGTTATCACTCTGCTTGGACCTGTGAGGAACTTATGGATGACATTAACGCCCTGAAGCTCAACAATGAATGGAAGAATGCTCCCAGTTCAAGGAAAAGACCACATCTGCGGTTTATGGTTGTTTGCAGACCCTGCATGAAAAAGTTCGAGACTGACCCTCAGACCTAAGAAAAAACTGGAGGACTGGAGACCTGGCACATCTGTGTCTCAATACAGGTTTGTTGAAATTTGAAGAAGAGCTGAAGGCTACATGTGAAATGACAAAACAAAACAGAAAAAAATATGAAAAAGAACAGGTCAACAAAGCCATTCCTCTCCCATGCCAATACTGCAACAAGTCCATGCCTATCAAACACTGGTGGGATTAGGCATGAAAGGCACTGGAGTGGCAAAGGACGACAATAAACCAAAATCCTCTCCAATATTGCACTTTAGTGCAGTACATAAACTGCACGATCTGGCACAGGCAAATAGAGCCAAAATATCAGTTATAATAAAGATTCACTAAGCATGGATTACTCAGCAGCAATCACACTCCATTTCATCTTTACTTCTTGCATCCCATGCCTTACAGTACCACCAATTCATCCATGTCTGGGATTTCCCATGCGAGTCCCCACTCCTCACCTCAACATCGGTCACTCTCCAGCCTTCATTCAATCTACTCCTTCCTAACCGTCACCCTCTAATCCCGTCAACAGTGTGAAACAAACAAAAAAAAAACCACACACACACAACAGTTAAAACAAAACACAATTATGATGATTTTATGAAAAGAATGGGCAGGATGTCTAGCTGGGTTTTTTTTTTTTCAGATATTATACAGTGCCTTTACAAAAATGGCCATAACATAAACATAAACTTGAGTCTGAGTGGTTGGCTTGTTGATGCATCTTGTGATGCACATTAATACAAGCATACTTTGCCCTTCCCTAGCCTGCCTTCCCGAGCCGTTTTATACACTCTCATGTACACACATTCAAACACATGTATAAAGATATTTACCACTTCTTAGTTTAGCTAGTTAGCAGATCTTGTGAGCAATACTTTCAGTAATTCAATCACTTTTAGTTCACATATTCCCCAGGCCAATGATCCTTGAATGTCCCTCTCCTACATTAGTTAATGTAATATAACATTGAAAAGTTTGTGCTAAGCTAAATACTTTAAAAACTTTACACCGACATAAACAACTGTGCCAAATGCCTCAATAACTTTGTGCTTCCCCAAAAGAGAAAGGAACTGAATAATCTTCATATCTCAACTAACAAAGAGTTCGTTGTGCAATTCCTGTCATGTTGGATGCCAACTTTTTTTTTCTTTGCTATAGTAACATTTCAAATGCCACTATTTCACTTTGCAGAGAATCAGTATCACTCAGAAATTCGTGAATCCAGAAATGGTGAGGAAAATAAAATAAACCAAACATACTTTTACAGCAGTGAGGAACAGAAGGAATCTCCGTAACATATTGGTTTTTGTCTGCAAAAACCACTAAAGAATTGCTGGCAAACATAAGCCTGCCTAACTACTCAGTTCAAATAATTTGAAATTTTAACATGTGTGTAATGTGCTAACCAATGGACCCCTAAAATATTACTGAATTGATACAATTTTGCTGCTTGATAGTCAGAAGGATACAGACCACATTTATCTTTCAGACATGCAATTCATTTCATTTCATTTCATTTATTACATTCTGAACCCAGGTTGCAGTATGCAACATATGGGCAAATGGATACAAAATACAAGGCAAATACATGTGAGCGACTAAGCAACCATTCATCATATAGTCTACATTAAGCAACATAGCCTACTGAGGCTTCAGAAAATCAACTTGGCCATACAATAACACAAGACAGAACAGGAGGCCAGTGTGAGTTATGAGGTATTAAGTGAGATAAGCGGGAAGAAATAGAAAATGATTGTTAATATCAAAGATACATATGTAAAGCAGTAATTCACCCTGCTGAAAGATAGCTTAAAAAAAGAAAACAGTTGTCAGGTGACACTGGTGCTGCACTACAAGAAGATTAAATGGAGCAGTGAGAAAAAGATTTGCATAAAGGCTGACCAGCATTTGACTTAACTTATGTTACTTACCCGGTCACCCTTGAATATTTTCCACTCTGATTCAGGAATAGGCTCAATAAGTTCAGTCAATCTCTTGCCAGGCAGATTGGCTTCTTTGGCTGCATCTGTCCAGGGTCTGTTTTCATCAAAGATCCATTTCCTTTTCCTGACATGTCGCCATCCTTGGATAGGCTTATAAATTGACACACCAGACCCCTTGGCAATTTCACGCTGCACAAATTTCTTGAAGTACCCACAGACAGCCACTGTCAACCTCATGATAATGGCAACCTTTTAAAGTTGATCCAGTTCACTGTGCTTTTCCATACTGAAATCAAAGTTAAACCTGCTTTAACCAGGCAAGAATAAAACTGTTAGGACTCTGATCCAGTACCAAAGAATTTTTGTCCCCACCCCACCCCCCGCCCCCCCCAGAAAAAAGGAAAAAGCAACATGTTCAATATGGCACCATATCAGCCTAAACTGCAACCATATTATAGTTATATGATCCATCTAAAGCAGATTGATCAAAGATAATGACAAGATGGTGTTCTTTGTTAACAAAGTCCCAAATCACAGGTATAACCCTACATTCCCACCATGGTTATCATGTGGTTTGGCCTCAGTAGAATGAGTATCTTGGTGGATTATGCAGTCTTTTTTGCCTATTAAATTCATAAATTACCACAGATTTATTGAATTTTTTGTTTTTAACATAAAATGAAGAGTGTAAATCCTAGTTAAGTCAAGTTTGTAAAAATACATGTAAATGGGATCGTAAATTTGATACACTCTAAACTGAACAATGCTTAGGAGGAAATGGAAAACCTCCCAACAGCATTATGTTTCAGGCATGCCTGATTCATTTAAAATCATCCTCTCCATCACCTCCAGACTAGATTATGTGTGCCATAAGTTTTTATTTCAAAATTGTGAGGATTAAATGGTGTTTAATTGCTGGCTTGCCAAGGGTAGATTAAACAGAGACCATAGAGCCATTTACTACTATATTTTCAGGTCATATCTGCCAAAACTTGACAATGTATTAAGATAGCCATATGATATATATATTTTTATATATTTATGGGTCAGTGTCAAAAAGCTGTAATATAAAATGGGACAAAGGGGCTGAAAAGTGGTCATATGAAAAATAAAGGAAATAAAAGAAACATTCTTTGACACATTAACCATTTTTATTTCAGGTTCCATACATTTTGTAGCTGCAATTCTTCTCAATTCAGTGAGAGATGTTGATTTTAATAAGACAGTACAAAGTGTCAGACATCACTGTGATGACATAAAAGTGTAAATAAATTCACCAGAGGTGAAGAAATGTGCACTCCACCTGTAATATGAGTATAACAATCATAAAAATAAGCCAAATATATCACTAGTGCACTTAATAACAAACAATTTTATTTAACAATTGGTTTGATTTTGTAGTCACAGTGACGTCGGACACAAAATGGAGAATAGTACATCATTCGTCAATTCCTGCCCGTGTGGACGAACAAAAGAAGTGCACTTTGTGCATTTTGTCATCACACCATGACGTCCAACCACAATACGACAATAGTGGTCACATCTTCCCCAGGCTATCTGAGGCATTTGTTTTATCGTTACTTTCCTTTCGATGAATGTGTGTTGGAGTTTTGGTGATGAAGAAATCCAACAACATATCTCCATGTAAGTTTGAATTTTATTGTCACATTTGTTTTTATCGTGACATCTGAGACACACCAATCTGTTTAAGACATCCAACACAGTTTTCCTGTTTACATTCAGCTTGTTTCTTGTTCTTGTAATTTTGTTCGTAACATAATTTATGAAATCACATTCTCCAAGATGAAGCAATGAAATACAGAAATAAACAAATACTTTTTACATTGAGATTTCCTGCAATCATTCAAATTTCAACAATTGTGATGACGTTATCTGTAGAATTACTGTACATAACATATATGCAGTAAGTTTATTAAATCGAAAGAATGAAAATGCATTGCCACTTTGGGCGTATGTAGCACATAATGGATTGTAAATCATAGCCTTGTCCATGTCGTAATACAACACATGTAATGTTTCACTGTCACTGCGTAACGTCCAAAACTAGGCCGAAGACAGTATAACCATAATATGCTGTCTTGCCTCAGGATTGGTGCAAAGGCGGTCATAGTCGAGAAGAAAGGCCTATGCCCTGGCTTGACTAGGGTCTAGATCAAAGGCTGATTGTATCTTGACAAAGTTTGACAAATTTATTCTGTTTTATGAAACTCTAGTTCCTTCAATGGCATTCCTGCTTCATTAAACTCTGGCTTTGAAGTCTCTCTTTTTTTTTTAAATGTGAAGAAATCACATATAATGTAATAGAAAGGAAAGGTGGACATTCACGGAAGCGGTTGAGAAGAAGTCATGGCCAAAACCAAAGACCAGCCGCCCCCCCCCCCCNTTCTTTTTTGGTCTATTACCCCATCCCCCACCTAGGCAGCTGACCTTCTGAATAAAAACTTCAGAACTTTCTATTAAAAGAGTGACCTGAAAGTAAAGTGCAAGTGCTTAATTTCTTGTATTTACTGAAAAACATGTAGGTCTATGTTTTTAATTCTAGTTGTTAGAGAATTTATGCTAATGATTCAGCTAATCACTGCTGAATTTACATGCCTTGTGTGTTTGATGATAGCCATTTATCCTTGTCATTATTGGGTTAAAGTTAATAATTATTTATCTTGAAAGTGACTACTGACTGGAAATATTTTGTTACACATTTCACTGTTGAACGCTTCGCTTATAAGTTAGAAATCATGTAACCTTTCATACTTTGTTTGTCGCATGATGTCCGACACCAAGGACCAAATAACGATAACTGTACAATGTATTATTTGTCTAAGGGATCTGTTAAGATCAGTATATGATAATGAGCCCAAATAAGAGATGTAATATTTCCACTCATTTACAACATCTGTAGACACTTGAATTTTTCATTTTGTGTCAGACATCACTGTGAATATAAAACCAAATTGAGAATTTTCTCACTGAATTGAGAAGAGTTGCAGCTACAAAATGTATGGAACCTGACATAAAAATTATTAACGTGTCAAAGAATGTCTCTTTTATTTTTCACATGTGTTGTCCACTTATCAACCCCTTTGTCCCATTTTATATTACAGCTTTTTGGCACTGATACATTCCGACACAATATACAAACACTGTGTATAAAATTTATATAGTAAGAGAATTTTATATTTTTTCTTGTTATTGGATTTTAATCTTGAAAGAGGGACAATACTTTAGAGCTTATAACTCTAACATGTGCTTCAATATAATCATACGATGAATCAAAAGCCGAAAATAAAATACTACAAAGACATGTAACAATACAGCCTAAATTAATACAAAAGAAAAGATTGGGAGGGTTCTCGTCTAATGGCACTGTTCCAATGTGCTGGGATTACACAGATGTCACAGAAATATATTATGATTATTAAAAATAATATGATTTATGAAAATTTTCAGCATAATAAAATTTCATAAACTAATTTTCTTGTTCTTGCAAGTTAATGCAAGATGGGCCAGTGTGAGTGGGTCAACACTAACAACAGAAGATAAAATAAAAGGGACAGCCTTATATATAACAGTATAAGTCCATATGTTTCAAATCTGACAATTATTTGTGACCAGAAAATGGTTATGAAGAAAGTCTTTTTTTTTTCTTTTCTACTAGTCTAGTCTATGGTGCAAGTAGTGCAACAGGGCTATCTCCTGGGACAGGACCGCTCTTGCATTGATACAGTTCATTTAGTCATTGGCTTAGCTACAAGATCGGTCCTATTCCGTGATTATACCGTGCAACAGCACAGATCGTCTAGAGAATAGATCTGTCATTCTGACAATTCTGTACCTCTTTATAAACTTTATTATAATGTTCTGTAAGTGCAGGCGAGTAAGGACAATCAAGGTTCAAGGTCAGTAACTTCCTCTGACTGACTGACGCATGAGATAGTTTGAAAGCACTGAGAGTAAAGGGTGTAAGACAGGCCTAAGAGGAAGTACAAGTTTGTTATTGTTTACATGTTGTGCCGGTGAATTTCAGGTCTGAAACTGAAAGTTAGTGACGGTGGTATGACCCACTATCGTTTGTGTGTGTGCATTCAGAGAACAATCTAATACAGCTGATGCGCGAAGAATCAAGTGTGATAATTTTTCTAATTACAGCTCTCCATATCGACAGTCCGATTAACTTTGCATACCGTAAAATGCAAGAGATCTCGCCAACAAGTTTCAGTTCAGTAACCCAGTCTCATGCCAAGGGTAAGCCGAGCTACAAAGTTTATCTTCACCATGTTCTGCTTCTAAATTTCCAATCAGAATATGAACGGTACTAAATACTCTAGTTTACTTTATGCTAACCAACTAAATTGACCGAAGCCCCTATGTACAGCTGAAATTTCATAACTTAGGCAAATAAAAGTTTTTAAAAATCTTAAACAGATCTAGACTATATTCACGCAAATTTGTCATAGTCATCCCAGTCCTTGAAAGAAGCTCATTTTAAAGGCATGAATATTCGATAAAAGAAGTGGGTGTGTAGAGTTGACAGGAAGTGAATATCGATACCCGGTTTATTAGTCAGGAGTCAAGTAATCATCAAAGCAAGTTTACATAGTCTAGACTAGTTCAGAGAAGTTGTTTTGCTGGTTGGAACCGGGATTATTCATCAAATTAAGGCAGTCAAGGTAGGCCTGAATATCAAAAACAGTCATCAACAGACAGGGTTTAGAATGATGACGAAGGGGTGATTCTCTTCAAGGTACCGAAGTGAAGTGGGTTTGATTTTAAAATAAACCATAGTCCATAACATAATGTAGTCTATAGTCTAGAGACTAGACTAGCTAGACTAGTATCACCGTATCAGTACACTCTACAGTGTATCATTTTTTTTTCTTTCTAGATCTAGGTCTAGACTAGACTAGACTAGATCTAGTCTAGTCTAGACTAGATCTAGACAAGCTGTCTAATCAGATCAGTTTTATTTTAAGAGCCTGATCTCGGTTCAAGTCCCAAGAGAAACTCCTGTTTTCAAGGCCAGTAACCAGGATACTGACTGGAAGGAAAACAAAATGTTCAAGGATTTTCATTACAGTTTCTAAGTTAATTAAGTAATCTGAGAAGTGAAAGCAACAGCCTTCAAACTGGGTTTGCCCATTTAAGATTTATGCATGAACAGATGTGATCACACTGTAAAAATTAGGGCCTAGTAGTGCACAACCTCAACCACAATGGCCTAGTGCACAACCACACAACCATTTTAGCCTAAAAGTTTAGGGCCTAGCGCACAACCATTTTTGTGTAAATGCAATTTGGGAAACAAACAAAAAGTGGAATAACCCAGGAATAAGACCGACTTAGTGGCTTCTCTATGTGACCAAATGAACTGTACTGATGCAAGAGTGGTCCAGTCCCTAAAGATTGCTCAAAAAGTAAAAAGCTCACCTAAGACAAACAGAAAGAGATTTTAAAAGACTGCAAGTAGATATGAACAGAGGCATGATTTCATTGGAATGAATTATAACATATAATGATGGCACGATTTAAGGTTACACATGACTTCACTGAACAAAAACAGTATTTTCTTATCTTGCCTTCCACGAAAATTCAGGACAGAAAAAAATCACTATAGACACATCAGGGCTTATGAATCCAGCTGCCATGATCCACATTCCCATTCTCTTGTGAGACTCAAAAAGGGAAGAAAGCTGGATGGACAAAAACTAGATGGATGCTGCAAATTAGTGTATGTCCATATATCTAACTCATTGCTACGATTGTTGTTATAGTGATTGGTGACAAGTGCATGTATTATGTATTCTCACAGTATTTCCTTTAAGTTTGTTGATAAGGCAAGAGTCTAGGCTTTTGAATAGAGCCAAATCCTGATATGCCAATGCAATGACTAATTCACTTGTATGCAAAGATTGTTTGTCCTTTCAAGTCAATGAGTTTGTGAGCAACACAAGAACGGCTGGCAATGCATACTTTCATTTTAAATACTGCAGCCTCACTGATACAGTATACAGCCTTTTGGCAGCATCACAGTGACAAAGCTAAGTGGGCAAAATCAGGATATGTTTTACTCAAAACGTGGGTGTTGCACTAGAGGCCTTTCAGCACGCATTGTCTGCTGAGAGCTTTTGAATTTTGTTTGCAAGTTTTTGTGACAAATGAGCGAATAGTATTTTTATTTTATTCACAGAACAGTTAGTGCAGGAGTGCCAAATTCAGCCAGTTCATTGCTAGACAATGGATATTGGTTAACATCAAATGCTTTACTAAAGACTCTCTTCAAGGGAATCTGACGACATGCCAATGATATTTTTCTCTTCTGACTATTAACGTTCTGCTCACACCAGTGCATGACTGCTCGGAAGATGTAGGGCAAAGTAAAAATACGGAATTATCTATTTATAGGTACTAGAAAAGAGATCCTGCCCATACCCATGATATGCTTATCATAACTCTGCCCTGAATCAAGTCTGTCAATATGATGTGTGTGCTAGTTTCTAATAAATTGCACTGACATTTATGAAACTTGCAGTGCTCAGTATCACTGCAAAGTCCAGCATTTTTCATCTTTCCCAGTTTGTCTTCACCATTTCCATGCTGAACTCATCTGAGAGTCAGTCTGTTGACACTGCTTCTCTCCGATCTTACCAAATTCTAAAGTTAAGCATTTAGTGACCACAATTCTAGCCTTCCTGATAATGCCCCGGGCATGATGTAATGACTGAGTGCATTTGTATTGTACTGACATAAGCAAGGCAAAAGTTGCTAAATTCAAAGTGAGTGGCTGGTAAAATTTACCTTTTGCTGACACCACTGATTTAAAGAGAAGACTAGTCAGAAGAATTTTTTTTTAAAGGCAAAGGATTAAATCCCCCCAGACAGGAGGTTATTTTCCAAAATATGGGAGGAGGGGGTTAACCTTTCCAACTTCCCGACTCACCCTCCCCTACCCCCCATCCCCCCCTGCATGGTAAATATGTAAATGATAAAAGGTGTAATTGGGCCAAGTTAGGCCAAGTGGCTCAGTAGAATTGCTGCTCTGGCCCTCTTGGTAGTTTGGAACCTTTATCTATCTTTCTCTTTGAAACCACAATAAAGATGGCACATAATGTCAGAGTGGCCTAGAAAAGAAAACACCTGCATCTTATGCTCCATTTTAAAAGCAAGTTCCAGCAGGAGTTGATAAGAAACTTCTGTGGATATCTGAGATTTGTTGACAATTGGACATGTATGGAGTGGTGCACATTTTTACCAGAAATCATGACAGAATTAAAGACCTTAATGTCATCTGGATGGAAATAAAATCCCTAGGTCATTGTTGTCTGAAGTTCATGGCAAATGGAACAACACCTTCATGTTTACATTGTTATAAGCCTTTCTGTTTCATGAGTCACTTCCTGTGAGACGATTTGCATTTCATTCCTAATGAGCAGTACTGCATCCCTTGAATTTCAAAACTTTGTCATGGGCCTGATGTGCTTCACAAAATCAAGTGCAGAATCCTGGAGTCCTAAGGACTTCGAGTATAGAAGTCTTTCTCTTCCCAGAAGATCAGTTGTATTTATTTTAGCTGACATATGGCAGGTTCCACAACTGTGGTCACACACATTTCCCAAATTTGAGCAAAAATAAAGTATTGCGAATAGTGGAGTGTCATACATTTNATGCTCTTGTTGTCTGACAGCTGATCACTGTATAACTTTTCTCAGCATTTGTCAGAACTAGATTCATGAATATGATTATTCTCTGTTACCAACAAGTGGCAGGCCGTTATGTCAGAAAAACTCATATTTTACTGTACAAGAAGGGCTGAACATGCCTAGTGATCTGGTTATGCTATGTGTATGGTACTGATAGCATAATGAGAGGACTGTTTACCATGGTTTCCAGAAACTGCCATCAAAGTGAAATATTTATACATACTCGCACTTTTAACTTTTGTCTTTCTTTTCACAGCCCTGAAGGCCGTCCCCTATGTGGCAAAAATGAGTGGTGGGAAGGTGGACATCAAGGTGGTCCTCCTTGGAAAATCATATGCAGGGAAAACCAGCCTTGTGGAACGCTACATTCACAACCGATTTGTTGGAGACACTGTCCCATATCAGAATGTAATTATAAATATAAGTACACAAGAAATTGACATTCCAATTTTATTTTGCCTCAACTGGCATACTTGCAGAGACAGTGGAACCCACATAATCAGGACTAGTGTAAATATGTCACCTTATGTAAGCAAGACAATTCCAGGAAAACAGAATTTTATACAGTCGAGTCCGCTTAACTCCAATTCGATGGGACCACCCCATTGAGTTAGAGAACGATTTCCAAGGCGAGTCAACCGTATGCGAGTGAGCCAGCCCCTGGGGAGGTCACGAGGGCAGTTCAACAGGGGATGTAACTAAAGATGGCATATTGGGGAAGTATTTTAAATGGGATTATTTCTTTTTTTAAGAAATCGCTCTGAAAAGTAGCCTAATAGATGAAGAGGCCGTCGCTTTTTCCGCTTGTTCCCGGTTTTTCAAGATCGTAGAAAGCGTGCTAGCGGGAACGCCATACTTCTCAGCTATGACATTCTTCGACATCGCACCTCTGTCGATTTCCTGGAGCATGTTAATATTCAACTCAATGGAAAGAGTCTTGAGGTTTCTCTTTACAGGATTAGAGGAAGCCATTATTTAGAGGACAAATTCAATTTAATTCAAGTTGAAATTGATAAAGACGAGTCAACCGTACGCGAGCGAGCGAGCACACTGGGGAGGTCACGAGGGCAGCTTCTTGTTTATTTACCGTCACAGTGCAATGATGTTTAATTATCGATTGATTTTTCAGCACCGCCGAGCCCTCCCGCATTCTCTTCCCCCCCCCCTGTCTTATTAGCGGTGGTGTTAATACACACGCCCTACTTATTGTGCTGCGGTTAATGGCACTTGCAGTGTCCAGTTTTATTGCCTCTCTCTATCCGCGGCATCATATCGTTTGTTTTTCAAGCTGTCGGCGTTGTTTGGTACCATGCGGGGAGGACGCCAGGAGGTGATTTTGCCTCTGTGGCAGCTCTGGGCAGTTGGACTAATCAGAAATGGGCATTAATTACTTCGTCTTATGCAAGGATAATTAATAGATGCAAAGAAGGAAAAAAAACTATTATTTCTTTTTCTTTCGACTAATAAGTAATTGGAGGAATCCGATTTCGACATACATGGACTCGACTGTATGTACACGAGATATTTTATATGTAAGTGAGACAACATCTAATTGAGACGATTTGGAAAGAAGATTCTGTAACATCCACGATTTTTCACGGGAATTATACAGAGTATGACATCATTCTCTTTCACAGCGCAGATTTTGCACAGCCGACTTACTGAACATGCAATATGTAAAAGTAGATATTTCTGTCACAGTCATAATGTCACCTTTTGTCACTTTCCTTAACTGCGCAATGATCGACAGTGTTAAACAGAGGATCTTCATGGTCAGTCAGTCTCAACCATTGGGTATTCATATAGATGTGATGTACATCAGTTCCTTGCCTTAAGTTTGACCACCTGTATTGTGTTAACGCCCTTTAAAGCATGCCACCTTTTTTTGCTTTGGCAGTGGCTGCCAGATTAGGATTGTGTAAAATAAATCAGAAACAGGTTTGATCTAACAATGAGTAGCAGCAGATCACTTTAACTTTATGAATATTAGAATTTTCCTAACAGCATTTAAAACTGTATAATTCCATTCCCTGCAAACAATAATTAAAATGTGTATTATGTACTGTAGTTTACTGAAATTGCGATTAGACTGTAGTAGATGTATTTCAACAAAATTTAACCTGATTTGAACCATCTCAATAGCACTTGAATAAAGCATGCAAGATATAAGGAGATCACTTCTGATGGGACTGTTTGTGTAACTGGGACACCTTCATAAACTGAACAGTTTGTCGGGAATGAAACTGTCACAGTTACATGAGTACCAGTGATCTGCATAGAAAATGGTGGGGCTTGGTATATTATTCTTAGTATTGTGAACATATTCATGGCCGGCAAGATTTAGTCTTGGAACGTTGGAACTTGCATGTAATGGCCATGTCATGAAGATGTCATGAAGGAAACACGACTTTAATGGAAAAACTGTCTATACTCAAAATGATCAGGCCGCCATAATTTCTCTCTCCATCTCTATAAAATGAAGAGAACATAAAGACTGTAGCAAATTTTTCCGGAATAATTGTGGATGAAACTTTTATACTTTCATACATTCATGATTCCTGATTACTGGCAAGTGGCATGGAAGTTTCTGCTACCGCTCAAGGATGAAGCTTTGTATTTGATTGTGTGAAGAGAGCGAATACTATTCAGTGTAGATACAGTCGACTCCGCTTAATTGCCCTTCCTCAGGATCACGGAAAAAGTGGGCGATTAAGTGGAGAAGGTAATTTCGACCATGTTTTTGGTATTGGGGTTAAATTTCTTTGATGTCGTGGTTTGATATCGTGCATTGACACCTTCTCGTCTCCAGTCTCGGGTCAGACTCGAGTTTGACGGTGTTGTAACACACAAAATGTTTGATCTGCGCTGTCTCTCTCATTGGTCACATCGCAGTAGCCCAGCAGACAATAAGGAGTAGGATGGCACGGTCTGGGATAGGAAAGGCGTATCACACCTATTTCGGAGTGACAGCTGTCACCAAGTCAACAGGTCTATCATCCATCGTGCAGTTAAACTGTCTGTTTACATTATTTGTTTGTCAACTGTAACCCTTCAACCGCTGATCTTTGAATTCATGGGCGCTGAAGAGTGGTCGATTATCCGGAGTGAGAGGCGATTATCCAGTGACTTTTATATAGAAAAAATCTGGTTCCCTGGGAAACGAGGCGATTAAGCGGAAAAGGCGATTAAGCGGAGGGCGATTAAGCGGAGTCGACTGTATTGGGATACTGTCATGAGTCATGTGTTAGGTTGAAATCATTTGACTTGGTCCTGTGCTGTATGTACTGTAGTGCATATCACGCCTTACTAATTAGCTTATAGCTGTAGGGCAGGGATATCAAGATTTGATTAAACCAACAAACAAACAAACAAATAAAATAAACTAAAACCATGCTATGATTGTTTTGAGAATTTCCATAGGTGATTTCGATTTGTGGTATTGTTGACAAGATATCTAATCATCCACTTAGCATTGCTGAATTGAAGTGTCTTTATCTTATCTCAATTATTTTCAGACAATTGGTGCTGCATTTGGTGCAAAGACGGTCACAGTGAATAATCGGAATGTTATTATAGGAATATGGGTGAGTTAACCCTGTTTCATTTTGGTAAGTGAGGTGGCCCAGATTTGTTTAAGTATTCATTTGGCCATGTCTGCAGGAAAGCAGGAGTTTGTGCTGCTGTAAACCCGGCATATCTTGAAATTATGGTACAGTATTCCTAACTACAAAACTTGTAAAGCGATCATTGTTTACCCAAGCCAGGTAGAGCAAACAAAATAAAATACAAAAAAAGGAGCAATTGGAGACTATTTTAATCAATGAAAGTACAGCATTAAAACATTTTACTCAAATCAGCATATATCGGATTGGCGGAAACATAATTTGATCAAGAACTGTAGTCGTGCACTGAGATAAGTTTGATGCATTTGCATGCTTTTTTTTCAAATCATGGCCGAGATATGAGGTTTGCAAGTAAAATTTATATAACAATCTGATGTTGGTGTATGAATGTCATAATAATTCATATTTCTCCCCACTAGGATACTGCTGGCAGCGAACGTTATGAGGCCATGAGCCGCATTTATTACAGAGGTGCCAAAGCTGCAATCATTTGTTACGATCTCACGGACAAATCCAGCTTTGACCGTGCTAGATTCTGGATCGGAGAGCTACAGAAGCATGAGGAGGTTTGTTGGAGTGAATGTATGTTGTGTTGGTGTAGACTTTATGCTGAGGCTTTGTCAGGTTTCCTGGGATAACATAATGATCATGAGTATAATGCATTTATGAAAATGTAAACAAATTTCACATGGGTTGGATGAAATGCATTACAGCAAGTACAGAACACAACTCTCACATGTACACATACATGTACACTCCCATGGACAACATTATATACTTCTGCTGTATTTAAGCAAGTTTGTAATGTTCTAGAAGTCATTCCCAATGAAACTTTCATGTCAGGCAAAATGTGGTCTTTGAGGCATTTAAAAATTGAACTCTGACTTGTGTGTAATGGCTTTAATCGTAAAGAGAACATGGCTTTAGGGGAAAATTGTTCTTCCCCACAGCCCAGTCCTTTCTGTTATTATGCAAAGAATAAAAAAATTTGCAATGAGATTGGTGTAGCTAGAAACTATATGTTGAGAGATACCTGCCTGGCTGCTTTGTTTTAGCTCTCATGTTGCATGTTAATGACAGCGAATGCAAGGGCAAAAAAGAAGCCGTAACATTTGCTCTTACAAGAAAAGCAGAGTTCTTACATTGTGGCTTGTGTCATGATTTAGAAACAGGTAGTTGTCTGTAAAAACAAAAGAGGTAAGGCCAGGCGGCAATGATTGAGCCAAGTCTTTACAAAGCATAAGCCTGAAGACCTAGTCTGTCCTGAGTTGTAGTTTGTGATTGTATGGAGCATCTTCTGTGTATGATCCATCTGGGCCATATGTTTGGGGCGGTCTGCTTTGTCCTGCACTTGTTCCAACACATTTTTCTCTTTGCATTGGATCAAATTATTTGAAAATGAAAAAAAAAAACAAAAGGATACTCTTGCTATATCTTTTCCTGTGCTTATGTCACTAGTGCTCCTTATAAGTAGTGGCTTACATAAAAAGTTCATGTAAGCTCCTTTTCCTTTATTTCATGTATTACCCCATTAATAGGATTCCCCCTTGGGTGGTCTGGTTGAATGAAATCAGGAACTGAAATTTTAGATTGAAAAAAGTACTGCTTTTCATAATTCTCTTCTGCTGTTTACATATGAAACTGTACATAATATACCATGATAACTTAAGCACATATTATTTGTTTGATATTCAGTGCACAGTTTCTTGTTTCCCTTCAGCTTTCCTGCAGTACTTGGTCCTGAAATTTCTTTTGTTGAAGTGTGCTCACTTCTTTCAGGCCATAGCAAAACAGTATCATGAACTGTCTTATGTCAGTCAGTCATTTTGAAATGAGGGCAAACTATTAACACTTTTTCCAAATGAAATCTGTTTTGTTTGCTGTCTGTTGCTACAAAATTTCAGAGGTCTAGATCATCTCATTATTTCCAAATTTAATGATAGATCAGTTAAATGGCATTTGATAATAACAAATATGCTGAAGTTGTTGAGGTTAGCTATTCATTCATCGTTGCCAGGCGATATTCCATTTCTCCTAGAATATGTTAATTCTTGTAGCAATTCATCATGATTGATGTCTGTAGCATAAACAGATTTTTTAATCTTTTAATTCTTTCAGGCCTGTCAGATTTATCTTTGTGGAACAAAGTATGATCTCGTGGAAGAAGATCCAGAACAGCGCAGAATAAGTGAGAGTGAAACAAGGGCCCTAGCAATAGGTAAACTTATGTATGCTAGGCTGGCCAGTATATTTCTCCTGAGAACATAGCATTCCAGTCTCTTATGTCACAAACACTCATGTGTGGTAAAACTGAAATTCAGAACTTGATTCTTGCCTGGACCGTACAATTAGTCTGCATATTATTCTCTGTATGCATAGATATACGAGTTTCAGCTGAGCTGGTAAGCTGCAAACTTAGATGCAAAATTTTTCACCTGTAGTAAGAATATGAACGGATACATTCATCAGAACCTTAGTGATGAATTAGTCCTGTTTCTTATAGCTGCAAGAAGCTATATGGTCACTTCCACAGTGAAATGTACAATTATAAAAAGAGTCATGTGCAGGAGGGAGGGTAGGGAGGAACAGTGCACAGGCTTTCCCCGGTTTGAAATAAGAAAAGAGAAGTAGATAGATTATTTAGGAGAATGGTGTGAGAGAGAGTGTCTTTCCTTCCTACCAGCCCCATTATATCGTGACTCCAACTATATAGGTAGTCTTCATGAATCAACAGCAACTCACCACTGATAATAAGAGCGATTTGGGACCAAGGTATTACATGTTTATTATCAGTACATGTCCATTTAAGTGCCTTATGGACATTGTTTTCATGAAAGTTTGGTACAGATGTTTTGTGAACTACAAAACATATTTTAGATGTCAACTGTGATGTTAATGTCATATTACTGTCTACTGTTTTCCATTTTTCTGATCATCAGCAAGTAGCTTATGACTTTTTTCTGTTATGCTAGATTACAATCATATTCCCTAAGTTTGTGTCCAAAAGCAGAGTGCTTCTTGCCTAAAGAGGAGCAATGAAACCACTCATGCCAGCATACTAAAATTCAAGCCATTGGCTGACATTGAGCCATGTTCATATTCTCCATTCATTTATCATTAAAGTGTCAGATGTGACATGATTAGGGGAAGCACTTAAAGAAAGATTTGGCATGTTCATAACCTTGGTTTGTGCATGATGTGACTATAATGAAATATATCAAAACTGAACATAATTAGACTAACTTGAGTATGATATGGTATGACATAGTCTTACTCCTCTTGCATATATATAGTGTCAGACTCCTATGTCTTCACTGCTTTGATTTAAACTTTTTCAGCAAACTCCACTGCTTTGATATGAAACTATTACAGTAAACACAGGATGCTGTAGAAGATAGTCTCCTGATTTAATTTTAAACTATTTCAGCAAACTCCACTGCACTAAATTCAAGCTATTACAGCAAACACCACTGCTTTGATTTTAAACTGTTTCAGCAAACACAGGAAACTGTAGAAGGAAATATGATATGCTTATACTATATATACATGTTTTTACTATATTTGTTTCCATTGTGACAGAGTCGGGTATTGCTTCTGATCAGTCAGGTAATATCACATTTTCATGCCAATATTTCATAGCTTTTTTGTTCTTCCAATTTCCAGATGTGAGGGGAAGTGTATATGAAACATCCAGCAAAACTGGAAAAGATATTGGTAAGAATCTGTGTCCCTCTTTGTAATAGTCCTGTCTCCATATCTAGTCAGGGTTAGGATATTCAAAAGTCAAACAAAGTGTGTAAAATTTTTTGTTTAACTTTGTGATTATTGCATTACATTACATGGTTCATTACTACTCATGTGTGATCATTCTATGATACTCTTTAAAGGGAGACTTTAATGTTACTTCAGCCTTTCACTTTTCTTTAGTTTGTGGGCTGGATCGACCCACCATCTTTACAGATACAGTGGAACCCGCTTAAGCGGGACACGCGTGAGCGGGACGCCCGCTTAAGTGAGACGAATGCCTGCGGAACGGAATTTTTGCTATTTAAATGTATACATGTGAGCGGGACGGCGGCAACCCGCTTAAGCGAGACGGCTTGAAGCCAAATTTCCGTAATATACACGCTGTTTTTGACAGAATGCTGCAAATTGTCACTATCGTACGGTGTCTTAGTGCTTGTTTACCTTTGCCCATCAGCTGAAAACCTAAGAGCTACAAAGAAGCTTGTACTGACGGCCCTGATAACCCCCTTTTACGTTACGTGAGAAGTGATTGACACTACCTCCCCATAGCCTTCTGTCATTTGTTGACCCTTCTGCGCACGCATGGACGAATCAGCGCGGACATCCTAGCCGCTGGTCATTTAACCCGCGCAAGCATCAACGAATCAAGATTAAGTAAGTCGTGCCCCTTGTCAGCCACACTTTATCCTTTCTTCAGCTTAGGCAGTGATCGACACTTACGAGCCTTACCTGCGCTATTGCACAACACTCAGCCAGGGTATCGTTGACAAAGGCATGACCATCATTCGTGTTGCGTAAAGGCTTTTCGACACATGCCGCTCGCGTCGCGCTTTGGCCAGATGTGGAGCGAGAAGCGTGACGCTTATCTTTGCTGATGTTTACGATCATGTAAATTTGATCCCAAATTATTTTTGATCACTTGAATGGGGGGCGGCGAACATCTCGACTTCAGAGATGTTAGACCTTTCATATTCTCTTTCTTTCCCTCTATGTAGACATGTCCCCCTCTTTAAAAGAAATTGTTTTTTTTTAATTTTCAAAGGAGAGTGGTGAGAAGGCTTAGGTGCTTCTTGGAAGCCAACCAAAAATTCCGTTCCCCGCAAAGAATGACCAATAATATGCTCTGCAAGTCTACTGAAAATGCAATCAGACTGCAATAAGTATATTTTAAACAGTGCAGATACAATTTAAATCTGACTCCGTTGTCACACCTCACTATCAACAAGTAATGATATCCCTTAACTTGAAAGAAAGGCACAAACTAGCTAAGAAATCACTTAATAATGGATAGTCCGCCTAAGCGGGACGCCCGCTTAAGAGGGATGATTCGTCGGGAACGGAGCCGTCACGCTTAAGCGGGTTCCACTGTATACATGTAAATGATGAATAACATTAAGCAAGCAAAGCTCCAGTTAATCAGGATTTTGCTGTAATATAACGAGGGTAGAAGCAGAGCAGTCATGGTCACTGAGATAAAAATATATAACATGTGAGTTTACTGAAAAAAAAACATTTTAACTTGGCCAGTCTGTTGCACATATATTTTTGTTGAATTTAGGATCATTAATTGTTTATAAGGGTCTGTCAGTAATTATTTTCATTATCTCTGTTTCAGATAAAATATTTACTAAAATTGCAACAGATTATTTAGCAGCAAAGCAAGTAACTCCTACAGAAGGTGAGAATGAATGGGCATTCTTTCCCAAAAATTATCCCCCTTCCCCTTCCCCATCACAATGGGAGACATTGGTGTTTAATGTTAATGCATATTATTTTTTATATTAGAGTTATACAAACATATTTATTTTGATGAATTATCTGTCATTTCATATTTTGCATAAAGAATATGAAGAAACCATGAATATGAAAATGAGACTTTTCAATAGATCAATAGGTTATTTCTTCAGTAATAGGCCATAGGCCTCCAGTGACAAGGAATAGTAATATATTCATAATCGCTAAATAACAAATGACATGTAGCATGAAACAATATTTATAACAATTGAATATATATCGACATCACATCCAAACATGACATGAACATTTGTTCGAGTCTACACTTCATCTTATGGTAATCTATGTTGCATCTTTATTTTGTTTGCTTAGGAGGTCTTCACAGATTTTAAATGCTTCTTTATATTACTCTTTCACTTCTGTCTTTCAGCAGAGAGATAAATTTGTGGGTATTTGCATTACTGATAAAATTCTTTGGCAGGTATTTAGTATGTATTTCTTTACATTCTGGGCATATCATCAGAAAATGATAATCATTTTCTATGGCACCATCAGGACAGAAACTACGTAATCACTTTTCTCTTGGTGTATCCTTTGCTCTGACTCTGTCAAGTTTTAGATCATTTACTCCAAGTCTAAATGCTGCAAGATAATGCCTTAGATTCCTATGACTGATGCTGGTCAGATAAGATTCATTTGATACAGACTGTTTATTCATTACTTATATGTATGCTGACGAGTACGTCTTTGATGGGCAATGTCTGTTAACCTGGCTTTAATTAACTTCAAAAATACATTGGGTTGCCCAATATTTTTTTCTATCCATTCATACCCAAGTATTGATTTACACAAAGTCTTCCGCACATACGTCACGAAGTTCAAATTTCCGCTCTTATCCAGGTTTGTTGTAATTTCCATACATTTCTGTGGATATCGACTATCATCCATCCTCAACACTTGCATCCAGCATTTACTCTTTTTTAACATAATTGTCACTTGCAGGGGCATTCTACCACATTCAGCCATACAGGCATAATTTAAAACAGATCTTCTCACCTCAAAGAACTGTTTACAAGCATCATACTGTATTCTTTCGACATTATCAGTGTTTGCACTTCGGCCCCATACTTCTGCACGCTAGGTCAATACAGAAACAAATTTTGTATCAAATATCTTAAAGTAGATTTCATATGAAACAAAGTCCATTTTATTTATGGCTGCAAGTGCAATGTTTAGAGCTCTCCTTCCTCCGAGGGCAATATGATTGATTTGTTGATTTCAGTTTAGACGACTGTCAAATATTGTTCCATGATATTTGTAACTTGATACAGTTTCAATTCTTTCATTTTTAAAATACCATTTTTCATAGTTTCTTCATATGCCACCATTCCCAAAGACAACAACATTTATCTTTTTAAAATTTACTTTTATGTCGCTGTCCTTACAAAATGTTTCAAGAATATTCAAAATCTTATATAGACCAATTACTGTATCTGAAATAACAGCTATGTTATCAACAAAGAATAGTATACTGACCTGGATGACGGAAGGGTGAAGCTGAATTCAATCGATATTTCCTTTCAAATTTTTTTTGACTAGTTTATTTACAGAGAAGAGAGGAAGGGACTCAAAACACATCCATGTTTGACCCCTGATTTGGAGTTTATGCAATCAGAAAATATGCCATTATTCCGTACTTGACATTTCATGGTTCTATACGTCTTTCAATACTTCCAGTACATTATTGTTCATACCATATGACTGTAATACGTTCCATAATTTTGCTGTATTCAGAGTGTCGGAGGCAGTGTAAAAATCCACAAATGCCACATAAAAATGCCCTCGTGGTCTTCATAAATATCTTTGTATCATACTATGCAGGATAAAAATGTTATCAATAGTACTACAGTCTTGCCTGAATCCAGCTTGCTCTTCAACAGCAATGTATGTAATTTTGGATTCAAGTATTGATAATCGACGAGCATGTTTTGCTCAGAATACTCAGAAGAGAGATTCCTCTATAGTTTTTGAGATCATTGATTTCTTCATTTTTATGAAGTGAAACAATTATGGAGTTATGCCACAAATCTGGATAACATTTCTTGTGGAGTTATAGCATTGACATAAGATTTTTCCTGACCCCTAAGGAAATTGGTTAACAGTGCCATACAGGTTATTAACAGTTAACATCATACATGAAAATACATAATACAGTCGACTCCGCTTAATCGCCCTCCGCTTAATTGCTTTTTCCGCTTAATCGCCTCGTTTCTTAGGGAACCGAATTTTTTCTATTTAAAAGTCACTGGATAATCGCCTCTCACTCCGGATAATCGACCACTCTTCAGCGCCCATGAATTCAAAGATCAGCGGTTGAAGGGTTACAGTTGACAAACAAACAATGTACACAGACGGTTTAACTACGCGACGGATGGCAGACCGGTTGACTGAGTGATAGCTGCCACCCCGAAAGAGGTGTGATAAGCCTCTCCACCTCCCCCTCCCCTTGTCCCCCTTCGTCCCACGCTACGCATCACCGCCTTCGCTCGTCCGATATGCTACTGCGCCGAAAGCCGTGGTATAGTCTCCTCCCCCCACGCCTTGATTGCGCCTGTCTGGTGGATTTCGGTTAGATCAAAGAACGTGTCATGTGGATGAACGGTCTACCCCGACCATGCCATCCTACTCCTTATTATTGTCTGCTGGGTTATTGCGAGGTGGCCAGTGAGAGAGACCGCCGAGATCAAACATTTTGTGCGCTACAACACCGTCAGACTCGAGTTTGTCCTGAGTCTGGCGACAAGAAGGTGTCAATGCACGATATCAAACACGACATCAAAGAAATTTAATCTTCTTACCAAAAATATGGCCGAAGTTACTTCCTCCGCTTAATCGCCGCTCCGCTTAATCGACCACTTTTTCCGTGATCCCGAGGATGGGTGATTAAGCGGAGTCGACTGTATTACAAATGAAACCTATAGCAAAGTTGTCTGCAATGCAGCATCCTGGTCCCCCCAGCTCTGAAGCGTAATACTCATTTACACATGAATTGAGTGGGGAAAGTAAAGTGTCGTTCCCAAGGACACCACAACGTAAATCGTCCAGCCCATGAGTCGAACATACAAACCTTAGACTTGACAATCTTCAGTTTCTGAATAATAAACCACAAGGCCTGAGATATGCATTTGATGTAGAGACATAGAGTGGTGTGGGAAAGGAAGTTTAAAGAAATTGGCGAACAAAGATTTTAAGCAGTTTTAAGGGGCATGGGGCATTTCTAGATTAGCTACAGACTTGAAAATGGCACAGCTATTAAGCATGGACTGTTCTTAAATCACACCTAATTTAAACTTAAAAAAAAGACAAACAAAAACAGAGATCTAAATGTTTGTGAAAGTAAACTTTTTCGACAAATTCTTGATATAGCATCAAATTTAAAATGTTTAGGCATAAAATGCAGCTGTAATACATATTTGACAAATAGATCAGGTGTCAGAGTGAATGAATGTTGCAAAATCTCAATTTCGACCATGAACACTCCATTTTGATTTAATTGTTGACATCTTCGCTCAGGTCACAAACAGTCATTTGGCATTATGATTCAAATCTTTGCTTTACGGATGCCAGATTTAAATTTCATTGGTTGTTGATGTCGGGTTGTGTTTTCGTATTTATGACGCCTATAAAAACATAAATCTTACAAATTTTTACCCAGAACCTGGTTTGAATTGTAAAATAGCCTGTTTTACCATTATTTTTGTTCCTTTTGAAAATGAATTGCAATAGCTAATAAGTGAAGCCAAGATAAAATTACCTCACAATCAAAATGAAAGTTTCATGAGACTATACCCTTTTACACATCCCTTCCCTCCTCCCCTCCCCTCCCCCAAGTGAAATCTTACTTACTTTCAGATTTGCCTAATCGCTCCATTCTTTGCTGTTATGTAGGGGCATCCATGGTTCTTCTCTAGCCTTTGTAATCGTGAACATTACTTGATTATGAGGGATGTCTGGCTCTGAGTAGGAGCAAAATGAGAAAAAGTCTGACCCTGACAATGAACAAAATATTGTGGTCCAGCATTGCCCTTCTTTTATGTTTTAAGGGAGTCTTGATTTTGCTAAGAACCCCTCAAGTAGTAATCAGTGATTATTTGATTATACCCTTTGCCTTGAGAGAAGATATTAAAATTTCAGTTGCTCATCCCATTTACTTATTGTTCTAAAAACAATATTATTATATATTTCATTCACAGAGAAAACAGACACTGTTCGGCTGAGAAAATCTCCAAAGAGACATTTATGTTCAGGATGTCGCAGCTGATGCTGGGCTAGTCAGTTATTGATGTTTTCTCACATATTTTACTTAAGTTTGATTACAACAGTTTGTGATGACCATTTAGCAGAAGACACCTGACTTGAGAGTGGGAAAGAATAGGAAAGGGACAGTGGTTTGGGCAGGGAAGATGTAGGAGACTGTAAATCAACAGGTCTTTCCCATTTGTCATCCTTCATAATCTGACCTTGAGAAGGTAGACTCATCTCCCTTCAATATAATGTCCAAACTGCTGACTGGATCAAGAGAGAATAAGGTTTGTGAAGCTGTTGAACATTGTTTTTAATTTACATGCAGAAGCAAATGTGTTTTTTTATGTGAGCATTTTGGGTGTGTTTCTTTTCTGCTTGGCCTTTTAATTCATTTAGTCCCCCGGGTTGATATATATAGGTTAGAAAAACAACCCCTCTGAACCAAGCTTAAAGTTTCACATTGAAGAAATTGTCTACAGATGCTGAAAGAAACCACAGAATAAATGAGTTTAAGCAGCTGGCAAAAGTATACACTCATTGAGGGGATGTTAGGCAAAGAAAGGGACTCAGGGGAAGCTCTTTCAAGGCTTTTGATTGTAGGGTTTGGGCTGGCTCTTGATCGCCCTGCAGGAATGCATCTGTGTATTATGTTTTATCTTTGTATCGATAAGGAAATGGAAAGTTAAAAATCTTTTGAGCTTGATGGATTGTTCTTTAACAGCTTATGAAGCAAGAAATAATATTTATCAGTTACATATTGTGTATGTATATATGGATGGCATAAAGTTGCTTTGTGGTAACAAAATAAACATCAATCTTGAGCCTCACATGAATCAGGTAGAACACCTCAGCCTCCATTTACCAGGCCTTTTCTATGGGATCTTGTTGTAGTGTAGTGTCCTGCAAATTTAATGCTGACAATCTGTACACTGAGATGACTTTGCTTCAGAATTTCCCATGTGATTTCTTACTTCATACATTTGATGATACAAGGTCACATGCCTCAAGACGTCCATAAACAAATGTTGCATTATACTGTTTATTGAAGTGAGTGTGGTTGGGTGGTTTAGTAATAATATTAGACACTTGAAGATGTTTCTTACAAACATGCTTAATTAAAAAATAATGTTATTGCCAGCAAGTTTGCAAATAACATTTTCTTACAGATTTTATTATACTTATCACAACATGCGCTTAGCAGTGACCAAAAAAACACCTCCATGGCAAAGCATTTTTGAATTCCCTATTACCCTGTTTTTCATATTAAACCCTGTTTCTTCCACTTGTAAGTTAGCCCCAATACTGGCAGCCCTCATCTCTGATTTGCCTCAAGACTGGACAAAGGCTTGTTAACCCACTGCAGCATGCCATTATCCTTTGAAACAGGTTTCCATGCTAAGAGACAAATAATGTTGTAAAGCTTTGTCTGAGAACTGCGTCTCTTGCCACTGTTCCTTTTCATGGCTAGTACACATTATGCTTAATGTAAAGTAGGCTAGCAGATTATGTGAATTTTGTAAAAAGTATCTTTGACTTTGATAGCACAAGGTGCAACTGATCAACCCTGACTGACAATTCACTTTGTTGCAATGTATAGGTTAGGGTCAGTATATGAACCCATTCACCTGGCTGTGGGCGTGCATAGAGATAGTAGTAACACTGTGGTGAGGAAAGCCTAGCCTGATGCTGGACTATTTTTTTTATACTAATGTTAAGTTAGTGAATTGTATTCAGAATATCTTTATATATTGGTATATATGACTGTGAAATGTTTTTGACAGATTGGCTTTGGAAATCCAACTCTGTGTCAGTGAAAAACTGAATTGTGATTTATATCGGGTAGGCCCCCTCCTCCTCCTTCAAGGTATAAAAAATTATTTATGTCATAGTCTAGTGACTTTAAGAGTTAGCAAATGGGATGAAATGTGTAGCATAATAACAAACATATATCAGATGGCATTAACCAGCTTGAAAGTAAATGTTTGTCACAGTAAAACAAACAAAAAAAAACACCACAAAAACATATTATATCAAAAAATGACAAGTTGGTGTATAAGACACATTCCAGTCATACTATTCCCAGATATATATATTTAATATGTTTGGCTATGAAATACTTACAGAACCTAAATAGTATGTAAAAGCTGCAAGAATATCAGGCACTATCCATATGCTAATGGGTGCTAAAGTTGAATTGCAGACAAGTTAAAGGTGTTAAATCTGTGTAAAGTATAAAGTGGGGTTTTTTTTTTAAATTTTTATCCAACATACGTTTGTCTATTATCTGTTGTTATGCACAACCAGAGGTGGGTGCATGCGGTTAAATCCAGTTAGATGGTTGTCTGCGGTTAGGATCTCAGCTGTCTGGCTCTTAGACAGCAGATTCCTAGGTGTTGCAAGGGACACAAATGATTTTTTTGAAACCCTTTTGAACAAATCAAGTTCCTCTCCTATGGAGGTAAAAAAGGACAGTTCCCATTGTTTTTAATATCTTGTGATTTCCTCAAGAATTCCATTTTTTATTTGGCTTTGTTTCCTTTTTGTGGTTGTTGAGAACAGTACTGCCCAAGGCAGTGTCATGTTAAGTATTACCAGTGTCATATTTATAAAATGTAGTGGAAACAGTGTTTGAAACAGTGTTAGTGAATGAAACCCATTTCTTGCTCTATCCAGTCTTCTTCATAGCCTCCTACTACTTCTGCATTTGTTCCTTCTACTGTTCTTCCTGTACTGTATTTCATACCCAGAATCAAAGTGAGTGGAAAATCCCAAGCATTCACTGAGATAGGCCAATTTCTGTCAATCTTTAAATGCATAACAGTTCAACAGATCGTTAGACAGAAGAATACAACCAGGCATGTTACAGTGACATGCATGACACCACTGTTAAAAAAATGAATATTTTGAAATTTAATTCATATTATATTTTGTTATGAATGGCCTTATGAGGCACATTTATTGGATATGGCAGTTTCATTTTATGGAAAACAATATACAGTGCAACCTCAATAGAGAGTCCTCAAAAAAGTAAATTGTTCTTGAAGTATACATATACTTAATATTGAGATCCACCTCAATAATGACATGAAAGAATTATGATGAATCTGTGCCAGTGGAATTCATGCTTAATATCAATCTTAATATGCTTATTAAATGAATATCAAGGTTCTACTATCTAAAACTGTCACATAGAGAGTAACATCTGTGGGAAGGGATTACATTTTTAACAATGGAGTAGTCAGGGATGACTTTATACATCATATGTTCCATCAGTTGATCAAACTAAAAATCCTGCAGTCCGAAGAATACAACACACCTCTGCTTTGCACACACCGCTTAGGTTTGTTGTCATATTGTGAGAAAGGTATTATTTGCAATCATGAACTAAATTTTCACACCTGTAAACACTGTGTCTTTGTATAAATCCCTAAAATTAAAAGCCCCAGGAGCAGACTTTAAAGGAAAGTTGCATAGTCCTACAGACCAAATTAAATCATATGGTACCCTATTATTCTAATAAAACAGTCTGTCAAGCGTCTGTCATAATGATATAATGCCTATGCCGGCCGCATACAACCCACAGGGTTACATTATCCAAAGTCCGAATTGTTACACCCACTGTGCGCGTGGCAGCCATAAACTTACGTCAAATACGTTATAGCCACATGGCCAAGCTGTCAAGCCAGTGCTCTGCAGACGGGTGATAGCATATTGGTACAGTATGAATGTTTTAATTCCATTGTGAACAGTAGAAGATATGTCAAACAAAATCATGCTGAGGCAATGAAAATGCAGAATACTTTATCTGGCTTACACTATCAAACTTTATGTTTGAATTTGGATGACCAGAAGCTTAATTAAAAGCTGAATAATACAGTATCAGATAGAGGTGTCTGTTGCTGCTGAAACTTAAGTGACGTCATCGTTTTTGCCACAACCTGTTGCTGATCGGGGAAGGGGAATAATTCTGGATGCAAGGGCCAAACCCGGTAACTCTAGCTCTCCTAATTGCTTCATATTACATACACGCAAGGTAACAGAACGATGTTCTTTCTTCGCAAAATTGACCCGGTGGGCACCATGGATAACTTTCAGAGAGAAAAAGTACTGGAAAACGGAAAATTATTTGTGATGTGTGTGTCCTCCTCTAAGCTCCTTGGATTCATGATAAATAAGTGTTATAAAATTCACAGTAAATTTACAGGACTGCACTGTGTAGTTCGGAAGTTAAAATTATTACAACATACAAATGAATGAATAGACATTCAGTATGGACAGTGTGATGTTTTGAATGCTTAAATATGTTTTTGTAATACAGTAGAACTTCTTGATCTTAAATTTCCAAATCTCACTGTGAGACTCCAGCCCCAAGCTGTGTATTTTTATATTTATCTTATGACGAGAGATACATTGTGATCTCATGTTTCAAGCTGGTCCCGTAAAATTTAAGAACCGTGAGATTCTTCTGTAATGAAGATTGTAACTCTTTTTAATTAATGTTATCATTATATTGGTTGGGAAACTTTTACTTGAACTCAAAATATTTGAATGAGAAACTGCCATGGGAGTGGCAGTTGTGACATAGATGTCATTCACCCTAATCTCCTTGAAGAAAAGTAAAGTGAGGGTGAGGTGATGAGTTCAGCATAGTGTTCAGTAAAGCCCATGTATTACAACTGTGGTCTGCTTTACAGTTGAATAAATTTGTTGAATTTGTTACATTACATTTACATTATCACTTCATTAACACTTACACTGGAAGACAGTTACACTGAGATTGGTCAGTCTGAAAAATTGTTTTATTATCCAAAAGACATTTTTAAATCCTGGAAAAATTCTTAGAATTGATACATGTAGTAAACTTGCTTTGCTTTTCTGACGAAAAGAAAGTTTCTCACAGATCCATTAGGCAAAAGGTTTATACAGTATTCAGTCTCCAATGCTGGACAGTTATAAACTGAACCACCGCCTTAGAGCAAATGAACAGCATGGCTTATGTGAGTGCATGTTAGATTAGTGGTATACGTAGCTTTGCTGCCGCATTCGCAGATAACGGCCATGAACTAGAAACAAACATTAAGTTGTAAGTCTTTCAAACAGCCCACCAATTGCTTTGAATGCATTGTAACTCAGCACCCAGTAACATTGTAATTGTTTTCTGTAGTGAAATTTACTTTTTTTTTTGTCTCTGATAATCAATCGCGTGGTTACAGTGTTACTGTCCTCCCAGTCACTCCGGTCATTTATGGAATATGAAGGACACATTTTCCTTTCTATGTCACACTGCTGTCACTGAAACTTGCTTTTGCCTTGTGACTTGACATTCATGTTCTTCCAGTCTGTATTAGTTTGCTCATGGCTTCTCTTTAACAAGATTAACATTAACAGATATTCCTTTTAATTTGAAATCTGTATACTGTTACTGTGAAAAGATTTAATGGTTCCTTCAATTTTGGTTCAGTCAAATTCCACTGTATTAAGCTAAACGCTTGTTTCAAAAACTGTATGATGCATGTTATCATATCTTTTTCCCTAATCAGATGTATATTCAGTGATCTTGATGACTGAGTACTTCAGATGGGCAGTTTGTAGTGTTTATCAGATGAACTTTGCCTCCTCTTCTTGTTCAGTGTCCTTAATTCTGTGGGTCTCGTATTGAAATTCTAGTGTGTCTATAAAGTGAACATGATAAACATAACTGACATAATAAATATGAAGACATTTGTGGCATTTACAAATATCAACTTAAGTTATGTTTCTTGAACTGAAGAAAAAAAGAGAGGAAAATATCATGTCTGTCAGCTGAGTAATTCTTGACCTGTGCTTTTCATGCTCAGAAATGAGGATTTTTTTAAATTACCCTCTCCCCTGAACAGTCCTTAATTTTAAGGGTACATTGGAAAAAAAAATACAGTATTATTTAAAAATTATATACATATAACTTGTCAGACAGAGAATCCAGCATTTTCAGACCACTGATAATTTTGAGAAGTAGAAACTAGGTAATTTTATAAATTATATATCTTCTTAGAAATTGATTTTTACCTTTCTGCATCCATCGTGAGTTAAGGATCAGATCAAGCAAGTGCTAACTATTTCAAATCATAATAATGAGCAGAAATGCCATAAGCTAATTTATATGCACATTAGTGGTCCAGGGAATATTGTTTATGTCCTAAAATCTATTCTGAGCAGGCCCATCAGTTTCGTCATACAGCACTGGAAAGAAGTCATCTGTGAAGAGTTTCTGGAAGTATTCAGTTGGTTTTGAATTGTCTAGGAAGGGTTTCTAGACTGAAAGTGGTTACATGAATGAGGGACCGGCAGTTTGTCGTCAGTGGCCTGGTTTCTGTTCAGAATATGGGCCTGATTAGCTCCACTTTGTCATGTTGTCGATTATCATTATGAAATACATGTAAATCTTGTCATCAGTATGAAATTCAGCACTGATCAGCATCATAGATCCCTTTTACAAGATTGCCATGAATGAAAACATTCAACATTGGATAGATCATGTGCTCACCCTCATTATAAACATTCAAGACCGAAAGAAAAAAAAAATCATTAACAAATCATTTTCATGACCCAGTAGTTTATTTCTTGGTCAGAAGCAAAGACAGCAGATTGTGAGAAATAATCTCGTTACTTTCTGTGAGAAACTACTCACATTTAATGGCACTTAGTTTCCATAAGATGTGTACAGGAGGCAAGATGAGGCAATATGACTATGGCCAAAGTGACTTAAGTCACTTTTCTTCCGTTTTAACTGTATTAGTAATCCTGAATACTAGATGACTGGTGAATGTTGTCCCTTCACTTGTAGGTGATGGCCTTCCCATCTAGATCTAATTGTTGCTGTCATCTGTAGGTTGTGTTGAATATATTGGGTAGCCCAGAAAAAAAGTTAGTTTCAAACTTCAGTAACCTCAAAACTTCATATTTTATGCTCTTAAAATTTGGCACACATTAGAATAATATTGTTGCTAATCCTGTAAATTTCAAAATCTAGATGCTATGAAAATTAAAATCAATGGCGTTCCCATTGTGCCTCTTAACACATTGTCCCAAACTCGTCATTTTGTTGACTGTTTTTTTTTTAAATATTTTTTTGCTGTGATGCAAGTGTAGCACCTAGGCTAGATCGATGAAACTTGCAACAGTTACAGGCTCTATTTGTCTTGTTACTGTGCTTAAATCTCCATTCTAGTTTCTTTTTAACTCTTAAAGTTATTAACTTTGAATTAAGTAAATAAACTTCTTTATGGGGACTGGGAGAGGGAGGGGGGTGAAGGAGAAAGGGGGTTGGAGAAAATGCAAATCAAAATTATTGCTGTGAATTATTTCATGTAACCATTTGATTATTATATTTAGTTCATGTACTTAACTCATTCAGTGCTGTGCTGAGAAAACCTTACCATACACTGAGCAGTTTCAGAGCAAACATTCAGTTTTAGGTTGGTTCTGGCTCTCTTAGAGAATTTCTTCTACACATTGCAGGTAAATGAATGCTATAATCGGTAAAGATGATAATATTGGTATTTGTGCTCGTGCTTGAGCTGCAAATATGGCAGTTTGTGAGAATTCTCATCCGAGGAAAGCCAGATGCGAGAATATATTTTTGTCCATAGCACTGAATGAGTTAATGATGTTATTGGATTCATGTGATTTGCTGACCATTTGTATTTTGTTTTTTTTTCTACTGGAAGTGAGTGATTTGGAGGTCATGAGCGAAAGATCTCGTTATCCTCCTTTGACACTGTCATTTTAATTTGCCGGCACAACTGGTCTTGATAATGCTGCAGTACCTTCCTATTCAGATTACATTTATTGAGGGACCACATGGTTTATATGTGGTGGATGTATGTGCATCTGTGATAACACTGTTGCCTATTGCAAAAGAACGGTTGCAAGTCAAATGAGAGTTCATTCTGCAACAAGTACAAAACTTCAAAATTCAGAAGGGTTTGGTCACAATTCTTTGATTTCACATGTGTACATTACTGAGTACATGCGCAGTGTTACTACTATGAGAAGAGATGACCTCAGAAAAGTGTTCATCGTGGGTATTACATGGCCATCTTCACTGATGAAAGATTTAGCATCTTGTCATTTTGCTGCGTGCTATCCCTTTATCTTAAGGTCTGTTATTTTGCCTCTAGGATATCTTGAAATAACTGGGCATTTTCAAACTAAGATATGGCCAGTAACCCACTTTCAGATATTGTATTGTTTATTGCATCACAGCTGACACCTGTTGAACAAATATTCCCCTATTCAAGGGGTTTTCCTTCACTTTTCAGCCTTATTTCTTCATCAAGAGACAGCCACCACCATGTCAGCTTCTTTTTAATATTTTGATTTGTTTGATCCTGCATTAGCAGACTAGATACTTTCTCAGTTATTTCAGACAGTGTGGCAGGAGGAAAGTATGCCCAGGTATTTCATATTGAGAAATATCATTAAGAAGCTTCTGTAGCATTGTCACCAAAATGAAATTTTCTGTCAGGCAAAGTAGCAGTTGCTAGTGCTTCTTTGCTTCATGTCCATTATGAGCTGCACACCACAAACCCTTATTCACTCTAGTTTGTGTTACTTTCATAAAACACCATCTCAAATCATCCTGAGCCATTGCTTGGGGAGAAACCTTTTCAGGTTCTGTTTTTACAGAGTAGAAAGGTCATGTTCTGTGCATAAAAGTGGAGTGACCTGGCACTGAATAGAGGAATTACTTTTCAGTGAGGCTTAGAAGTTGTTTGGTTAAAAGAATTTATTTGCATTAACCAGTTCAGACTTAATTAACTTCTACTGCATATATGCAACGAAGAAATGGTGGTGACACACAATACTTGTGATAAAATGGCAGTATGCATTATGCAAGAATATTAAGACCAAGATGTATAGTGATATATGGTGATGGTGAGTGTAAGACTGATGAAGTATGGATGTGACATTCAAATGTGAAATTTGAAAAATGTGGCATCCTCAATTGATTAAGCAGTTTATCTGATATCTTTTTCATGTGAGGGTGATTGGAAATTTCACATCATCATTTAGAAAGTGATTTAACTTAAATTTTACTTGGAACTCTGCTTATTCAGTTTCACAAATTTCTGTCATGTTTAATCTGTATACTATAATTACCCAGATATGATGAATCTTTGAAATAAACTGAATGAATCATAAATCCTTCTGGCATGCTGTGCATGTGACTGCTTGTCTGCATTAGGTGCAGGTATTGATGGATTATGTAGAGGGGCCTGTGCCCATATTCATATCCACAAAAGTTGAGACCACCCCTCCTCCCTCCAAAGATAGTGCAAAGATTGCTCAAAAGGCCAGAGAAAAGAACTGAGAATGAAGCAGAAAGACATGAAGTTATCCTGAATCCTCATATCACTGTAATACTCTACTTCCAACATCATCTACATTTTACTAAATTCATCCATAGATAATGTTGACATTTATACAGGCAACTGGTAATCAGCAACACCTTGGTGCATCAGACTATAAAAATGGTAATAAATAAAAACCACAAAAGCAACTCTGCAAGGTTCACAGTTTAATTGAAAAGTTTATTAGACACAGCATTACAGATGGACTAAAAGCTTGTGTGACTTACAGTCAAATGAGCTAAAAAGCTGGTGTGATTGAGTAGTCTTGTAATTTTATCACTTTTCCCCCATTCTAAGCCTCTGAACTAATAAAATGAAAGATCAACTACAGTGCATTCATCTAAATTTGCAACTCATGCAAGGAAATAAAAAGTGTAGCAAAGCCTGCACATGGTAAAAAACCTGCCAATTGCCAATTCACTGCAGTTTTAAAAATTATTTTCAGCTGAACTATGCTGTTCTAAGCAATGATTTGTGTACATTTCATTAAACATCAAAATCCAATAAAGGACTGAAATCAGAAATTGCTAGCAGAACATTTCTGTAATACTGTGCTGCCTGCAAGCCATATGGCCATAATGGTGCTGAAGTGTTGTAAAATCCTTATGCCACAGAACAACTGCTCTGACACAACTGACAGGTTTTTCATGTCAAAATGTTCTCTTAACTTTGAAAGTTACAAATTCCAAGACAAGACTGTAGGTGGAAACTTTTGGTCTTTGGATGCACTGGCATAGCTACATTTTCACTCTTGCACGAGCTGGGTACTGAAAGTAATTTACATCCACAAAGTAGAGAATTTATCTCTTGGATTGAGAGAAACAAGGAAAGAAAGAGTTCTAAGGAAACTATGAAGTTCTCTATATGGTTGAAATCAACTATCCAAGAAGCAAGTCTGAGATGATACCTTGAAATGCAAGAGCCAATCAAGGCCCAACTAACATGGCTATTAACGTGCAATGACAAGAGTGAAGCATGCTATTATTATGATGCAGCTTTTCTGATGTACCTGTTGCCAAATACCTCATATGGAAACTTTCAGAAAACAGCCATTTGCATCTGTAAATGTCACCAAATGCAACAGAACTTGGACATAACAAAAGAAAAAATAAAAATAATAATGTTGCACACCCTGATCATAACAGCAAACTACAGTGGTTGAAACTCAAAACTGTGAACTCTATTTCACATTTGTGAAAGTATAAAGCTTCAAGATTGAAATGCCAAATGGATACCCTTACTTGTGTTAAAACCACAAAGTACCACTGTCAACCTAGCTTGGATTTTCTTATACAGTTACAACACACTGCAAATGGACAATAGCAGCTATGTAGTCAGTTCTTTCACACTCCACTAGGTACTCTTTTTGACCAGGAAATCTGAACTTCTCAAGTCATTGAGCTGTAATCATACAGTTTCCATTCATAAGAGTTCATGTTTGTGGGTAACTGCCAATTTTGTCAGCAAAGGCATATCCATATACTGAAAAGAATGAGGAAATGAGAAGGTTTTGTTACATCCCAAGTTCACTATATACAGCCTCCACTCGGGTGCTGATCTCAGGCTGAAAGCAAAACTTGCATTTGGTCTGCATTTTGTCTTGTGACCACAGTGCTTAACAAAGACTACAACACATCTGTCTCCAGACTTCCTAAAAAATATTCCTCTTAACCATTACACTGTAGATTAATGATAAGGCCCAGAATTCAGCAAATGGAAGTTGAAAATAAATTTGAAAACAACCCCCAAAAAAAAGCGAACTCCTCCTTCCTTCCACACTTCATTCTGTCCAAATATTTGTTACTGAAAATTCTCAAAGCTAAAATTACATCTTACTGTGCTACTGCACGCAATACTGTCACCAAACAGATGTGTATCTTGTTTTCAAAGCACTCCATAACAATAGCATGCTGTACAAAACCAACTGTCTACAGCTGAAAAAAATTTTCCCGCTCAGCTGCTTAAAGCAAACCTGCAACATCTCCCTTAATATTCTAGATAAAAATGGTACAATTTGCTCTAAATAGCTGTGAAAGATGATAATCCTTTTTCTGCTCCATTCGGTCAATCTTAGCCTTTCTCTCCAGGTTGGTTATCAAAAGGATCATTCTTAGCAAATCCATCAATAACTTGTCTAGGCAAAGTTCCGATGATCTCTGTTACAGTTTCCATATATAAAAGTTTGTGTATGTGATTACTTCCAAATACATCAGTATATCCTTATACACAAAATGTAAAAAGGCATAATAGTACATTGCAATAAAAATGGTTTCTTAGCATGATCTGTAATTAAGAGTGACTAACACAACCTTTTATGAATTTAAAAAAAAACAAAACCAAAAAAAAAAAAATGGCGTTTAAAAGTGAAAAGATGTATGTACAGGCAAGATGTAACCACAACTAGGAACACAGTCACACATCAATGGGTATACAAATGTGCATCATTCATGCTGATGGGTGATCAGTAAAACGAAAAAAAAAAAGCTGCACCTTTAAATTATGCAAAATGTGTCAAAAAGTAAAACAAATGAGTGTGAAACAAGTTTTCATGAGCAAATTTCCTCTACTCTCCCATCTGTCCATGATTTAGGAACTAGTCTTTCATTTTGTTAAGAACTGTCATAATTATTCCTGTTATTCTCCTGGTCCCTTTTTGTTATGTCTGTAAACAAGCGATAAGGGAGTACTAAGGACTACTAACATCTAATGCTAGCTATTTTAAATGGACTCTTGAGTATCTGGAGGACTTCAAGTCTCTCATGATGTCACAACCTACAAATTTGAAGTACTGAGGGACATAAAAACATGGCATCTCAGCCATTCACTAACAACAGCACAAAGTGTAAGTAAACAAAGGGGACACGCAACATGTCATTTTAACCCGGCTTCAAGTTCATATGTCTAGGGAACATTTTAAAGTATATTATCCTGTAATATAGTCAGTATTTTTTTTCCTTGGGGAGCTAAACAAAAAAAAAATTTAAGAGGACACTGTGACTTTAGACCTCATAATGAAATGTTCTTTGCATAAAACAAAGTTATCACATCTAATATTTTCAAATCCTCAAACACATTTATATGCTACTGAAAAAATAGGCAAATATTCAAAACACACACTTGAACAAAATTTACAACATACAAATAATGAACCATATCAGGTGGCAATGACTAAATTTGTTACCCCCATCATTTTCTTCCAATATCAAACCACATGGGAAAACAGGGAATAACCACACACAGCCAAAAAATTATCTTTTTTTTCTTCTTTCCTTCAAATATGTATTGCTATAAACTACAGTATTCTAGCAATTAATGCAGATGATCATCATCAACATAGCATGAATAAGCACTGATTTCATAGCATGCTTATCCACAGACAAACACTGACTTTGACTTAAAAACTCTACAATAAAAAAGCACAGCAACGCAATAAAACAAAATAAGGGTTTTAATTACCACTTAATTGAAGGCTTCTTGATTTTTATGGTTGTACCCTTTGAGGCAGTAACTTTCCAAATCAGTTAATTCTTCAGATGTCAAAGACAGCAACTCTATTATTTACAAGAATACTCTCTATAAGGACTTTGCCAGAAAGGATCTTAAGAGAATGTACAGTACTAGCAGCGTGAATTAATTCCAAATTGAGCTCAAAGTTGAACCCTCTTTTACAAACATACAGTAGATTTGGTGTATAAGATCCACATTTTGCCATTCAACCATCTGCATTTTCCAAAAACTAAAATCTAAAAGTAAATAAGCTGTGCCAAATATCAAGAAGTTCTACTGAAGAATGTTGTGAACAAAATTAATAAAAGCAAAAAATTGAGAATACTGGAGGCAAAGTGAGTCATTCAAAAAAATAGGGAGGAACTATCTGTCTTTTATACTGAAGGGCAAGGTTACACAGAGTTGCAACTTCATGGTATGACTAAAAATATGGGCTACATACAAATAAAGTAACCATGTTATGAAAAAAGGGGTCAACATAAGTAGTTACTTTCCTTCAATAAACGTGTAGGCACATAAGCGATGCAAAGCAAACTGTCCTGTGACTCGCACATACAGCAAAGAAACAAGGAAGTTTAAATGAGGACAGCATTCAATACCATCTTACAGAGGAAGCTCACCACCATCTCACAGAAAGAGTGAACTAACCTGAAATTTTGAAATAATTAGTGTATGAAAATGCTCTCCATTGGGCTGGCGGTAATTTTTTACATTTCATGGGAATACAGTCAAGACATTTACAATAAGCATACATCATCTATTAACAAAGACTTGAAAGTAAAATAAGTATGTTAAGCATAAAGTTAGGTTTAGTAGTATGTGCTCTTGTGTTAAAATTTTCTAACATCACATTTCATAAGACTGTACAGCACAAGACATGGCATTCCCAATCATGATGATGCATTCCACAATGCCATCTTCTGACCATTAGAAATTCCATTGTCACTTTGTCACCTGCTGTCAATTTGCTTGTGGCAGAAAGGCCTGCAGACTACTAGGAATACCAAAGCCGAAAAACTATCTGAACTTCAATTCAATGAATCAGTCATTTGAGACCAGCCTATGGTTTTGGTTGCAGGCATTAATAATGCATCCTGTAGTCAATAAATAGAATATCTTCCCATGACAAACTAGCGGCCATATTTGCCAATTCCTGGGACAGAGCATATTCCAAAATGGTTCTCCAATTGAAGGTCTGTACAACAAGACAGCAGAGGATTTTCGGTCATTTTCTGTGTTCACACTGGTTATGAAAGTTAATACAATACTACAACCATTCCCTACCATACTTGTGCTGGATTACAAAGATAAGAGTGGTGCACATTGTTAGAGCATGTCATCCAGTCATCATAATCACATACCCTTTACTAAATTCATGTTGGAGTACATCACACATACACTTTTTTCCTTCATTTGTACAAGTGTTGAATGGCGGCAGGCAGTGACTGAGAAGAAAAGAGGAAGAAATGGCAATTTCAAATGTATAAGAATAAAGAGGGCAGGCCATGCTCTGTGGAACAGATTTTCCTTGCATTTTAAGCCACTCATCTATATAGCATTCATAAGACAGGATAACAAGAAATCAAAAGAAAAGCAGCACCAGCAAATGAGAAGCAACAAATCAAACATCAGAATGACATAGTGTGAAAAACAGATCTGCAATCAAGGGGCTCATCCCGCCTGATCTATATCTTTAAATGATGGGAAATGGAAAATGAACATTACTGGTTATATGAATCTAAAAAGCTGAAACTAGCAATGATGATGGCATTCATATTCTGCTAAACTCTAGATTGTGTCAAATCAGCAATTCTAACAAAATTGTTTAATACCTCCAAATAAGACTCAGTAATAATTTAAGGATCACATGCAACACACCCAATACATTTCATTTTCAATGGTGATAGTTTCTCAATCAAACAAAACAATTCAGCATCAACAATGTTACATGAACAAGAACAACAAAGGATAACTTTTGTCAGCATATCTCTAAGCTCTGGCTTACTTTAGAGGCATAAAATTACACATTCACAATTCCACATCTGACGGCTGGAAGCACAGCCAACAGGAAATGTCTAAAGCACTAAATCAAATACACTAGCACGATGAAGAATAATGACTGGTATAAGTTGTAAAATTCAAACATTTTCAGTGTCTGACTTCATATCTCCGAGTTGACCTATAAGGTCATATAATTCACGTCATATAGGATATGATGTTACAGGTCAACACGGACGACATGTTCATTAGAAGTGCCTATGATCTGGGCACTGTTCATACTAATAAAAATATCTTGATAAAAAAGATCACATCTTCTTTACAATCTCATTTGATGAAGGACATAAACTTTTCTCTGTCACAGTTGCAACTTTGCAGAGGCTCAAGAAATTCCAACACCCAAAGCACTTCTACAAATTTTGCAAAATTACCTTTCAAGAAAAACCCAAGCTCTTAATCAAGTGGTTCATTTCCTTGTCAACATTTGACTTTCTTGTCATGTTCATTATCCATAGACTTCATTAATAAAATGTCAACATTCAGATACAATAACCAGCTTGAACATTTATGTAATATGATCCACAGGCAAGTCACGACCTGAACAGTTGAAATTGAAATGCATTCTACACCCCATGGTAAGGAACACCTCTTGTGAGAGATACATAATCTGGGATGAGTGAAAATATTGCATACATACTGATAGTAGTTAACAACATTATTACAAACATCACAAGAATGGTAATACCACACATAAGGACTATGAAATCGTCGAAGTGATAGTAATAAGAAGTGCAAACAATCCGTGTCACACTACAATCAGTCTGGGCTAATGAAAGCTTGGATGAATATGTAACATAACTTTATACATCACACCTAATTCTGGCTTATTTCAGCTTTTGAATAAGAATGTATGCTGGTTTGGACATTTAGAATAAAATTATCATTTTCACTTGAATGAAAGCAGCACAACAATCTTCAGGTAGAAATATGGGTGAATACTAAAAGATTACCTCCATATAGGCAAACACCACTGAAACATAAATACTGCAACAATCACCGTCTCACTCAATCATCTTCAACGTCAAACTCACCCACTGGAAAAGACGAACTAGCTGGCAAAATTATGAAGGTAAATGTAATCACAATGTGAGTGATGTGATAATTAAGGCAAACTATCCAGTGTTCTTTGCAAAGCAATAGCCTAAAATTAACATTAGCAAGGAAACCTCAGTGCTAATGGGATGAGGTGACAGCGAAAGCGCTTCAAATTATATGCTAGGGAGTTGAATGAATCCACATGTAGTGACCCCATTTTCACGCCTAGATGGCACTCTCTTTGCTTTCTTTGCTTTTCTTCTTGGAGAATGAAGGGATACGAAACTTCTTCTTCTTCTTTTTCTCCTTTGTAGGAGATGGATGCTCCTTGGTTGGTGAGCCCTGTTGAGAAATTTCACAGATGTTAAAATACTGAGATATCTAATTATTATGACAGACATCTGTAATTCCAGATGGCATCACATAATTTGTAAGCTGCTTTACCGAAAGTAGTTAGGGATGATGAACATACAGCCTGCCATGCCACAAGCCATACTGCTCCCACTGCACTCCTGCCTTTTGCTCCAGCTTCTTCTCACCATCTACAGATTCAAAATCTACTTTTCTGCTCATTATTTCACCCACAGTTAAGACTGTGTTTGTATGAGCATTTGTTCATAAAGGCACCTTAATGTTACAGAGTGAATGAATATTAAGTGCTGTAACAATGAATTTCCATATTGACATACGGGTTTATCTTATATCATTATGGAGTAGTCTGTGAATATATTTTGTTTTCCTCAAACTATTAATCTACTCAGACTATTAATCCAATCAGACAGCTATTTCCGTTTATCCACCCGATAAAGGTGCTATCAAATATGCCTCCCTATCAAAGCTTAATAAAAAAACCAACTTGTAGCACTATCCCAAATGGAACTTGTACTGGGTGATTTATTCAACCATTATTCAACCTCTGGGCTGCAAGTTTGACGAGCTTACACTGGGGACCATGACCTTTATTATTTTTATCTGTTTCTAACAATGCTACCTAAATGTGAAAGGTCTTGACATACTTCAACTGCAGTGCAGAAATGAGACAGTGCACACTGACAATGTAACTTGGTTGTGTGTGGGAAATGGGTTAAACTAATAAAAAAAGTTTGCTTTGAGGCTACAATGCACTGTTGATCGATGTACTCGTAAAAATTCCATGGTAAACTTTCCAAGTAACATACTCTATGACATGCGTATGAGTTCAGGTATATAATGGACGACCATTATGATCACTCTGGACAAGTTGCGAATCTGAAAAGCAATTTCAAACTACAGAGTTTGGAGTGTGGGCTGGACTGTGAATTCAAAAAATTAAAGACAGTAGGTGAAGAAAAGATGGGGGAAGAGTGGGGGTAGGGGGAATAATAAACAGAAAGAATGAAGAAAAGATGGGAGACCTCCATACCTCCTTGCTACTCCTCTCCTCCAAGGTCTCTCCACCACTAGCACTGTCTGTTGACCTCATAGTGTCTGACTTTGAGGGGGAAGCAGGTTTATCTTCTCCAAGTTCTTCTCCTGGAAAAAAAATATCATTTGGAGAACACACAACATGAATTTGGAGGTGACATGGGCAATGTGATGGAAGTTGACAGACAGAGTCAGGCATGTTTCTGTATACATGTATTACAATGGGAAAACGTCCTTCACTTTTGATGGAGGTACATGATGTTGAGGGCATGGCAGCATGTGGGAACTGCAAGTGTTTGTATATTACTAGACTTAATCAGTAAAAACCAATAGTAAGTAAAGTAGGTTAAAGAGAACAAAATGATTAACTGGTACAGAGTTTCTTTTTTCTTTTCCCTCCTCTGATTTTCAATTTGGTGGGGAGCAGGAGCAGTCTTGTTTTCTATCTACTGACTGCACTGGCGTGGGTGGATCTTTTTCCCATAAAAGTCAAAGTCACAGAATATCATGAAATACATCAATCTTGTTGTAAACTCTCCAATGGCAGGTATAGATGACAAAAATGGACATTTTGCAACCATACCTAATTAATCAATCAATTAATTTCATATTCTCTGTGCAGTGCAGACATTCTCAAGCAAAAAAAAAAAAAAATATGATGGGCCATGGTACAACCAAGATCTCATCTACTTAGCTGCAAGGCAAGTGCATTTCATCCAACAAATCAGATACTCCAACAGCTGAAGTGAATAAAATTCATAACAACATGCAAATTAATGGCGTATACAGTCTTAAATCTTCTAGCTCTATTCACATTACAGACTGCCACTTTCAACTAAAATTGCTTGAATTTAAATTATGAATTTTGTTTTATTTAGGAAGTCTCACAGAATATCTGATTCCACATTCTCAAATGAGATGCTGCTTATATTTATGTAAAATAACAGCTACTCATATGATAAAGCATACTCAAGTAAGAACATCAAACTATGTTGGTTATTTAATTTGTGGTGTTGAATAAAGCCGACTTTCAGCTTGGAATTTTTGTCAAGAGAAGCTACTCATATATTAACTTACTCAGCTGTGTGCGGCGATCAGACTTTGACCTCTCAACATTTCTGCGTTCCAACTCTTCTACCACTTAATAACAACAAGGGATGAAGAAAGAAAAAAAAATTGAACAATAAACAGCAAATTATAACAAAGGGTAGAGTTTAAAAAACAAAACAAAAACCTATAAAATGCCATAAAATGCAATGCCTAAAGAGAATGATATTAATAGTAAAATCATATCATGTATTCTTCCTAAATCTGATGTCGATAAATTCAAAAAATTTTGTTCACAAGAGTGTTTACTTTTAAAATATTGTTTTCTAAATATTCTTATGATGAAATCACTTCCTCTCTGTGTTAGTATGTATCCTAACATGCTGTTCTGTAATCAAAAGCATCCATTATGTTTACACAAACAATATGCAGCCATCTATTTGACTCCACTCTAACCTTCACCATACATGGTTTTTGTTAATCTTATTAAGTACTTGACACAAACTTTCACCTAACTATCAAAGCAGTGATATATCTAATCAAGGCTATGAATATCTGAGAACGACTTCAATTATATGCTACTGCCAGTATCTGTACAACAAGAGAAAACATACGCCTAGAGTTTAGCTTGCCATATGAAAATCGCCACATCACCCATCTGAAATCCATTAAAGATTTAGCTTATAATCTTATCAGTTCAGTCCATTCTGGAACCCATTCTTGACAAAACTCAACTCATCTGTCATGAAATCATCATCTCATGGAGTCAGTGTCAATGAAAAATGACAAAATGAAATAAACATGGAAAAATATTCAACATGTTTTAAGTGAAAAAGTGTCCTGTGAAACTTACATGTCTTTCTATGAAAACATGATCTGGAAAATAATGTTAGGTCAAAGTCCATTGCAGTCTGATAACTCGTCTTTAAAAATTGCCATTCCAAAACTAAAATGTCTTTGAATGATTTAAGGAATTACATATGACAATATTGTGAAACAGAATTATCTACAAGTCAGGAATAATATCTGCAACTGAAGAAGATAATGATTTTACTGTAGTTCACTTATAGGAGGGTCAAATGAAAGCTGTGATCTGTCCTTTCTATGCACATTTTAAACCAAGGTACATCATGCCTGCAATTTAGCAAATAATTTAAATCAGGAAAATAGAAAGAAGACCTAGGCTAACTTACGCTGTGGATTTCTACTGGGCTGCCTCTCTGAATCTGATCGTTTCACAGCTGCAACATTGGGTTCTGTCAAAACATGCAAATGCAAACCAAAATGCACAAGGATGCAACACAAGCACAAATCAAATTGTACCAAAGGTTATAAAGAACATCAAATTCTTAAACCAAGAAACACTAATATAAACAGATAAGGTGTACATCCACCTGGATACAGTTAATAATAACAAATCTAATTCCATACATCAAGTGTGGCATGCCTGCAATGAGAATGACCACAGAAACACACATACTGTTTTCTCAAAAGTGTTACTGATCAAAGTCACTTTTTCTCAACATTTCTCAAAGTATTTTTATTTTAAAAAATGGGGGATGGGTGGGTGGGTTGGATTCCAGGGGTCTAAATTTTTGTGAAATATCTGGAAAGTAGCAACTCTATTAATACACATGCCTGAGAACTTGTATATCATTATAAGAGAACTGCTTTAAACAGAAAGGCAAGTATGACAAATAAGTTTTCCTTAACAATGAATATAATTTGGCTGCTCTTTATACTATACTATAAAAGACAAAAGGCAAATCTACACATACAAGCTTCACTAACAATTTAAGAGAGACAGAATAGGCAACACCAAAATGGAAGAGAAAAATATGAAAATTAAAAGGTAAAACCCCACTACTCAAAAATGTGACCATGAGGGTTAAAAAATTCACCACTGAAGGCTTTTAACTATAATTTGATATCTACATCAGCTTAAATTTCTCTTCCAGTGCTTATCTATTGGTCATCATTAAAGAGCAATAAGAGAATATATAAAGCCAAGCTGTGCAAAGCCATAAAAGCAGGAAGTGTAAGAGACAGAATGATCTGATATGATTATATAAAATATTGAGTATATATGTGAGGTGGACTTTCTCTACATAGGTATCTAACTTTCCTCCTATAAAGACATCGAAGGTCAGCAAATGTGCTTGTGAGTGCATGATCATACTAGCTGGTATGAACACAATCATCTGACAGCATCAATGTTTGTGACAGACAAATGGAAAGACCATCTCAAAAAAAAAAAAGCACCCTATATGAATAGCTAGCTAAGTTTCTCAAGGATTGATGTGACATACCCATTTAATACAAAAGGCTTTCTACACTAGTGCAGTCAGAGCACTTTTCTCCATTACTAAATGAAGCCACTGTGGCGATCCTCAGTCCAGAGTTCAAACTTTGAGTGAGTATCTTGGATATCCATTTCTACATATATATGACACATAGCAAGGAATTTGCTGTTGTAGAAATAAAGCAGAAAGACATAAGGCTCTAGTTACACAGTAGTAAACGCTTGCCATGTAAAAGATGAGGAGCACAACTGAAATTCTCATTATACAAATTAAGTAACAATATATGAAATGTAAGATGAAGACTGAGCATGAATCCTAGCATTCTTCAAACAAAATCATATCATCTGTTCCAGTTATGCAATTGCAAGTAAAGGCTATTAAGAAGCCTACACAATTTTCAAAACCCAATCCTCTGAGCTTTTTTTACCCTCTTCCTTCTCCTTCCCCCATCCCTTCCTTCCATAAAAACCTCTGCAACTGACCAAACAAATCATGCACTGTGGGCACAACCTTCAACTCAACACTGTGGGCACAAGCTTCAGCTTATCTAATTAACATGGGCAGATCAGGGTCAGAGGTCAAACAATTTTTGAAAGCCAAGCAAGGATATAATATCAAAGATGGATAAGACAATACAATGTCGTACATTTACAGTCTATATGAAAATCTGTGGCAAAATTTCAGATTTTTGGATGGCAGAATGGCCATATATCTTTTTCAAAAGAGGCCTTTTTGCATTAAAATATGAAGCCTACCTTCAGATATTATACAGCTATCCTATGACCTCAAGTTTGTTCTTTTTAAAATCTTTTACAAAGTGAGAAAATACTTGTCTTCAAATGAGGATTGTTCTCCCAAACTCTCGCCACCTTTTATAACCATGGATTACTGATTATTATAAAACGTTTCCAGCACCACTATGAGGGTTTTTTCTTTTTTTTTTTTGTCTGCACAAGTTCTTTCATTGCCATTTTTGGGACGCAACAAAAAAGCATCCGCTAAATTCTTTTCAACATCACTTGTATTTTCATGATGCTACCCCCTCACAAAGAAAATGTACAACAGTGGTTGCCTTTGAGTGTTAAAACTTGTAAGCCAAAGAGTGACAGACCAACAGGTGCAAGAGATAAGCATGCTGGCTGCGTGAATGCAGACTCCACTTTAACCCTAGTTCTTCTCTAAATCTTCCACTCATACAGATCTAATATGCAGAGCGTAAGTGGTTTTAAACACGCTCAAGTTTTCCACCCTTTCTAGGCATAAGATCACAGGATTGTGGCAGGGCCCGACAGCTTAAGTGATCTCAAGCCAGCTTCAAGAATGTCGGTAAATGAACCTACCACTCTGAAACAAACTTTACTCTCCTCTGCCAGGGGTCTTGCTCAGTCTTAAGATGGTAATGCAGGAGAAACTTTCAAAGCAAGCTAATTATATCACAACTGCAAACAAATATGGTGATCTGTGCTTCACATATTATATTGATCTAAATAGCTTTTTGTGACATAAATTTTCAGGTTTTGATTCCTTGTCTGTGCTAAATAGATGAAAAACTTGACAACAATCTCATCCAGTGCATCAAGTTTTGAAATTTAAAGACGGAAACCAGTGACATATGCAAACAAATGCAAAATGCAGAAGCAGCTCTGAAATGGGTGGCCAGATACTATCATGACTAAGGGGTTTTGGGTCAGTGCTATGACACAGGGTAGTGGTGCTAGTCTCAGCCATACACTAGACAAAAATTATAGACAGTTCTACAAATGGTGTAATGGCAAAGTGACCCTGAGATCTCTTACCAGTTAGGATAACCACAATAGTTTGGAAACCTGCTTATTTTCAGCTTTCTTTTCCCCTCCCATTCAGGACATAGTACTTTAAATCTTTAAGTTTAAAATGCCCTACCATCTTTCATCAGAACTAAAGCTCTAGAATGAAACTATTTAGACTATATCATGTGAATTAAAACTTGCGCCCATGCCCAAGGCCTTATTTTCCTGTCCTTTGAAGGTCAAATTTATTTGTTTGTGGCCCGTACACAACCCCATAAAATTTTATTATCAGTGTCACTAGACTTGCATTATAAATGAGGTTTGCAGCAACTGCGTCGGCAGAATCACACTGGCTTAAGTTCAAGGTCTAGTGTTTGGATGACATGACATAAACAAGAAAGGAAGTGTTACTGACTGCTGTACAATAACATTTACCAGTTATGGGTTCAGACATTTTGACAACCTGCAAATGATCTAGTTTGGCTTTGGGTCACCCTTATGAACACACCTAGATTCATGGGAAGATGGTTATCAGTAAGGCTGGCTAATTACTTGCTGAAATTTCTAGGCTAACAATTTTCATGGAGGGTTTTGCTACCTTTATATGAGATCATGTTTCGCCCAGAAGCCAGTGGATTTTGGCATTCCTCTGTTAAATGATCTACTTTCACTAGCCTCTTATTTGTACTCAGGTTTTCAGAGCTCAAAGGCAGTGCAATCACTATGCTGCATAAAAGGTGGGGGCAACTGCAGTGACTGAATGTAAAAATTTATCCCCATGTAGCCCGCAATGGAGGATATAAAAATATATTCTTGCTACTAGTTTATTTCACTGCCCATCCACTCCCTCTCAAGCCCTTTGAAGTTCTTCATCCCAGTATTGTCCTAATACAGTAAAAACTCCCAAATTCAAATCCCTGGAGATCACTAGAGTAAAACACAGTCAGCGTGCCACCCTTCTTTATGTGCTATGCGTTTTAATGCTTAATAGCAATGATACCTTTACTCCACGTTTGAGTGTGAGAGGTGCTCAATTTCATGAGTAAACCTAGATATAAAGAAAATATTGAATTTGAGGCCAGAGCACACAATGCTGCATTACTGAGTCACATCATGGCCGTGCAATTTGTGAATAGTTACTGAAGACTGTCAAGTCTGGGGTTTGTGGGCTGACTCTCAGTTGGACAGTTTATGATGTGATATTCCAGAGAATGGCATTTTATTCCCATTCCCCACCAGAAGCAGGTGTGAAAGAGTACCTGGCTTTCGTACTTGGGAGGACAAAGTGCTGCACTGCCGTGACCAACAATTTTGGTCTATGACAATGTTGTTTTTATGTATTTTAATGGACACTGATGTAGATGTATGTATTATGAATGATTAGTGTACGGCATTATAAAAAGTATTCCCTGTGGACATTATAAAAAGTATTCCCTATCGCCATACAAATGAGGATTTATCTCTTTTCTTTTTTTCATAGGTAGTCTCAGATCATGAGGACCTCTATCTTGATGCATGATGACCTGACGAAAGTCGGGTCATGTAACCGGAAAAGCGTGTCCCTTAATAAAGATGCTTAATTCAAACCAATATAATTTATCAATTTTCAGCCTTCATATTCCCTCCTCCTCCTTTCCTTGCAATACCTCTTTAGTACGCCTACAAGACAAGTGGCTGTCGTTTGCTTATGAAAACAGAATGTTTACATATGGGTGACACAGCAGAGTTAAAAGAAAAGAGCAAGAAGCTGATAATATGGTTTAAAAAAAAAAAAAATTAAATTTAAGCAAAACTCACAGTTGTAATTACCAATTTAGATTGATCACAACTGTATTAAGACTTAATTTTATAGCGCTACAAAAAGCAAATATTTTATCTACAAGCTTTTAACAATTTTCTACTAAGTAACGCTGATGAACTCCATCTCAGTAACACAATCTGGTTTATATGTGCAAAAGCACTAAGCACAAACACATTTCCCGAGTAGATAGAACAGAATATTTACATTGGTTTGCTAGGTGGGAAACATGCAAATGGAGGGGAGGAGGCAATTAGTATGACGACCAGTACAGCTCCAGACGTAAATTACTGTATGGCAATCTTCCATCAACTGCAGGAAAGCTCGGGTCTCTGCTAAATCCATGAAAACATCCATTCTTCCAAGCTATATACTTTGTAAATCTCATGATTAATGGGACAATGCTAGTTCATGAGAGAGTTAACAGTGGAAATATCATGCAGAATTGCTTAACCACTGAATTTTTCAGGACACTTTTGTAAACTACCCATTTTGCATAGGTTCAGTACATTGGAATCTAAATATGTCTTTGAGTGAATTATTGCAAATTACAATCCTCTGAGTAATTTTTTTTCTCATTTACTTTACTTCAAAAAGTAGTTACTATTTTAGTTAAAATGCCCAAAGAATACATTGGCTATCCAACCTCCATTTATACGTACACTCTTAAAGAGTGGACTTAATCCCTTACCTCCAGCTTGCCAAATATAGGTTCATTGAACTGATATTCTGCATGAGACAGTCCCCACTAACAGAACACCTTTCCAACGATATTATCATGGTGATTTGATGAATACAATTTAAATGGCTATTAAACATGCAATAAACTTGCCTGTTCAACACTGCAACCCATTTCAACTTAGGACAATGTATACAGAACATTATTTGTATAACTTGCACCAGCGATGAACTGTATGGACACACATAAAATGCATGGTTTGCTTCATATTCCCCTCCATGAGCATGAATTACACAGGGTTAGAGAGGGAAACGGAATGTTATACTCTGGTAAACCAGAGGTATGGCAGTTACAGCTTCTGTAGCATCGCATCGTGTGATGCAAGCATGCATAGGAAAGGGAAATAAAAAGATACAGTTACCGGCAGGGCGTGCAGAGGTGGAATGATCTATGCCGGAGAATGACCGATGCCTGGCAGGGGCAACAGAACCAAACGAGGTGTCCCCTAATGAGGCACGCGAGCGGCTCCGTGGTCGGGGCTGATACATACGGGATGTTATATCACCTGTAGAGGGGCCACGCAATCTCCGCTTGGCCACACCAGAAGCTACAGTACTATTGTAAATCTCCCCTATGGAATGGGATCTCCGGGGTCTTTGGATACCCTTGGCATACACCATCTCACTGATGGACATTGAACGCTGCCTCCTATTAGCCTTAGCTCGCCATGGTTCATAGGTGAGGGGGTTAGAGGTCGTTGAGCTTGACCTTGGCCGTGAGCTGACAGAGTATGTTCCGACTGAAATTCGTCGTTGAGTGGGAGGACTGGTCAGGGCAGGGTTGTATCCATCATCAAAAGACACTGCTCTGTGACGCTTACGATACAGCATATCACTTGTGTCAAATGAGGTGGAGGGGTCAAATGTACTGTCAAGTTGATGAGAATCATTTAGACCATCCACATGGTCATTGGTGAGTCCCTGAACTCGCCTCTGGTTGGATGTCTGGCGTGTGCCTATATTAAAATGTGCAGGTGCAGAAGAATTCAACTGACCCACTGGGTGATCATCACTGGAGTTCAAGTTGTCTGGAGGTGGAGGGAACAGTGTATCATCAGAAATATCCTGCTCATTGGTGATATTATGATTTACCTCAAACTTATTCTCCTCAGCATGGTCTATAGTGGAAGTAGGTTCACCGTTATATCTTTCATTATCATCAGCATTTGTGCCGATAGCAGATGGTGGTGGATCCATCACTGTGTCATGCTGTCTTACTGTGGAACTTCGAGATGTTACTTTAGTCCTGGCCTCTGGACTCTTGGAAGATCTTGGCCTCAAGTTTGATGTTCTATCTCTTCTAGCTCTAGGTTCCCAAGTTTTCGTCCTCCATGCTTCTTTTTCATCAAATGAGTTATCCGCATCAACTTCACCTTTTTCAGCAGATTTTCTTGCGAGTGTTTCTTGTTGTGCTGGTGGTATTTCAAGTTCACTACCGTGTGTTCCTTTAACATTCTCTGACTCTGAAGTCTTCATTTCTACTCTAGCAATTCCTTGTTCTTCATCTCTGTTCTGACTTCCTGTGTTTGTGTGAGATGCAGAGATGCTGCCACCAATATCTTGTCTACCAAAGCTCTTGAATGTACTGAATCTACCTTCCTCTTGCCTTGAAAAGCTGGATACACTGGATTCTTCTGTAAGGGGTGGCATTCTCCCATCATCCCATCTCTGACTTTCTTCATCATCTGAATTGGTCTCACCAGTCAAAGCATCCATGGCCGTAATGGGGTCAATGAAAGTTGACAGTGGTTTTGGGGTCTCAAATGCCTGAATTTTCTTTTCATATTTGCTCCTACTCCTTCTTGGTTCTACCAGCAACTCTGTGTGCTCAAATTCAGGAACTGAATCCCCTTCTAAAACCACATCTGTCACAGGATCTCTCTCTGGGCTTGCAAGTTGCTGCTCTTCATCTTGCTGCTCCTCTGCATCCCCATCCGACTTTTCAAAGTAAAGCACGTTCCTCTCTTCTTTCTCCTTTTGCCTTGACAACTTCTTTATCTTTCGCTTCTCACCTTCACCATAATAGGCCGTGGGTTTCTTTTGCTTTGATGTTTGTTGTTTCTTGGCAGCATCTGAACTTTTGCTCCCAACGCAGCTAAAAAGACTGAGAATACCCTTCTTTGGGGAAAGTGGAGGTGGATTATCTTCATCCTCTCTGTTGTTGTTATTACCATCCAAGCTCAGTTCCAAGGGATTATCAGCTATCATGGAGTTCAGAGCTTCTTCAGTGTCATCATCAGGTTTTCTGGTGTGTTCTATTTCTTGTTCAGGATGCTTATCACTTCCAGAAGGTTTTTCAGGGGCATTCTCATCTTTAGATTCACCTTCAACATTAGCACTGGCAACAAAATTTGACTTCCTACCACTTCTTCCAGTTCTCCTAACAAAGCCAGCATATCTCTTCCCTTCCTCTGTTTTCTTGTTTGATTCTTTGATATGTTCCTGAAGCAAGTATTCCTGTGCTATTTCAGGTGGCTTTGGAGGGATAAGTTCACCCTTCATTACAGCAGACTCGTGGCTTTTTCTTCCTGTATTTTCATCTGAAAATTTTCGGTCCTGATTTTGATCAGTCTGCCTACTCTTTTGCTCCCGTCTTTCTTGAACAGCCTTTCCGGATGTTTCTTCTACTACTCTTGCTTTTGTGGGCTTGATGTCACTCTCATGAACTTTTGACTCTTGCTTCCTTTTATCTCCATTTTTACTGACTTTCCCAGCACTTCTTCGCTCCATCTCTGCCTCAGCTTGCCTTGGGTATCTACTTTCATCTTTATATGGTTCAGATTCTCTTTTGTTTTTACCTTTTTCTTCATCCGGTTTTGCAAATTTACTTTCATCCTCATAAGGATCAGATTCTTGCTTCCTTCTGTCTTTCTTCCTGTCTCTCTGCTCATCATGAGCTTTTTCTGAAATTTTTTGTTCAGTTTTCACTTCAGGAAGTCTCAGAGGTTTAATATCATCCTTATCAAAATCAGATTCCCTTTTGTATTTCTTCTTTCCTTCATCCATATCTTTTTCATAAAACAGATCATCTGTGTCCTCTGCAGCAGCTAGTCTTGCTGGTTTAATTTCATCTTTGTGATGATGAGATCTGATCTTTTTCTCCACCTTGTCATCACCATACCTTCCAGAAATTTTGTGTTCAGTCATTACTTCAGCTCCCTTTGTAGATTTTACAGTCCCACGGTTTGAACTCGACTCCATTTCTTTTGTCTCAACTCTTTCATCAGCAATTTTTTGAGGAGACTCATGTCCAGCGTCTGCTTCACTTGATCTAATGGGTCTGAATTTGTCTATATTGCGGTCAGACTCTCTTTTCTTCTTTTTCTCCTCTGTCTCATCAGTAACACTGCCACATTGTTCTAGTGTTTGAGCTGGCTTGGTCCTTTCCCTACTCACTTCTGATAATGATCTCATGCTGCCTTCTCTTTCAGAGGCATTCAAATTTTCCACTGACTCCCTCATCAAAGGATGAGTAAAGACAAATGGTTCACCAGTAAGTGGATCAATCTGTGGCAAGGGAGGAAGATCCTCAGGAGAGTTTTCAAATACGCGAGGACTGTTACTCCTAGATCTTCTTGAATGCGTTGATTCAGCCAGGGAGGTGTTGGATCTTGTCATAGCAACAGACTGCTTTTCTGCTAAACTGACTTTCTGTAAAGGTTCTTTTGGGGGAGTCTCTAAATTATCAAACTGTCTTTCTTTTGGTCTACTTTCCCTCTTCTGAGTTTGTCTACCTTCAGACTGAGATCTTTTCTCTTTTTCTTTTCTCTTGAGAGGATCATCAGAGCGAGCGATGGCTCCTCCACGACGTCTATTTAATCTTTGTGAATTCTCCACATCCACTTCCATCCGTGGACTGTTTAGAAACTTGTCCAGAGCTTGATCACTTTTTTGCTCAACATTACCAGAAGGCTGAAAGCTGCCATCATCTCTGTGCTTTTCACCTTGCCATATTTCACTGCTGTTACTAGGTTTCATTAACTTTTCCTGATCATCTGCCTTTCCATCTCGCCTTTGCCTTTTCCTCCTACTCCTCTCTTCTCTGTCGTAGACATATTTACCTTCATTTCTCTCACCTTCTATCTGATCCTGTCTGAAATCTCCCCTATCAGTGTAATGGTCACCTCTCCCTTTCTCCTTGTTATCCCCATTTCCAGCCAGTCTTCCTCTTACTCTCTGACCCTCTTCACTTCCTCTCCATTCCCTGTCTTCCCTCCTTCTTGTCCGGTCTATTCGATCACTCCTCCTCCTATCTCCATCATCCCTTTTCATTCTGTTGTCTGGAATATCACTTTTCCTTCTGTCAAGCTCTTCATTCCTCTTATGTACTTGATCTCCCCTGTAGTCATACCTGTTTCCTCTCTCATCTTGCTCTTCCAGTCTGTCCGGAACCATTTCTTGCCTAACTGAGCCTGCTTCTTCCTCCCTCTGATCTGACTTCATATCTTTCCCAGCACCGCTAATAATCTGTGATGGGTGAATCTCTGCACTCTGCTTCTCTATGGAACTCTCAAATTCTTTAACCAGTTTGTCCCAGTCCTTGGTTTTAGGAAAATGAGATTTTCTGCTTTGTCCTTTGTCTTCAGTTTCACTTGATCTGTCCAGTTTCTTTTCAGTGCTGCTAACATCAGTGCTGGTATCATGATCACCTTCATGCTTTGCCCTGCGGTCAGTCTTCCTATCATGTCCTCTTTCATCTTCTCTTTCTCTCTCACTCCTTCTGGCATCATACTTTCTGCCTCTGTTGCTGGTCTCACTTCTCCCCTCATCCCCATACTCTTCTCTCCATCTCTCTCTTTTATCATCTTCAAATCCCCTCCGATCATCATAATATCTCTCTCTCCTCCCATCATCATAGTCTCCATCTCTTTTCCTGTCATCATGGTCTCTATCTCTCCTCCTGTCATCATAGTCTCTATCTCTCCTCCTATCATCATAGTCTCTATCTCTCCTCCTATCATCATAGTCCCTATCTCTCCTCCTATCATCATAGTCCCTATCTCTCCTCTTATCATCATAGTTTCTATCCCTCCTCCTGTCATCATAATCAGTATCTCTCCTCTTATCATCATAGTTTCTACCTCTTCTGTCAGCCTCATTTCTCTTGGGGTCCTTGTCATGTGTCTCATGTTTCACTTTCCTGCCATCATATTCTCTGTCTTCTCTATGTTCTCCTCCTCTCCTCTCACCTACATCCTCATGATATCTCTTTTGATCCCAGTCTTGTCTTCTTGCTCTGTCCGCCAGATGATCGCTGCCCCTCTCTCTGTGTGGATCCCTATCTCTATTTGCAGCCCTTTGACTAGTCCTTTCTTCTGGTTTTGATTCTTTTCTTAAAGCATCATCATTTCTTCCTTGTCCCCTGCTTGCACTTTCTACAGTGTGACTCTCCTCTGTGTTCTGTCTTCCACGTTTCTGTTTCGGTACCCATGATCTCTTTGAAGCTGCTTCCCCTGCATGGGATCCTCCTTTGCTTGATGATGTCTTGACTGATCTGGGAGGATTTTCATATTCTTGCAGCCTTTGGCGCCCTTCTGTATCTGAGATGCTGGGGACTTCTGTAGTGTCTGGTAATGGTGGCATCGCTTCTCTGGTCACTGGGTAAGCTACCACAACAGGGGGCTTGAAAATGCTTCTTGCACTAGATAGTTCCATCATCTCATTGTGCTTCATTAGGTGGTATCTGTCCAAAACAGCTGTTGGTGATCGTTGGCTTTCTTTCCCAAAGCTTTCTGACACTAAGACATCATCAATTAGTGTCTCTTTTGACTTTCTGGTGAGAACTAAAGGAGTCACTGCTCGTCTGCGATTCTTCTTCTTGTTCACATGATGAGGGCCCAGCGATGCAGTGCGAGACAAGGAAGATTTCAAATATTCCTCATCTCTTGTATCTTCCAATTCTTCATGTGATTTTGCAGCAATTTTGGGTTTTTGACATTCTAGTGGCATGATGTCTAGTAAAGTTTCTTCTGACTTGCCAAGTTTCTGAGGATATGTTTTAAAGGGGCTGTCTTTCGACTGAGCCCTACCCAATTTTGGGGAACTTGTCTGAATTGGTCCTTCATCAACATGCAATAATCTTTGGGAGGCCACTGAACTGGGATCTGTTTTGGAAGTGACTTTAGTGTAAGCATCATATGACTTCAAATCTTCTGGACTAAAAGAAATGTCATCAATGTTTGTTTCTTTCTTCACAGGAAGAAAGAAGTCATCCACATCAGTTTCAGTTTCTTTCCTCTTCACAGGAAGAAGAATGTCATCAACATTAGTTTCTTTCTTCACAGGAAGAAAGATGTCATCCATATCAGTTTCTTTTTTCTTCGCAGGAAGAAGAATGTCATCAACATTAGTTTCTTTCTTCCTCACAGGAATGACAACATCAATGCTTGTCTCTTCAGCCTTGGGAAGAATAACATCATCAATGTTTGTTTCTTTGGTTTTTGAAGGGATGATCAGAGTGCTATCATCATTTGTTTCTGTTTTCTGGAAAGAAACAATGTCATCGTATGTTTCTGAAGTTTCAATGGGTAGGATGCCTTCCTCGTTTCTTTCTCTTTTCTCCAGTGAAGCAATGTACTTAGTGCTGGTACCTTCTTCAGGGCTAAGAGGATGGTCATCATCAACAATGCTTGTTTCTTCTGTCCTGACAGACATTACATCACCAATCTCTTTCTTTGTGAAAGGAACATACTCAGCTCTTTCTTCTGTTTTCTCTAATGAAACAGTTTTGTCAGCATTCACTGCTTTCTGGTTTGGCTCAGTGCTGGTATTGTTTTCTTTTTTCCTGAACACTATTACATCAATAGGTCTTGTGCCTTCCCAGTCGACATTCTTGACTGTCAAAGGCAGCTTGGCTCCAGAGGAATCTGACTGCAACAGATCTTTGGTGTTCTGGAATGAACCAACGGGTGAAACAGATTCATCTGTTGTGTTAATTTCTGGGGAATCGACAATCACTGCATTGGGATGTTTCTCCGGCTCTGAATCTATGTCCCCACTCTCCACTTCACTCCCCCCACTTTCAGTATTGTCACTTTCTTCCAGCTGGTCTGAGCCAGATTCATTCTCAGCATCATCATCCTGAGTTCTTGCCTGAACAAGTGTTTTACTGGACACATTGTAACTTTCTTGGGGCTGATCTGCATTTGGTGACGCAGCACAGATGACAATCACTGGACAGTTAAACTCACCTTTGCCTTCACCATCTCCACAATTTTGAGGTGTTGTAGCCACTGCAGAAATAGCTGATGCACTTGCCTTGTTTCTGATTACAGGTTCTTCCAAATTCTCCTCTAGGTCCTCTTCCAAAGCCATAGGTGCTGCCCCTACAAAATCATGCAGATTTAACTTTTCATCCTTGCATGAGACCAATAAGCTGTCTTCAGCTGAAATAAGTAGCTGCTCAAAGCTGTCATCCACCTCTTCAAGAATGGCTTCCATCTCCTCCATCTCTTCAACAGTGCCACCAAATTCCTCTTTCACAGGGGAGAGAGGAGGGCAGGTTTGTTTGATCTTGCGTCTCATATTTGTTTTGGACTTCCGGCTTCGAGATACGATCACAGGTGGAAGAGGAGGTGGTGGCATTTGTTTACGATCCACCAACTTTTTTTTCTCGGATTTCTGTGAGGTGGGTGGCTTTGCTTCGGCAGATTCTTGATGGGTGTCTAAGGCATCATCCCATCCTTCATCTGCAAACATGATATCCTCATCTTCAACAGAGCAAAGTCTTGACTGTAGAGGCAGGGACACAGTACTTTTCACAGACTCATTTTCTGCACTCTGTCTACCTTCATGGGTGCTATCCTTTTCAGCAACAACAGTATGTGAATCACTTTTACTACAGCTGGTCTGGCTGTTAGAGGCTTCACTCTGGTTTGTAGGTGCATCATATTTCTTTTCATCTCCACCACTTGCTTGAACAATCCCTGGGACTGATTTCTGATCAGTTTCGCCTTTAGATAAAACTTTTCCCTTCCTTCCAGTTGCTGAAGTAGTGGTGCCAAACATGCATTCCTCATTGCCAGAATATTCTATCTGGCCTCCTACACAACCAAAATCTGCTTTGACCGACTGCCCCTCCATTGTCCTTTCAGTTACTTTCCCTAAAGGAATCTGATTTACGTTTGCGGAAACATCATTCTTACTGGAATTATGCATCTTTTCTTTCTTATCCATTGCCACCGTACTGGTTTCCTGGTCAGCTCTTTGCTGAAGTGACAAGCCCTCAGGCTTCACAGGTGAGAGAATGTCATCTCTTGCGATCACGGGAACTGTACCCCAATCCTTTTTTGTGCCATCAGGTGACTGTATTGATACCTTTGGTTCCTGATTTTCATTCACATGAGACTCTCTCATCCTTCTCACCCTCTTTCTGACTTTAATGCTATCCACATGTGCATGTGCAGTCTGTCCTACAAAGATTTCTGAGTGTTCAGATTCACTGCTTTGGGTCTCACAGTGCTCAATAACGGGGTCCGTTACTGCTGCATAAATCTCTTCTATAGGGCCCCCCCTGCCAAGTTCTGCCCTGACCCTCCTCCTCACTGTGGACTGGATAGAAAATCGGACCTTTATGATGCCCCCCTCAGCCTGGCCATGGTACAGTTGTATAGGATTCAGTTGGAGGGTCACAAAGTCATCTGCAGAAGCCCCTGCCTCACCCCATCTCACTTCTTCTGTAGCAGCACCGGCTGCATCTTCCCAACACCTGCCCCAAGTAGTCTGTTTTGGTTTGCTGAACTGAGTTTTGTGTGCCCTAAATGCTCTTTGTTCATGGGAATTTTGATATGCACTGCCACTGTACTCCTCACCACTGTCACTATCATCACTGGATTCGGATGAATAGGGTTCTTCAAAATGACCCGGATCATAAAAGCCCCTATAATCAGATCTGATCTGGCTACCCATTAAGTGTTGGTTAAGAAAAAGGTGCTGGTGCAAGGGTTCAGCCCCCGTCAGTGCCTGCTGCCCCTTACCCCGCCGAATGACGGACAGGGCATCGTGAATGACTGTCTGCACCACCTTGTCAGCCAGCTGGGCCAGCAACTTCTCTTCATGAGGTGTGCGGGGCCCTAGGGTCACCAAGACATAGGGTTTAAGAAACAGCTAAGTTTACACACTCAGCAACATTCATGATTTTTTTTTTTTAACTAGCTTTAGCTCAGCTTACTGGCATGTAATTAAAAAAAATGTTGCAAATAGCAGTTGCTAAAAAAATTCAAAAATAGCTGAAAACATCTTTGAGCGTTTTCAGTTCAGAATATGACTTAGTACCTATGAGAATGTAATGTAAATACGTGTGTTCAAACCTATTACAACTTTCATTGCTAATTTTACAAAAACGTGACTGAAGCGCAAGCATTCATGCTCAAATTTTTGAAGCTATAGATGCATGTAAATGCAATGTTGTATAGTCCAGGCAGCTTCTTGCTTTCAATTGGGAGAAAGCAGAAGCATAAATGTGATACCACAAAGAAGGGAACATTTGTTAGAACTTTAAAGTTGAACAAGCCTGAGAAACTGAGCTGCGGTGCAAATCATGAGGGTGAAAAGAGGGGAAAAAGAGCAGTGCCTGGTTATTTCTATACCACAGCTAGTTGATTAGTGGAGCTACCATAATCAACTACCTACAGAACCATTCAAGCATATGCCAAAAAGCTGGATCATAAAATAAAACAGTGGAGGAAATGAAAAGAATCACTTCTGCATACTGTGTTTATCCAAACCAATTCAGAAAACCATAGAAAGAACTATGGAGAATGAACACTGGAAATAAAAATAATCAGGCATTTGTTATGATTGAATTTCACAACAGTTTCACACTACAGGATCACATTGAAATTAGTAACATGGAGGTGTGCAATTATCAAAAGCCATGCAAAGCAACTGCAATCCCTACCTTGTGAGGGCCGAGCGGTCTCATTTGCCTCAAGCTGTCCATTGACTTCACCACGTGTTCTAGATTGTCGAGCTACAACATCAGCAACAACACATACTTCTATATCATGCAGTAATATTCAGCAAAGCAATAATATCCAAATGCAAAACAATCTTGTAGTGTATAAGAATGAGATCTTCAACAGATAATAGTGAAAACAGAGAAAGAATAATCTGGCAAATGGAGTTATTGGGTGAAATAAGCTGTGTAAAAGCCAATCTTGTGTTAAATCTCCGAACAATTTCTCATAAAATCTGACGGTTAAATTGATTTACTTGCCAAAGTGGTTAAAAAATTAGTGCAAGAGATACAAAAACATTATGGTGACTACAGCAGAGTGCAAATTTTGGCTCAGTTTCTCTGTTCTTGCTACTTGGTAGGAATTTTGACTGTATTCATGTAGCAAAATGCTCGCACTAAAATCATTCCAACAGAAGCAGTAGTTTTCAATCACTGTAGCACACAAATGCACAGAGAATTTTAATGCTCACAAACAACAACAAAACAGATAAAAGAACAGAAGTCACAAGCAATCTCATGAATGAAACAGCAAAGGAGCTGATACTCCTAACTCAACACGTTTAATAAAAATCACAGTTGAAGATGGAAAAAATGTCTTTCAGCACACAGTTACTGGCCCATTATACTCATGGAGACCTCCAGGTATGTTATACATTCAATATTTGTTCTATGCAAACAGTACAGGAATTAATTGAAGTACAGAATTCTATAGCAAGCTGAGAAACTTGCTGAATATAGCTTGCTTTAATATTAAGGTGAAAATGTACTCCATAACATATATGCAATAAATATGCACAGAAAAGTGTTTTAATACCTCACAACCAGGGAATCTAAGCTCAGTTTCCTGAAAGTTGTACAGAATTCCATTCCTAATGTTCATTTTCCTAATTTACTGCACAAGCAACTTTCCTAATGAGAAGCTAAGCTGTGTGCCAAAAGATCAGGAAAGGAAACTGCAGCTGCAGAGAACTGAAAACTATAACCTTACCTTCTGTGTCTCTTTTCTCTAAATCTTGCTCTTGCGGCTGCTGAGGTAAGTGAGCTTCAGTAGCAGGGACTGGTACTTGCTCTTCAACTGATAAAATTGATATAGTATGTTACATCTGAATGATCTTAATACGATAGTAATCAACTTGTTGTAAGACATTTCAAATGAAAATATACACCACAACTTTCAACATACTTGCAAAACAGAGAGATGCCTACCCCTAGAGGTGTCAGTGAGGTAATTTCCCCGCTGAAATGAGGGAATTTCTAGGTTAATGAGTGAAACTATGAATGTTACATAAAACTAATTGATACACCAATATAGTCTAGTACATATATTCCAGGTCTTATCCGTAACTCTCAGAATGCGAGGCGCCTCAGGTACAGCCTCCTGCTGGCTGTAAGACCATTGTTACAGATAATGACTACTGCACATGTCTGCCAGCCGATCAGTTGACACAGGGTTGCAAAATTTTATCAACATGCCCAGTGTTCAGCAAAGAGATGCCTATATATTCTACTGCCGCACTCAAGTGTGGTGAGCGGACATTATCATAGCATCACAAGGGTTAACAATTAGTTTATGCACAAATAAACAGACAAGACTGTAGCTTAATCTCTTTCCCACTTGGCTTCTTGCCATTCAACCCCAACACCTTGCAATGGTTTTCTAAGTTCATCCCATATATCAAGTCTTGGGAAGAGAATCTTGGCCCAGATACCAATTTCGATCTGGGTCTTACTAGTTCTATCCCTTGCTTATAACTGATCACTATGAAACTTTCCTTTTTCACATCTAACTTAATGCATTCCTAGCATGGCACTGTTCAGCTACTTTCAGAGATTTCAGATAAAAGGGGAAACTCTCTGATTCAGAACATTCATTACTGCCAACAAAACAGATCTAGATCCAGGCCTAAACATCTGAACAAACACCAGTTCAGCATTCATCTTGTAAAGCACAATACTGAGTGACTTCCCTTTACAAAAGGTCATTTCCGGAATGGATCTGTATTTCTAAAAATGTATGGAGCTGGAATTTGGGAAAGGGTCAGTGTGGTCAGTCAGATGGAAATTTTCAGTGTTGTGCAGGAATGTGGAAAAAGTGCTAGTCTTTTTGTGAAATTCCCATGAAACGCAGCAGGGTAGGCATCTCTGAAAACATTCTTTCTTTCTTTGAATTTGGATTTATTTTTAAGTAAACAAAACTAGGTCCGCCAGCAGCTGACGATGATGGATCAGTAAAGGGTCTCTGTGGACTACGACCAGCCAATGTTGAGTGAACTCTACATCACCATAAGCCAGATGAAGTCAGTGAAATCAGGCCCTGTGTCATATTATATTATAACAATATAATATTATCTTATAGATATTATATTACTTTATATTATATCATATTATTTCATATTATATCATATCATATGATACTTTATCACTTAGCCAAAAGAAATGTGTTTCGCCTACCAAATCTGAGCCACCAAAAAAAAACCAAAAAAACTCATCAAAATAAAAGAGTTATTTTATTAGCCATAAGATGGAAAATTGGCTTGGTTGCAGTATATATTTACACAGTTCACATATTGGAGAATTCTGAAATTCTTCCCTATAAGCAAAATCTATAAAAGCTTCCGTTTTATGTCTCAGAAGATTAACAGGGTATTCTCACCTGGTTCTCCCCTCTCCCTTCGCTGCACTTCCTTTTGGTATTGCTCAATCTCTGCCTCTGACATGTTCTCGAAAGGGTTGGCTGCGTAGTACTGACGATACACTACAGCATTGTGTTGGTGGTCCCTCTGGATGATGCCTTTGGAGGCAGCACCCACTACAATCAGCTGATCACCAGTGCCACTTAGCTGACCATCCTGGGATTATCAGAAAAAAATGAAAATATCTGTCCCTCACATGACTATAAAGTGCAGACTGATTGAAAAGAACAGCAAAATTATGCATTTAAGAGCAAAGTGTTACTGTTACCTCACTAAACAATGACAGTCAAAATGACAAGCATAACAGACAACTACAGCTGCTAACTATTGAAACTATTATAAATACATATTACTTTCAGCATGCAATGAAATTCTGCTTACGACCCAACCATATTTAATGCAATGGCCTGTGAATTACACTTACAAAAAGAAAATCATGGCCATGCCACATCACTATGACAGGGTACTTAATTTGACCCTCAGCAAGCTCGCAGGGAATGACATGGTCAGAAGCTGTATGTCTTAATGACACAGACAGTATTCTTCCTTTGCAAATGTATGTTATGGCTACATACTCACAAAGCATATTTGCAGTTCCCTTTTCCTTAAACAGACAATTACAACACTAACACTTACGTCTCAGAAAATTTGCTACTGTCACAATTTATATACCTTGGCTCTCTGTGCCTCATCCCATGTCATGCCTTCTAGAATTTTGGACTGCGGCCCTGCACTGATTTTTTCTTCATAATAATCCTTCTTGATCTGTTGAAAGATGAACATTCAGTGGTGGCACAAATCTTATACTCCATCAACATACTTCACTTAATAACATCTTGTTCTCAGTTTTAGAAACGAAACTATTGTTTAAGAGGCCAATATATCAGCAAGAAGCCCAAGATTTCTATAGTATAGGTGTTGCCTCCAAAGTTGTCCCAATACAAAGCTGAATAAGCCTCAAGAACTTGTCAAACAGATACAGAGAAAGAAGGCTGATATCAGGCCCGTTAAAAAAGTGACTGTTGAAATTGTCAGACAGATATTGAACTGGCATCATTGACATTCTGGCTCTGTTGCCTATCACAGGGTGTCAGAAATGGAAGTGTGTGTTCCAATACAATCCACACTTAACACGAAGCCTAGTGTTCAGTGTTCAGCCTTCATCACTCTTCTTTATCCATCAGTAATGACAGAAGTTAAATCATTTGGTCTCTCACCCATCAGCATGTTTCTGTCCTTGTTTCTTTTTTAGTGTTAAAAGAAATGTTATTATTGTGACAATTAATAGCCTACTTGGTTTCCTCCTATCTTCTTTCTTCATTCATGTATGACTGGCAAACTGTCCTCCCATTTGTTGGATCCAATAAGCTATGTTCATCTATACTTCACTGCCAATCCGTGTATATTTGAAACTATCTACTGACCACTGCCTGCTAATCAGAGTCCAGGGAACTAACATCTGGTAAGAACTTGAAGAAATGCCAGATATGCTGTCTCACACTCAGTTTTTGTAAAAAACCTGGTAAATGGTATACTTGCTGTTCTAAACTGGGAACTTATAACAGGAGTTAAAAATTTACCACAGCCAATAAACCAGACATATTAAGTGTAACATTTGTGATGCTTGTTGTTTATTTAGGCTAGTGCCCCCCCCTTCCTTTGTTATACGGCCCTGGACCGCACGCGGCTCCGGTCCTTCATGATTCGAGAATGTTGCAGTTACGAGTTAGTAGCGGCCGACCTTGTTGTGATCAGTTGTTTTTTTTCCTCTCTTTTAATTACGGCGGCAGTACCGCTAGTGAGACTGTCTAGTGTCAAGGTCAGGTCGACCGTATGGTACGTTAAGTAAACACAGTATTAGCCGTCCCGAAGGTTCGGGTAGGATGCTTCGAGTGAACGCAGTATTAGCCTTCTCGAGGGTTCGAGTGGGGCCGCGATCGGAATGTTTTGATTCTAATTAGTCTGGAAGTCGCAGCCCGTACGTTCTAGACTAGCATATTTTTTTGGCCGCATCATATGATGATGACGTCATTTATTCTAGAATTTCTACTGAAATTATTATAAAAGGCACGAGAGTGAGAGAGTTGAGAGAGTTGGCTGGTATGGTCTGTGCTTTGTAAATTATTTGCTGGTTACGCCTTGTTACCAATAAAGAAGTATTCTGTTTCCTGCACAGCGTCTTGGTTTGTGAATTAAAGTAGCAACGTCAGTGGCGTTTCTAAGGGGACGCTATCGCATTCAGTGCCTCTTCACTACACGCCAATACTGATTAACACTTGCTCGCTACATTAAGGTTTTATAAGAAACCTAGATTTTAAGGTTTTTCCCTCACCCTTGAATGGTTTTTGTCTTTGGACTCCATTCAGTCCAGTAAATTATCACTACTATAAAGTGAGTTTGACAAAATCTGCAGGATAGAACTGCCACAGGATGTAAAAGCTGTAGAATGCAACAAAAGGTACTTACGCTCTTTTGTTTCTCTTTGTACTCCTTGGGATTTGCTCCTTGAGGGGCAAACTGGTTGGGGTTTTCTATCTTGATGGGAGTGCCTGAAGGTCTGTTAGGGGATTCTCCTTCTGGAACCCACTGGATAATAATAAAAATCATGTGAATTTACTTGGTTTATACACAGTAGATTACAATCTCCTAATTTAAAGTTTGCATTGGTTTCTAATTACATAACATGAAAGAAACTATCAAGATTCACAAACATTAATCATTACCAAGTTTTAATTAATCTATATTATAAGGATGAACTGGAGACATTGACATGCCATTTTTGAATGTCATAAACTCTGAAACCACTGTTCCTAACTTTCAGGCAAAACTATCAACCTATTTGACAGAAGAGGAGAAAGTGCAAGATTTAATTATTTAATTTACAGAGTTCGCTGTCTTCTCATTGTCTTGGGGGGTAGGGGGGAAGCTGACAAGCAGGCAGGCTTGTTCATGGAACGGAAGTATACTACAGTGCGATCGGAAATAAATGTTGATGCTCTTTCGGAACAACTCACCACAGATGTTCAAATTTTTTGCTTACAGCCTTGTTTGTCCTTATGCTCAGTGCTATTTTCCTCAATTACTTAAATATTACCTTAGTGATTTTTTTTGGTGTAGTGGTGCCTATCTCTTCCACTTCTGTCTTCTTGTAAGTATTTGGGGTTGTCAACCACCCTGCTTTGTAGGCTTTCTTTTGTCTGTCCATGGCAGCCTTCAATGGTGACCTGCAGAAAAAAAGTTTCTCTACATTAGCCATATTAGTCTTTACAAAAACAGGTAAATTTAATATTAAACAATGACTAACACTAACCAACTTTTACTGTGCTTGTGAACTGTCACCTGAAAAAAGAAAGACCATCTGAAATGCTCTATCTATAGAGACATTACTTCAACAGAAAATAAGATGCTTGCAAAGCAGTCCAAATGACTATTATTTCACTAAAATGAAGAAATTCTAATGTTCTGATTCATCTTCATAATGTCTAGAAGCATAAATTTTCTGAAAATAGATTTCTTTGAACCAAAGAACTGTAAAATACTTACGTGTACTTTGAGTGCTCATAGTCTCCATCAAAAACATAGGTAAAAGAGCTAGATGAGGGTGGAATCTCTACTTCACTGTTTGACCTCTCCTTCTTTTCTTGCTTCACTACTGGCATTTTGAATGCATACCCCGTTCTATAGCCCTGTGATGAATGCCGAGAAAAACAATTATTCAAACAGTTACTGGGGCTGAATTTATGTCACCCTTGTTAAACGGAGAGAAAAATTCTCAGACATTCATAACTCAACATGCCACTGCTGTCAGCTATTCGAAATTCAATCCAATTCAGCTTAAGTAACTAAGCAAATGTAATAGATTTATTATTATGTCAGTTATACTTCATAAACATTCAACAACTACTGACTATATCACTTGAAGACCAACAAGTACTGCTCACTTGGTGAACTCTGCTTATCTGCCACACACGTTATCACTTACAGCATTGTCAAGTGACCGCATCAAAGCTTCATATTCTAGCTCCCCAGTCTTCCACTTTCGACTTGACTCCACCCCTCCCCCACCCTCCTTGGCTACTTTGTGTGCTTGCTGCCTCGTCTCTTCAGAGGGGATAATAATGTTGTCTAATCCTGCTGGTATGGCCAAAACCTGTTATCAGAGAGAACAAAAAGCAAATGGATTTACAACAGAATGACTCAAAAACACTGACTGCAAACTAATTTTCTACAGCTACATGTTCTAAATATACCTTCCTGAGAAAGTTTTTTTTTTTGTGCCACATTATCTAATTGCTCCTAAAAAACAACTTTCACAAATCATCAAATTATAAGGCTCTTCCTCAAAATCATTACTTTGTATACTTTTCGAGCCTCCTGTGTATTAAAACTTTCTTCATCAACACCTCCAAGCTGTCTGCCATTCTTAATCAGGTCATAATCACATCTGTGAGGACTGACATAGTAGAAAAATGAAGAAATTAATAACTCATCAACTTCTGACAGCGTAAGTTCCTGGCCACAAGCTGATGGAAATGAGATTACCATATCTAAAGAGGATCATATCACAATAACGGCATTATCAAATTTAAGAACAGAATTAGCCCAGGTCACCAATAAGTTCAAGACACAAGAATCTATAATAAATAGTTGTATACCCCCTGCTTTTACATGCAGCAAGGTTCAGTGTCAAAAGTGCAACTCAATTAAAATTTTTAAACAAAATTACAGCAGGAAGAATTGTCTCCACTCTAACTGTGGACAACCGCAGAATTTCACTTGTATAAACATACTCATGCTAAACCATTACCTGTGCTTCGACAGCTTCCATCACGTTGTAAGTGAAATGAAAAGCTTCTTCTACAGTTTCACCACATACAACTATTCCATGGTTGCGAAGAATCAAAACCTGTGAAGTTTACAATGACAAATCTGAGACTAGATCCAGTTCTGAGATGGAAGTGAAAAAAAATAAGGCCGTGATGAACTAACACACGCAAACAGTGACTTGGACTATAAATGTGGTTAACCCTCGTGATGCGGTGATAGTATATATACTACCCTGCCCTCGCTACCATTGAGTGCGGCAACAATATATATACCCATTGCTCAACCAACCTCTACCTGCGGCAATCCTATTTATGCAGCCGTGTGTCCTGGCAATGGATCATAACACTTCTCGCCATGCAGGTGGAAAAACTAATACCCTTATCAAACAAATGGGATGCTCCTATGCTTGTGCTCGTGATGTAAACATTACATTCATTCACATACCAGAAATAATTTGAAAGGATACTCAAAGGAATTACTGATTTTCAAGAAAAGACATTCTTAACTAGGATGACTGGAATATTATTGACGAATAATTTTTCTCCTAATGAAGTAGCTAGCATGGACTATAACCCTTGAGGCACCGAAGAAACTGTGAAAATGAGTGAATTTTCAAACAAGTATGCTTGTTTACAGTCATTCTCAGTTTTATTGAAAACCAAACACATATCCTTATGAGCAAGAAGTAAATTGTGTATGGAAGCATTGTCTTGACTGTTATGCTAGTGTATTATGTTACGTCACTGTGCTGCGAAAAAGTTTCCCCCAATTGGAAGTAAGATGTTATGATTATTACGTGTGAAACAAAGGAAGACCAATGATGGGCTGAGAAACCGGCCGTTTTTGTGCCAGCCTATAAAAGGGTATGTTTTTGCCTCTGTTTACAATTCACGGTTCATCACATAGTCTGAATAAATTCTAACAAAGTACTACACATAGCTCCTTCCCGTCTCCTTCTATCCCACTCCCCATAACCAAATTAGAAATGAAAAGATTAGTGTGACAGCTGAGTATTTGTCTGCATGTGACTAAAGTTGCCTCTCCTCCCCCAACCCTCCTTCACATGGACCATTCTAGATTACATCAACCTTACCGTGTGTGGGTGCTTCAATCTACAGGGATCGCATTATACATTTAAGCATTTGCTAACACAAAAAAAAAAAAAAAAGCACATATAATAATAAAAAATATCCTACCATATGCCTTGTCCAATTTCCTATACAAAAAATATAAAGCTTTTAGTAGATAGCAGCCTTTATATTTAATGAAAACATGGATTTTTTGCATGCCAGTCCATTACAAAATTATTGTTTACATGGGTCAGCGGACGGCCAGGCAGCAGGCATTATGTGCTGCTCGCTATAACATTAGTAAAAGTTAAACTAAGTCACACAGCCAGCGAGCTGCATAGCGTGTGGTCAGCTAGCGCTACAAGTGTTAACATTAATATACTGTAATATACATGTGAGAAGTGGATATCATAAGTGAACATAATGAACTAACAAGCATGGGAATATCACAAATGAACAGCTTCCTCTTTCTGTCCACAACAGCTGAAAAATTATACACAGTAGCAAATTCAATTTGCTAGCTTTTCTTACCCTACACTATTGTGCCATTACAATGCACTTTAATAACTCTGGAAACAATATTTTTTTTGTTCTAACATTCTTTACTTTATTCCAGACCTGCCAACTAAATGAAATCTGGAGTAGGGACACCTCATCTCCAAACCTCACAGGTATGGCGCAAACATTCAATGTACCAGAAATGACCTACCGCAGACGACCTACAGGAAGCATTAAATACTGACCGAGAGAAAAAAAAAAAAACTACCTACACGGGCAAAGTAAAAACAGCAATCAGCGCTCGCCCGACCAGGCTGGGGCAAAATGCAAAATCGGGACGGTTGGCAGCTGTGTTATTCACAACAACTAAATAAACCTGTCTTTTCAAAAAGAGCTATGATGACAGATAATCTTCTGCAATGATCACTACTGCATTTACAAACACTTACTTTATTATGAACACCTAAGTTTCGAGCCAGCAACTCTTTCTCTTCTGCATCCATGCGTCCAGTGAAGTCATGATAACTAACATTGCCAAATATCAATGCTTCTTGGCTCATGGGAAGAAGTCCACATTTCATTGCTGACACCTGGATTTACAGAATACAATGGCAAAAGCTATGTAAAAGCTCTGAAAATAAATCATTCAAATTAATATTTTCAACTTCCAAAATACATGCATCTCTGTAAATCACAGAACAATTAAACATCAACTGTCAATAACTGCTCAAACATTCTCACAACTAATGTTACTGAGAAACAACCAAGCCTTATTTCACATAACAATCTTGCCTTTGTGAAGTTTCAAATGACCATCTTTAAGACCAATACCATGTTGTTTTCTTCTTTCTTTTTTCTTTTTTTCATAAAACTAGTCACTTGCAGGTTTATCCATCTTAAAAAAGTGGTAACAACCAAGGTGAAAAAGGTGAGAGTTTTCTGCTACTACAAAACTACAGCAACTTTTCATTGGGCGTGAAGCTTTACCACTTACATCTTTTGGGCTAAAGTGAGGATTTTCTTGCCTGAATTGACATGGCCAGAATTACTCAAAATCGCCTCCCAAACTTTGGCAAATTTAAAGTTGTGGAGGAACAACCCATGCAAGCATTACGAGTTGATCAATAATTAGACATCGGCAATTTTGTTGATTACAGTACAGCCTCCAACTAATCTTCATGGCAGCAAAAATGGGTGTAATGATGTACATGTCTAGCAATTAAAGCCACCCCTTTGCTTCACTCCTACTATTACAACACAAAGGCTGATGTAACAAGTTATTTGCAAATATGTCTGCCCTATCCATCCTGTCTAGCTAACAAAACTACTACCCTAGAGACATGTTATGCTTAAGTTCAAAGGAGACTGTCTCCCTGTGGTCACTTCATCATCTTGGCTGATCAGGCTGTTGGTTAAACAGGGAGCATCTTGCACTGCGGCATCACAAAGAGTGGCAATGCTTATATATGAGCATTAAACCGAGCACAATGACTGATAACGTATGCCAGTGTTAAATTCTGTATGCCTGTTGTATGGGGTGGGATCATTTGATTGGGACTGAAAATTTAGTGTCCACAGTTGAAGTGGCAAGTGATTGCTATATACAAAGCATTTATATAGAGATTTATTCAGGGGACCCCATAGTCTATTTGTTAGGGTCAGGTAGTCGCAAGGCTGATTGTATATAATTTGGGCACAAAGCTTGTTATATTAAACAACAATGCTATGCCTATTTTTAAATATCAGAGATTCATTTCCCCGTGAAAGGAAAAATTTACCACTTGAACTAACACTCTGCGTCAGGTTTTTGTCATCAACTGGAATATTTAGCAATACAGATGAGTACAAGCAAACATAACAACACACAGAGCTACTTACTGCTACAGCAGATGGGACGTGTAGATGAATGATGCACTTGATATCCGGCCGGGCTTGGTGAATGGCTGACTGAACAAAGAATCCTGGCTTGCTCACTCCAAATGGGGTGGAGCCAGGCTCTACAATGTCTCCTTGTATATCAACTTTGATCAGGGAAGAGGCTGTGACTTCTGAGTATCTTAAGCCAAAAGGGTTCACTAAGAAGTGCTCACTTTCAGCACTCACCCGTGCCTAGGAATGAAAATGAGGTAAAAAATAATACACAATGACAGAGTCATGTAAAATTCTGAAATCCCTAAAACTCATCCAGAGGAGAATGTGGTGGCAAAATGGTCTGAACTATCCAAAAGTATTTTCTTGAACCAGTATCTTTTATGTATTACATGTCATGCTTGTCATATAGGATATACACAATCTCATGAATCTTGAAATGCCAACACCTGTCTCCTTTATCTTTGCAGCCATTAAGTTTAAAAACAAACCAAATAAAAAAAAGAATGAGGAAGATTAGAAGAACTGAACATATTACCAGTCCCAAATCATATGAACCAATCCTATTAGATTATCAAATTTGACTGATTCATGTCTTCCTCACATAGTGAAGGTTAACGCTTACCAGTTCACACAATAGGATTTTTGTATTTATAAATATGATGGCAAATTAGATAGAAAGCAATTTCTTGCTAATTTTTTTAAACTTATAGAACATATGATGTATTTTATGATGAATTACATGTAATTTTACCATTCACAGAAAAAAAAACCCCAACTTTTTTTCCTACGTACTGTTTAAGTAACTTTCAGAAAAAAACAAAATTTTTTTCACTTTTCAAAGAAGAAAAAACCCCGATTGATGAACATTTGTCCTAAGCCACTGTGCTTTTATTTGTGGACCCTACTATGTCATTTTTGCTTATATTATGTAGATATGGACATAATTTATCAAAAATATATAGTTAAGACAATTATTGTTAGCAATTTTTTTTTTGTTTTCCTTCTTTGTGACTGTTACACATTGTGAATTTTTGTCATTCTGTTTCTACAAATAGTAATAGAAACCAGGTCACTATTCAACTATGCTAACTCACAGAAAGCTAAATTCAGATAGCTCACTTAATTTCTTTTCCAAAAATGTATAATAATGTATGTTTTAGTCTTGCAGTCTTAGAGTAATTGTTATAATATTGGGAGGCCCTAAATATTCTATCAAAAATCCTGAAATTCCATGAACTGGCAAGAGTTAAGTCGCATGGCAGCTCATGTTCACAGCTGCCCTCCTCTCCCCAAAATCAAATCTGACTGATCCATGTCCTCCTCACATAGTGAAGGCTAAAGTCGCATGGAAGCTCACGTCCACAGCTCCCTTCCTCTTTCCCCATCTCAAACATGTGCATAGAATACTGAGTTATTACTAGTATCTGTTGGTCTGTCTAAAAAGTGAATTTTTGTCAATGGAATATATTCTAATGAAAATATGGCTCTGAAGCACATTATGTCGGCCTGCATTATCCATTATTCACATTCACATCTGGTTAATTTCTATAATATTTGTTCCTGTACTAGTACTGATCTGGAAGAATTGGACTTAAAAAGATATGCCAACTGTGATTACAGTACCTACACAGCTCTAGCAGAATGATGAGTGAACTGCATGCAATACATCTTTAACAGGCTGAAAACTTGCCATTTACTCTAGAGCCCTGATTCATTTTAGGAATGATCTTGATTTTTCATTCCCATGGCTTCATGCACTTACTTTTTTTGTGCTGGTTTCTTGTCCTTAATCTATCCCGTGTATTTCAAGCTGACAAAATTTAAGTGACTTGAGTCCCGCGATTATAATCATAGTTAACGTGGGGGTGAACAATATTTCTTCAAATATTAGAGAATTACATTCTTTGTCAGTGTTCTCTCCAGACAGTGCAATTCACCCCTTAAATTTCATAATCTCCCCTTAAAATACATTGANCCCCTAAAATAAACTGAACCTGCACTCCAAAGGTGGCATTACTGGAGAAAACCTAAAATCCCTCTAAATATCTCAATTTATGACAAGGGGAGTATGTCTCCCCAAACTCATTTGACCTGGAGAAAAGACTGCTCTGTTAGTGACAGTTAGTACCACACCATCAAGGCACATCTGCCTCTTCCATTCTGAGCTAATGTACATCTATGACTACTAAGCAATAACCAGCTTTGAGCTTAGTCAGCTCAGTCAGGCCTGAAAGCATAAACCCAGATATTACTTGTCTGTGGCCTTTCCTGAATCTGAGTGCCTGCTTATCATCTATAATAGCAGCTAATACCTAAGCCATCTGGTTACTTATCACACCAGGCTTACTGCAGCTAGACAGGTTAACAGTAAGCAAAGTGTATGAAATCTTGAGTGGAGTGAAGGAAGTGAGCAGCTAACAGCAAAGAAAAGTGACTGGCAAAATAAACATGAGTGAGAGAGAGAGCATGTGCCTCATAATTTGGGGCAGGAGGAAGGGGGGAAGGGAGAGAAGAGAGAGAGAGAAAGAGAAGAGGATGGCTCCTTCTATTTACTGAACATTTACAAGAAAGGAGAGTATGGAAAAAACAGAAGCAAACATCAAGATCCTCGGAGAAAGAAACAGATAAAGATACCTAGTCTTTACTTAATACTTATATTTAATACTGAGGAATAGGTATATATCATACATAAAGTTTAATGCACATACATTTTTGTTTTGCTTTGTTTGCTTAATATGTGTGTGTGGGATGGGGGACGGGGAGGCCAGGGGCATGAAAAGTGTGACAGAAAGATGAACACAAAAAGCCAAAGAGTGTGTACAGAAAAGTAAACATTTCACTATGAAATTCCCACATCACACAACTACTTCCAGAGGACCATCTTGCACCTCCCAGGAAGCAAAATGCATTTTGTCCATGTTTCACCACTGAAGCGCTCCAGTGAAGTGTAAACCATGGCAGCTCACACTTACTAGAGGTCAGGATGGAAGAAATTCATTAATCTGTCTGGACTGACTGACTGATAAGAATGCTTCCCTCAGTTTTATCTTGTATAAACAGCTGGATGATATTTTCTTGCCCATACAGGAAATGTTTTTCATGAAATACTTGTGTGCCAGGGCTATCTACTATACACTGTATATTCTTTCTCACTGTTTTACTGTCCTGCATTTGTCATTTTATTTTTAAAGCTTACCCACTAGAGTTTGTTTTTTTTTTAATTGAATACAAATTTTCATAAAGCTTATTTAAGAGTGAAGAATAATAACAAATTTTTAGCCAAGAATTAAAAAAAAAACAACCTCAAAAGTTATCATCTTTTTGTTATCAGTTTCTGGCTGCTAAGGATATATAGGTATGATGTGGTGGCAGAATATCGGAGATTATCTGAGCCTTTCGATAAAGCTGCTTCCAAAATCATTAAAAATTAAAATATAACTGGATAAAATCAATACTTATCATTCTACACCATTTCTATTGAAGTGAAACCCACGTCTGTGGTCTTTTCTAAAAAAAATATGGTAACTAAACCATTGTACCGCATTCCACCCATTCAGCTGGCCTCAACAAAGAATGCAGGTGCAGTAAGCAAATACCTCTGCCACTTCAAGTGTCTGACTTCATCCTTATCTTCCCTTTCCCCCTCCACTCCCATCCCCAACTCTGACCCATACCGGCATAATTAACAAAGGTAAATGAGATACCGATATAAAAGAAAACGAAAGGAAAATGTATATCCTGCTTTTGGTGAAAAAGTTAAGCCAATGTTTTGGTATGCTTAGCCCACTACATAGTAATAATCAGTATTCATAGTGGATATAACCAAAGAGTGTATATAGTTTACATTCTTTGATACATCCAACCACTTCATTCAAGCCCCTTTAAACTGAGTCAAAAACAAAAGCACTGCTCAGCTTTCCACATCAGCCTCTTGTTATGATCCTCCCAAACAACCTTCACCCTCTTCCTAACGGCTCACCCTATTCACCCTCGTCCACATTATATACAGTTCTCTGCCCACATTATTCAGAGGCAAGCTAAATGAACTGAACCAGCAAAAAACATAAAAGCGCATTCCACTCCACTTCTTGACCCTTAACCTTTTGGGTGGAGTGCGACAACTACAACCTTCACGCTGTAGTGCCAGAGATTCCACTAGCCTACTGCTGCCTCCCGGCCCCACTCTAGTCTAGCCCACAGTGGGTACCGCTCACTCCTGTTGTAATACTTCCACACACGTCAGTGCTGGCACGCGAGTATGTAAGCGGGCCTACAACCATACAATACTGGATCTAGACGGAATGCGCACTTAGCGCTATATATTGTACTGCCACGGACTAAATCTAGCAGACTATTGCACATCTACTAGTCTAGCCACCGTTAATACCATCTGAAAGGCGACCTGGACCAGCAGTCGAAATTTCCTATTGTAATCTTCTCCCAATAAATGCAGTATGCAGTTTATAAATTTACAGCATTTCTTGAATAAGGCGAATTTCTCAACATGCACACCAGTGTAGCAGTATAAGACGACAGCCGACGGTTCCATTCGACCTTTTTTTCTTCCGCCTTTTAAAATAAGCAGTGCCTTGACCAATCTATCTTCACCTCAACCTTTACTGCATGATTAGTAGTGAAGTCAAATCGGATAACTAATAAAATCAATCACTATGCTTTCTTTTACAATCATATTAAAATTTTGGAAACATTAATCAAATGTTACACTACGTATGATAATATCAGGGACATGTCCAGCCGACTCTGCTCAATCAGATCTCCCCCAGAATACACTAAAATGTTGCAATTAATAAGCGGAGTTGCGATTAAGCTGTCATTTCTTGTGGAGAGGGCATTGGGATAGCATTATCGCTTGTATACCATAGGTTCCCTGACTGCGCAGAACGGTATTATAAAGTAAATTTTTTAAAAAAATATGTCTATCTACTGACTGATCTATGTTCGATAATGTTAAAATGTGCCTAAACCTAATCTTGTCAGTCCATCTTCTTGGCTGCACAATGACTTAGTGCCTCTGTTCTGAACAGCCCATCCCCGACGCTCGGCTGTCCACCAACTAACATGTGACTCGTTCATGCAAATGAAGCATTATGGTCTAACCAAAGCCCACCCTCTTGTCACCAAATAGGGGGCTTCAGCGCAATATCACATTCACAGCTGCTTTGTTAGTGATGGAACGACCGGGGCGGGGAGAGGGAGGACACCGGCTTTGTCCTTCCTGTGATAGTGCTAATGATCACTGATCAATAATAATTTGATGTCTGTCATGTCAACCACCTACCCTCTGCATCCACCCCATTGCACAGTTTCAAGGATCTGTCAATTCAGTATTCATTTACCAGCTTTTAATCCTTCTACGCATGATCTTTGCATTTACAGACATTGAGAAGCTGCGATTATCCAGCGTAACTTGCAATCATCTAGTGACAATAAACTGTTGAGAAAATTCTGTTTCCTGAGAAATGTTATGAATATACAAAACCTGATTACATGGAGTCAACTGTATTAGCGAAGCTTTGAGATATGTAAACCATTATAAACTATCGCATATCCCCATATCTTCAGTTTTCATGAAACATTTTCAAAATCAAACAAAGTGTGATACACAGAAACAATCTAAACAGAAATAAAGAGAGGAGGGATGTTTATTTGACTCTTGTCTAATGAACATTGCTCTAATAGGCTCTAAGAAAAAGTATGAGTCATGCAATTTCTTTCTGATTTTTAACCTTAACCCTTTAAAATGGGGTGAAAAAAAGGGAGGAGGGAAGAGGAGCGGGGGAGAGAACTCATTAAACTTTATCCATTTGATACTGGCCAACAGCCTGATGGATTTATTACAAAAAGTTCAACAGGTCTTCAGAGTTTGTCAGTCTTTAGCAAAGGCAAGCATTTCCAAGAGTCCTTGATTAGACTAAACTGTGTCAAAAAGCAGCTGGTTTATGACATCTGCCATTTAATGTCGCAATATCATCTCTAATCACAGGGAACAGTCCATCAAACCGTCATTTAAAAAAAAAAGAACCAAACAAACAAATAAACTGTTTTCAAACCACTGTAACAGGTGTAAATTCTTATAAAACAGTCACTTGAAAAGTTTGACAAAACAACAAGACTTTTTCACTAAGAACATTCCAACCATATAGGGAGGACTATCAGTAGGTCTTTTTTCACAGAAGGGACAGCAAAAAGGTTACTTACACTTAGGTGCATGTTGATACCAAGTGTCCATCCATGCAGATCCATCAGGCGATGTAAGGCAGCAAATTTACATCGCAAGAGCTTTTCTCCCTTCGCAAAGCCTGAGGACTCCACTCCCCTCAGATCATTTACTGGAATGACAGCAGATGCTGAAAAGAATTGAAACAGATATTACAAAGACTGACTCCACTGTCTGTACACTGGCTATCACAATTTCAAATTATCAGAGCTGTGAAATGTGTCCAGTTCTGAATCTTAGTATAGACTATGTACATTTTTTCAGTTAAACTAATTAGGCACATATAAATCAGTGTGAATATGACTGTTACTCAACTGCAGTCTTGAAAATAGACATTATTCCCACAGTATTCTTTTCCATGTTTGCTTTTATGTGCATCAACATGCATACTTACTTCTAGATAAACCTGCCACGCTTCCTCTGCTCTGGGGCAGCAATAAGTCTGTGATCTGTTGCAAAGCAAGCAAACCAGCTGGGTATGGGCCATTGCGGAGCTGTTCCTCTACCACCTGCTCCAACTCTTCTTTGAAAGCCTGACTGTTGAGAACTAGTGACACTCGGTGCCTCATCTCCATCTGTTGCAGGTCTTCCTTCACCTCAGCGGGACGCTGCAGATTCTTAATGTACTCAGGATCATCTGGGTCTGAGGAGTTACAATACATCAACCAGAGTTCAAAAATAGAGTGACAAACAAAAAGAAGCTACCAGATTAACAAACAGTTAAAGCTGTCCGTTGTTTCTCTGATGATAAGACAAACTACAATATCTGTGCAACCAGGTCTCTTCTATACCTATTCAATTACTTATTGCAATCCCCACAGGCCACCCTAATAAAACTACACGCGTGCTAATCGCTTTTACGCGAGTCAAATCTCGTGCCCATTCCTTGACCGGCTGTGACTGCATCCCCCCTGTTTTCCTCGCTTGCTCTCTCTCGGTGACGTCATAAATCCACAGCTACGCCTGGCTTGCTTTGTTTACCTTTGGTT
>JAWQUT010000006.1:5121713-5140027 GCA_033807755.1 Ellobium chinense
GCTTGCAAGGCTGTGACTAGCCTGTGATCCCCTGACGTCACACCTAAGGGCGGGCACTATCATACCTCAGAGGCTGAGCTCGATGACGCTACTCGCCCGGTCATTTAAGCGGGGTTGACCTTTAAATCACTAAATGCCAAACATATGTAGGTTACTGCACTATAAAATCCTGACTAGATTTTGCTGATTAAAATCCTGACTGACGTTTAGGTTAGGCGTATGTCTCCACCATGTCTAGCACGTTATATTATATGATCTTTTCTGGACTTTAATATCTCCCATTCCCTCTCACTGTTCATCGAACCAAGTCTGTCATGGGAGATGACAGCCTTCACATTGAGAATGCTCATTCTTCATGAACGAATGTAATGACTTTGTTAAAATGCATACAGCTCTGTCAGTTTTGCATCAAGACATCTTGAAAGAAAAAGCAGAAAGATATGATATCAAATAAATCATTATGGCCAAGAGAGATTTTGACTGAGGTAATAAGAACAAACACATGAATACATAAGTTTGTTTTCAGACCTAAAAAAATTCCTAAGTGCATTCTGTGACACTGCAAAAATAACAACTCTAGGCCTAGACCGTTGCCGCATGTATATGGTTTCTACACGACCATTCCACATACTTCTATGCATGACTGTTCAAAAAATGCATTTAAGCTGAGTGACGATGCATGTACATATAATACATATTTTTTTATGCAAGTAAAATGGCGGCTTCAGGTGCCTCATTGTGAGGAACTATGTTTTTAAAGCAAAAACCTTTAGACAGAAGAAATTTGAATACTCAACCACTGCTCAAAGAGGGAAGTTAATGAACTCTACAGCCTAGATCTAGGGCTACCAAAGTTTGCATGTTACAAGTACAATGTAATTCAGGCTTACTGCTGGGATAATGTGTGAAGTCTAGTAAGCAGGCATTACCTTGGAAATGAGACTTGTAAACCGCATTATTATTATTACTCTTCAAAAGTTTCTCACATAAACAATGGATGAATTTCAAGAGTCACAGTATGCATACCAAATTAACTTCTATGGCACAGAAACCCGATATGTCACTACTATCTACAGATGAATTGGATGTTGAATTATCCCTTCGCTCCCTGCCCAACCGATAAAAGTGCACCATGGACTAGTTCACTTGGCATCAAAGCTACTTACTCAGCAACACAATGACATGTCATAAGTAAATGAAGCGGCTAGGCACCCTCTGGATAATAGCATTATAAGAGGTAACTTTTAAGACAACTTAACCAAAAACTATTATGTCCTAAAAGTTTTTGCTTCTCCTTATTTATCTTCTATCATTCATAGCTGGCAACATGCTAACCATCTAATAACAGTCATTCCTACTTGACACTTACCAACGCCATCTATGTATTTCCCGGTTGGGCTGGCCGGCCCATTGACTTGAGGACCTGCCTCACTCATCCCTCAAATGCGGCACGCAGCAGCCTGAAAGAGAAATAAATTATGATCAAATCTGCCATATTATAATGTTCTCCAGCTAGCAGTAAAAAGAAAATGCTGTCAATTCATTAAGTCACCAGCTTTTATTACTTTTAAACCATGAGTAGGTAGCAAAATCTCTTGCTTTTCTGTTCTCTGAACTGCATACAAGCCTCTTCTGAGCAGCCTTCTTAACAGATACATTTATGATGTTAAGATACTTGCTGCAGCACAAACAGGCAAGTAATGCTCTGGCAGTCTGTTCAGTAACCCGAAAAATCAAGCTGCTACTTTATGAGTCTAGGAAATCAGCACTGCAATTGGCATAACATCTCTAATTGTCATGACAAAGTCATTAAACTACACAACAATCCTAAAATCTTCCACAAACTGTCACAACAATACCGGCAAGGCAGAAAGACAACAAGAATGACTTTCCAACTTTGAAATGTCTTGCATTTCGAAACCTATGACTTAAAACTATATGAATTTACTTTGCTCAGAGAATTTACCAGACATTATCCCACTGCCCTAAGGATTATAATGATAGGTTGGCGAAAGGGAATAGGTGTGGAATATATACAGGATCTGTAGTAAGGAGTGTTTGTTTGATATAAGATTTATGAAATGAATAAGAATTATACATTTATCGTATTTGAGAGCCTGATAAATGTAGAACTCATTTCATAAATCTGATATCAAACAAACAAGAGTTTCAGATCCTTTTTATCACATAAACCCTAACTAATAACAACAAAACACTTTTAATCATGAAAAGGACCCTGAAGTCTCCCTCACCCTGTTTCAAACACATCAGTCACAACTGAACTGAAAGAACCACACATTTACACGGCACAAAGTAGATCCAAACAGCTGACAATCATCCATGAAACTTAACACCACAGAAATACTGTGACATTTTAAGTACTTTTAATTCAAATGTTTAACTGAACTGAAACTGAAACGTAAAGAGAATGATGACAAGCGATAAAAAATACAGACTGAATTTTTTTTTTTTTAAATCTGCCCCACAAAAGTGAAAACAGTTACAAAAAGAAGACCTCATATATTCATACACCTAGAAGTTTCCAATCAAAGTATTCTACAGCAGGTCAAAGGTCAAATTTATCTGAGGTGTGACATACCAAAAATCATTACATATATTTATGTCACGGGAAAAAGGCCCTGTTTATATGATAAAACAGTAATCATTTTGTTTGTCCAGCACCAATTAAAAACAGTATAGGCTTTTTCATTGGTTTTTCACAATATTCCTGTCCTATGATCTGTTTCAATCTGAGTCTCATTCATGATTTTTCATGATAAGTTTAATTCATGAACAACCTGCAGACGAAAGCAATGAGGACAGTGAAGGAACCTAACAAGAACAACCTTGACCCCATGTAAAGCAGGTCATAACTGAATGGTTTCTGCCGTTGTGAAAGTGCCCTGGATTTCTCTCCTCCTCAAAAATGCAGGCTATACTACTACCGCTAATTCCGCCCAAAACAGCGCCCTTCCCTCTCCTCTTTCTTCATGAAAAAATCTGCCGCACAAAAATAAGCAATGCTGTGCCGTGACGCACACGTTATTTCTTTCTAATGCGGTGGCAACAAGGTCACCTCTTCTGTTGTCATATTTCACTGTCACCACTGGCTAAATTTGTCACTCTGGCCTTCAGGCTCCCACACACGGGGGGGGGGGGNGGGGGGGGGAGAGAAAAGAAGAGAAATTATGTGTATAAGACATATTATTTAATAGGCATTAGTAAGAGATCTTGCTTATATGTTTCTCTCTGAAGACTGGTCTAGTCCAACGCCTTTTAAAATCACATTAGAATATAACAGGTTTCCATTCTAATTTACTTTGAATGAGAGCGGAAACCCAAATAATTGTCATAAGAAACCGAGGCGTAATATTGCCTACGAATCCTTCATACCGTAACAACTCGATTTATAGTGCCGTAAAACTGCTTCAGCGCGGACTAGAGGCTAAAAAAATAAAACCAAGGTATATTTAACCGATCCCATTCAGTTTACACACGCTAACTTACTTTCTTTACCCTTTTAACTGTGTTTTGGATGAGTCTGAAGTGTTATACACGACTTGTAGAACTAGAAGACTAGCTTTCCTTGAATGTCTTGTAACGTGTAACTCTGTACAGGCTCACACACAAGAGTCCTTTTATTTCTGCACATAAATAAATAAATACTGTACAGTATTATCACGATAAATGATCCTGTTACCTCACAGCCACACTCCTTATCACAACAAAACAAAAAGTGTTTGTTCGCTATTGTTTGCTTAAGCTACAGCGGCAGGCTTTGCTCCGGAAAAACAGTACATGTATTACACTATGCGATAAACCATGATTGAAACAGATTCTTGTTTTTCGCTCTCATGGCGTTATTTTTTTTTCTTTTTATCTCAGTATTGCTGTATTAAGCCTTGGCAGTAAAGTTTTAACCGTTGTGTGAATGATGTAATCTGCAGATGGTTGTAAATGTCAAAGAATGAAATGGGCTGTCCTTTATACTAGATCCTCCTGATGTGGTGTTGACTGTGGGAAAGGCATTGCAAGAAGGAGAGAGAGGGGACAGAGAAGAGTTGGGTTTAACTTATTTGTGAACAAAAGCGGTAATAACTGCATGCTGGAAGGATGTACCCAGACAGGAAACAAACAGGAGGGAGTAGCAACTGAAAGGACCTTGATTCACTTCATATAACCCTCACTGCAATCCCGGCAAAACTGTCACCTCCTCAGAGTAGTGTACCGGCGACAACTGCATTTATATCTGATTATACTAGACAGGTTCCTGGCTCTGAAGTGACAGTCACAACAATACCGGCAAGGCAGAAAGACAACAAGAATGACTTTTCAACTTTGAAATGTCTTGCATTTCGAAACCTATGACTTAAATCTGTATAAATTTACTTTGCTCAGAGAAATTACCAGACATTACCCCACTGCCCTAAGGATTATAATGATAGGTTGGCGAAAGGGGATGGGTGCGGAATATATAGAGGATCTGTAAGGAGTGTTTGTTTATATAAGATTTATGAAATGAGTTATACATTTATCGTATTCGAGAGCCTGATAAATGTAGAACTCATTTCATAAATCTGATAGATGTGGAATTAAGCTTATGGTAGCATGCTGTCAATGAGCAGCTACTACGTCTGAAACATTTACAGTAGGATGTAACCGTTGGGGTGTGAACGGCAGGTGATAATCCCGGAAATTATCGGGACTTCGCGGCCACCACGTCAGTGATCGTGAAATGGCCCACTTCAAATTCTAGTAAAACTTCTATCAAGAATTACTGGAGTCCCGCAGCCATGAAAATACGGGAAAATCAGGGACACCGGAAGATTTACATCTCATACTCAAACACTTGTAATGTTGTGGTTTCGAAAGCCTTACTCTCTATTGAATTTTACCCACAAACTTGCACACCTCATAAATTGGAAATTCTGGACTGGTTATTTGGAGTTCCATTTCGTGAAGTCCTGTGATTTTTCGCTTCAGCATGCATTCTTCCCCCCTTACAAATCGTAAGTCCAAACCAATGGAAAAGAATGCCTTGGCAGTTAATGTCGTGTAGCTACCGAGAGATAAATAACTCCACTAGAACATTTTTTTTCTTTCCTAAGAGTAATGAAAAGCCATGGGTCTGTCATGTACATCCCTGAGGCACGAAACCATGATAGTAGGACAGTGAGACTGTGACCTCTCGGCCTGGCAGTGTTGACAAACGAAGCACGGCCTCCCAACTCGGCCATTTACAAAACATGTCGCATCCCTCCTAGCGCCGCCTCACAAACAGGCGGAGGAAATCCTTAAAGCAAAAGGGACAGGTAGTCACTCAAGATTTTGGGCCACACCGCAGCTCTAAAACTATAATATTAGTCCAGCGACGCACGCCGGCCAAGACCACTGGTAAACATACACTTTCTCGGTCATGCGATTTTTACAGACAGTTGGGAACCGTTTACTTTTATCCATTTGTTAATGTCCAAAGTATTAGCATGGGAATGTGAGCGGACATTGGGGATAGAAGTTAAATGATGGAGAGCACAACGGGCCACAATTGGGGGNGGGAGAGAGAGAGAGAGAGAGAGAAGGATGTTAGCAACATCGCCGCACCGTGGAATCCCGGAGTATAAATTTGATCCTCATCCAAGATAATAATATGATAACAATGAGATGTGTACAAACATTTTGCTTCATGCTGACCGCCCATTTCTGCCGATTATTGTATTGGACAGATCCCACTCGCCTCTATCCTGTTCCTCTGCAAACACGATCATAAAACGCCGCTAACACTTGCTAGTAGCTAGTGCTGGGAGACGAATTAGAACATGACGTACAATGTTCAAAACATGTAATACTGTACTAATCCCTACGCTAAAACTGAACACACGACAACACAACACTGCTGGTATGGCCAGCTCCGAAGCATGCACCTTGTCATTAGTAGAAACAACAGTAATGGCAGTCTGCATAGTTGGAATCATGAATTGGGCAAAAAATCCGCATACAGGCAATGTCTCGGTTCCCATTGTGTCCCCACCAACAAATATCAAATCGTACTAACTCTTAAGTCTCAAAAACTCCAAATAATGCACATGTACCTGGATTTCAAAGTAGTGAGGTCCTATAGTAGTTTCCTAAGTTAAACTATCTAAACCACTCCCGCGGTGCGTGGGGGAGACTTTCCAATTAAGACATCAATGACTGCCTGCCTGAACTGACCGCACTTGAACGTACCTCAATAAAAAAAAAAAAGTTTATAATTTTTTTTTCACGGCATGCGTTTGCCGATGGCTAAGTATACACTTTACGCACACTGTGTGCGCGCGCGCGCACACACACACACACACACATATACACACACACGTGTAACAATGAATTTAGTAACGGGTATAAGGCTGTAGATCCATTCTACTGCACCATATCACCATATTATAATAATAATATCAGTCAAACTTGGTGAACTAAAGGCCATTGGCTACTTTCAAACCAACCGGGATTGGTATGGCATGCCATTTTCAGGTCTCAAGTGTCAATGAATGCTCTTCTTGCACCATCTTTCTCCTCCTCCCAAAGACCCTGAGTAAACATTTATTTGTGATAATCATTACCGTAACTGTCAAGAAGACTGCTTCATTCCAAATTCCGTCAGTTCATGCCCACTGACTTTTGTTTGGACAAGAGGAAAGAAAGTTGCTTTGTTGTCATAAAAATAAGACTTGCTCTTGGTATTAGAATGAGACATTAAGAAAACACACATTATGAATTGTCCCTTCTGCCGTAACAGGGAGGTGATGCTTGCTTTACCCACATAAACTACAGCAGAGGATTGGAGATGGGATCCGTGAAGGAATCAAACTCGCGTTTACCTCTTGGGCAAAAAGTGAACAAAGGCTATTTATCAGTGGCTGGACACTTGGCCAACGGACGCTAGATTACGCAGATTACGCCACAATTTTATACAGACTGCGCCAAACTTTTAGCCAATTTTTAAGCCCATTAAACTAACCTACATTCTCGCAGGTTTCCCGTAAAACGAAAAGCTGAAATTTCACTGGACATACCACTGACGTGCATGAGGAATGAATAGAAGTCCACTATTGTCCCTTATGGGAGGTTAGATCTTAGAGATTTCCACTTCATCGAAATCTTTCCTTAAATCAAAGTTCAAGAGCCATGATTTATAGTGCCTTATCAAAGTATTTCCTAAAATCAAAGTGAAAAAGACAAATGTGTGTTTCCGTTTCAGAGTCTATCCTCTACCTCTTCAAAAGGTAAAATACATGCCCAGATACAGACTAGTACTTTCATGAAATTTCGTGACTTAGCACTGGTTTTAGGTTACAGATATACTGACTGAGCTTCATGCATTAACACCAGAAAGGCACATGTATTTTTATATATTACATATTTTTTTTTCTCATATCAAACTGAAATGAACGTTAACATATTATTGATACTGAACATACACGTCATTAATTGGTAATGATGTGGTCCTTTGACTGTGAGAAGAAAAGCTGCATGATCGATGTTTTTGTTATTTATTGCAGGATAATTACTTTGGCATAACAGTCAAAGGTGGATTTGCCCATAAAAGCATTAGACTGTGTTCAGGAGAATCCACGGCTCGTCTCAACAAGCCATTTCAGTAGCTAAAAATTCTTAACACTTTTGTGTTACAAACGTACGAGTATATTATTTAATACAAACTATGTTACAACTTTTGTTGCATAAATACAATGTAATCTGGCAGAATATCAGGTAATGAAGTTTGTTAAATTTATAATTTTATTACTGTAAATACATTTAATTCATTTTTATTGCATGGTGTCCTCAGTTCTCTAAATGCAACATCACTCTACCCACATACAAAAGCATTATTTTTAAGCTTCATAAAATACTGGACATTCAAAACATGATGAAGACATTTTAAACAAAATCTGTATGTATCTATATTAGCAAAAATAGAAAAAAAAATTCCTTCAACTTTATATTAGAAAGCTGAGGTAACTGCTGTCTGCAGCTGGATGTCATGTGCTTGTATGTCTAGGATAGTCTATTGATTTCTCCCCTGAGTCATGGACTTCTCTCATTCTCATGAATCACTGTCTCTAGAGTATTTTTAGAAACCCTGACCTCACTTCATTTTTCAATGGAACTATTGATTTTTATCCATCAACATGCTCACTCTGCTTCTGCTCAGTATTTCAAAACCCAATAAGTAAGGGGTTATGACACTCTAACTGCCTGCCATGATGATAACAGGACCACAATTATTCAAAGCAAAACAATACTTTCAAGATCATTATGGCATAATGAACGATACATGCATGCGCCTGATTTCCCATACAATTCTCTATTGAAATGTTCTGAGAAGACATATGGACTATGGAGGGTCGCCGTGTATGAAATTGTCCACTCTCTTATATATGTTTCAATGGATTATGCTGAAACTTGCCCCATTATTGGTTATAAGTGTTGTTGCCAATTATCGTGCCATCTTGAATTTTATAAGGCCTACAGGAAAATCCTAAAATTTTTTAAAGTAAAGCTTACAGGGGGCTATTTTAATGCATCAGCCACTAGTAATAGCTATTATTTTACAAGTAACTAGCTAGTTTATGTGATAAGTGAGGCAAAGTTAATAATTTATAAGAACTCTTAAAAACATGCCGAGTCTAACATTAGAAAATTTGGAATATAGCATAGCATAACATTTTTGTTCTATAACTGTATCAGCCCAACTAAACAGTTTGTTAAAACTAGCCAGTTACCTTAAAATCTCTTTACCTATATATATACACTGTATTTATTTTCAAGAAAGTGGGTCTAACAATTCCTGAGATCTTAAGAGTTTTGTCACAACGATAATAACACAACTGTATAAAACAATCAACAGAAATAAAACAGTGTTGTCCCCACAACTTACAACATAATATTATACTATACTAGTGATACAGTAGTTCTATTTGTTAATTGACCAGGTGCCTCAATGCACCCCCCCCCCCCTCNTACCATTCTTCACAGGTTTTTTTTTTAACTTTTTTACCCTCTCCTGTAACTACAGTCAGGAATGCAGCTGTACAGTAATCAAGATGTGATGGGACCCCAGATTTCCTCTTCCATTCCCCTTTGAATCCCAGTGTTTCCCAGGATGGTAAAGCACAGACCTCCCTGCCTCTCTCAACCCACATTAAGAATCAACAAGTGAACAAGGCTTAAGTGAGAATCCCCATTTAAGGACACCTGGAAATCTCCGACGAATAAAAAGAAACATTTGAAAAAAATTACACTACAGAACAAACATACATATTGGAACACAAAGGGAGCAATACTGTTTGAAATCTTTAACAGAAGACAAAGTCCCCAGGTTCTGACTTAATGATAAATGGTTATCACTAAGAGTAAACGTATTCATCTCCAAATTACAGCAACAGCTTTTGCTATTTGGAGGGAGCACACTGCTACTGAGGGCAGTTCTTTTGACAAAGCACCTCTTCATGTAGATTGAAAAGGGTGCTTTAGGCTATTATCTCAAGCAGTGAAATCCATCAAGTTTCCCATGTTTGTTTGCTGCAATTCGCGACAAGACCTGATAAGCCGTATGCACACTGAACTTCACATTAGGTCTGACCTACTCAGAGGCTACTCTGACACACTAACTGCCTGCCATGACGATAACAGGACCACAATTATTCAAAGGAAAACAATACTTTGCTTTTATGAAGGACAAGGAAAGGATAAGAAAATATTTCAGAAAGGGAGGAAATGGGGAATGAAGGGACAAGGGTAATAAGAGATAATAGAGAAAATGGAAGAAAGAAGCAGAGAAAAATAGAACAAGTGAGAGACTGAGTAAGAGAGAGGACAGAAAGGGATAAGGCACTCTCTGTTCCTGAGCACATAATAACACCCTAGTTCTATCCTAGGGCTTAACTCTCTTGTGACAATTCTTACATACACTGCACTTTGCAGAGTAATTATCTGAGAATTACATTTCCACATTCCTTGTGAGGTCACAGTTCTTAATTTTATGCTCCCTCCAAACCATGAATAACTCTCTAAAATTATCATGAATGTTTATGTGACACTTCTCCAGCTCCATTCTAATCCATGTTTTAATAAGACCAGCTGTTGTAATGTTACACTAGTTATAAAGGAAATAGTACAAATCAGGTGCTGTTGGCATGATAACAAAAAACAGATGATTACCTGGTGTTTTTGCCATCATTTCAGCTCATTATTTGGGAACAATGCTTAAGTAGATCATTAATGACGGCTAACATTTATTCATACTCATACTCAGTCCTAGAAATTCAGTCATAACAAATGTAAAGCAGTAAATGTGGGCATGGCAGGACAACAGTCTTTTTTCCTTAAAGAAGCAATTTCTGAGTGATATTTTTGTTCTTCAACTTTTATAACTCAATGAGTACTGAATATATTTTTTTTTACTTCACAAAAAAGCATGTTAAATTTGGTCTCTCCAAATATCATTATCTTAACTTTATTACTTTTTTTGTGAATTTTCAGAAAGGGTCTCTATAAGCCCATATCTCAGTCTCGAGCAACTAGGCCTAAACAAATAAATTCATCCTACAAGAATCAAAGCAATTTTTTTAACAGAATCTACCATAGGTTGTTTGTGAACACTGCATGTAATGCATGCAACAAGTACGTAAAAAATAAAAATGGATTTGATGGTAATAACAATTAACATAAATTTTGAATGATCCCCTCTCTTCTTCTTCATATGATGTGCCCTATGCAGAGTGTAGTGATCCTCACAGTCACAGCCTCTTGGCCAGCCTGTTGCCAGTCACCTGGTCATCATTCTTCCTGCGTTCATTACCCACAAGTTCAAAATGTCCTTAATGTATTTTCTCCACTACCTTCTTGGTCTTCCTGTATCACGCTGCCCTAGAATTCTGCTTTCCATAGGTTTTCTCTCCAGGGTATTTAGGCTAAGTAAAATTATTGAACATATACTGAGTGTTAGTAAAATGACTGATTTTTTTTATTTATTTTGCATTTATTTCAGCTTTATTTACATGTATTTGACTGGCTCTCTTGAATGACACATGACAGAAACATAGATACCCTAAGTAAAGAATTTTAGTTACGAAGGAGAAAAGATTTCAGATGAAATAAAAAGATGCCTTATTTCTAGACCTTCAGCATATAACTATGCATATCAGAAATGAATTTAGCTTTGATGACCAAAATCTGGTTTGAAACAGACTATGGTCTGCAACTTGCCATGAAACTCCATTGTTTTCTAATCAACACACCCACCTTCTTTTTAACCTTTAACTTTAACACTGTTCTCTTTGAAACTGGAATTTATGATCACTGAAGATCAGCAAATCTTCACCAACCAGATATAGACAACAGAGGGGAGAGGAACATTACTCACTACTGATACAAACACAGACTGAGTCACTGAAAATCCACAACTACATAAATTTCACTATGACAACTTGCTTTATTTCTCCACTGTCATGGTTTTACCACAAAGAATTACTGCAACTTATCATAAAATCAGTGATACTGTTAGCATAAGATGTATGCTCACACCATTTCTTGGCAGCTTATTGACTAGTAGACGTCTATCCCACATCGATCTTATAATTTTATATTTGGAGGTTGCTGGACTGCCCTCTGTTCAGGACCTCTTGATCATGTCTAGACTCTACTTAATCTGAAGTTCTAGATATAGTCTAGTCTGGCTCTAAACAGAATTACTAACTTGAATTAACAATTAAGATAAAAACCCTGGGTTAGGCTATCTTGCTATGCTAAACTAGACATCCTATTCCTAGTCTACATCCTATTTCAAAACCAAAGTCACGAGAAGCAGACTCTTTAATCAAATTTAACAGACTATGACTAATATAAAAATAGATTAAACGTAACGTAGATCGCAACAAGAGGGTTCCATCCCTGCTATCATTTGCATAAGCCGTTTCAACTTGTTACCGGTGTCAAAATAAACAGACTCGTGTAGGGTGCTCTCAGCCATGGCATCCCATCCATAGGTAGACTTACTGCCTGGGCCAACTTAGTTGGCCAGAGTCTGAGAGCGAGACAACATGGCGGCTTCCGTGTTCGGCTTTTGGGTAACCCGCAACAGTTTGGAATCTAATAATCTGACGCAAACTTTCTACTAATAATTCGATTTTTACGTCTGAATAAATTTCAATTTGGTCTTGTGTGACAATTCGTAAAATGCTGTCGACATAGCCTGGCGTAACACGGGCCCATTTCCGCAAACCCAATGTCGGAAGTGCAAAAAGTAGCAAGAGCTGAATTCGGCAACCCTCAGACTGCAGATAAAAAAACAAAAACATCCAACTTATTCATGCAACAAAGATCTCAATCATTTATTATAACAGGTTACATGCATCTCACTAATTACACTCAACAAATGGAATATCAAGGTTACATACCTGCACACAAATCGAAAGTTTAGTTCAGAGGCCGTCCGTCTGTGACCTAAATCTCTCGCAGCTTTGGCTTCTTAGTGGGTATGCAAATGAACGGAACAGCGCTCACTGGCTGTTCTTCTACGTATTATTACTCCTGCGTGCTTCAAAAACGCCATCGTGTCGCCTTTGTTTCGTTATGAAACAGTTTTTTAAAGATTATCAGGGATTAAACCAAAAGCTTTTTGGTTTGATAATATATATGCTAAATACAAATTTATAACTTGCATTCAGAACAACAGAGAAACTTTGCAAGCAGCAAGAGGGCGGTTGTAGGCTAGCACAGGAAAAGAAAAGACCACCACACCTCGACTGCCGAGGGAAACGAGCGCACACAGTTTAGTCGTTGAATTAGACATTTGGACTTTTATTTTTCGCGAAGTAAATTTCATAGTAAATATTTATTTGAATATGCTCAAAAGTGTCAATTTGAATAGGATTCACTCAGCCTACATGACAGAAACAAGCTGGGACAGAAGTTAAAAGAAAATTTATGAATTTTGTAGGCAAGATGTAGACTACATAGTTTATGCTGTGATGATAATGATGTAGAACACTTTTTGCCTCATGAGTTCTCAATATTAATTACCAATTAGGAATACTATAATGACACTGATGATGATGATTATAATTATATAGTTATTAATTATTATAATTATTATAGTTATAATTCTTGCTTCATTCTATTGATAAAGGCCTTAGAGCCGAAACGTTTAGAAGTAATTTTCGTTCATGTTTCTTAACTAGATTTTTAATAAATTCCTTGAATTAAGGTTGAGCTTTTCATTTTTATGTTTTAAATAATGATGATGGTGTGTGTGTGTGTGTGTGTGTGTGTGTGTGTGTGTGCGTGCGTGCGTGCGTGCGTGCGTGCGTGCGTGCGTGCGTGCGTGCGTGTGTGTGAGTGTGAGTGTGTGTGTCCGTGTTGTGTGTGTGTGTGCATATGGGGGTATGAGGAGGGCGATGCCTTCTCTTTACCTGCCGTCCCGGTTGTTGTGAGTTCAGTTCTAGTTTCTGTCCCTATATTTGTAGTTTGTTTAGATTTTTATCTCATCTGCCTATGTGTTATGCCGTGATGTGTAGGCCTATTTGTGTGATCATTCTATGATAATTTCATTTTCTGTTCTTTAATGAAGGACACGCGTCTTTCAGAGTTTCTATATTTTTGAAAATGATGATGATGATGATGATGTATTTGTATTTGTACTTAATCTGATGAAGAATCATATTTTTGATTCGAAACTTCGTAATTTTGAATGTTAACCGATATTTTTGAATCCTTCGTTGGTTTCGCAGAACTTTAAAAAAATTTTGTAATGTGTTCCAAACGTTGATGATGACGATGATGATGTCTGAGTAATCCCAGGATCTCAACATGTTTATCGTCACAAGATTTTTCTGCCTGCCCAGCCTGCTGCTAGTGCATATTATCTACGTGTGAACGTCTGTGTGCATATATATATATATATGTATGTATGTATGTATGTATGTATGTATGTATGTATGTATGTATGTATGTATGTATGTATGTATGTATGTATGTATATTGTGCATATCAGATTGGAGCGCATGCGTACGTGAGAAAGTGTCAAATATTCTCGGACTTCGGAGCTTTTTGGATAATGAGCTCTTTAAGCAAGACTTGAGTTAGTGTGTTGGTGGAGCATTTTAAAATTAATAGGCTAATAACAGTTCATGTAACAGTTCATTAATCTCATTTGTGTCGGTTATACATAAGCGTTATGCCTACATAATATAGTATTTACAATGATAAAGGGAATCCAACTCAGGTTCGATCCGTTGTCAGGCGAGCAGTAAACTATCTTATTTGTTTTTGTTTTTTTTTTTAATCAGTGAGCCATGCACAAAATGTATATCCGAGTACGTGGATGTGCATGCATAATGTTTGCTTAATGTGTGTGTACATGCGCGCGCGCGTGTGTGTGTGTGTGTGTGTGTGTGTGTGTGTGTGTGTGTGTGTGTGTGTGTGTGTGTGAGAGAGAGAGAGAGAGAGAGAAAGAGAGAGGAGGTAGGGAACATTGTGACTGAGCTTACTAATTAGCTTTATACAATGATGATAATGGCATTGAGTGGCAATGAGATGTGGGTGTTTTATTAAAATTGTTGATAAACAACTGTGGAACATTTTACATGTCACCTTTGAAAACTCTAGTGATGTGGAAATGATAGGTCTATTGCTTTACGTAAAACATTGCATGGTTTCTGAATCTGAAATACTCTCATGGTTAATTTATAAATTAAAGAGTGCTCAAGGAGAAATGCATAAATATTCAGCAACTTCCAAAATGCCGTGCATTTATGTCTGTGTACATAATCTCAATTCAGAATAACATGAGTCGGAATGTTGTATAGAATGGTGAATCAGTGTACATTCACGTATATGTATATTCTTGCTGCAAGTCGAATAAAGCCCGGAGCATACCATAGATCGTAAGGATGTGCCATTGACATTTTGAAATACGGGCGATTTTATGCAATGTGTATCTTCTCCACGGCCCACCACCTAGATCAGCTAGGATATTATAATAGGATTCACCTAACCAAATCCGCCCCCCCCCTCCCCTCCCACCTACCCCGAACTACACACTTTTCCTGAAACGGAATGTTGATGATGAAGGTAATGGGGGATAACGCTGAAAAATATGTATGTCAAAAGTTTAACGTGAGTTACTAACCTTGCACGTTCGTGCCCTTCCGGTCTTTGACACCTATTGTTTTGTGTTCTTTTGGCCCTATTAACATTTTGTGTTATTCTACATGTACCACTGTGATTTCGGAAAATTTCTTCCATGGAGGTTAAAGTGCTTCTTTTGCCCGATCTTTTAACGGGAAGAAAAAGGGGGGTCAACGCCCAAAATTTTTCACAAATGTCTTTTGAAAAAGATCACCTCAAATTCTGATTTGGTCCCCAATTTTTCATTTGGCTGGTTTTGACCGCGTGCGAATACATAGGCCTACACATTTTATTTTTTTATCTAGAAGGCTCAAATTGTACCTGAAACTTTAAAATTGGATGCTTTATTTAGATCACAGGTCGTTTGACATATTTCTATACTCTGACACTGGCTGGCAGGGCCCCCCAAAAATGGGGATTTTATAATATATTAGCGGATTAATTGGCTTGTACACAATCAGTGATTTGCCCCTCTAATAAGTGTCACAAACCTTTCTGCTGCCAACCAAATTAAAGTAGGGATCACTTTTTTATCGCATCAAGATACTGGTATAATAAGAACGCTAGGCTTGTAACTGGCACCCCCGCTGCGCCCCCCTCCCCACAATACGTTGGGAAGAGGAAGCCGAGAATCAGGGCACCCAGGAGAAAGAAAGAGAAAAATAGGATAAAGAGAAAATTACTCAAGAGGAAAGAAAATGAGAGAGAGGGAGAGAGAAAGAGAGAGAGGACGGAGAGGGAAATAGGTGTAAGAGATTGCATAATGACACATGGATAATCAATAAACTATCTTGGTTTACAGGCTCTTTTTCGCTCTCTCTCTCCCTCCATCACACACACACACACACACACACACACACACACACACACACACACACACACACACACGCACGCACGCACGCACGCACGCACGCACGCACGCACGCACGCACGCACGCACGCACGCACGCACGCACGCACGCACGCACGCACGCACGCACGCACGCACGCACGCACGCACGCACGCACGCACGCACGCACGCACGCACGCACGCACGCACGCACGCACGCACGCACGCACGCACGCACGCACGCACGCACGCACGCACGCACGCACGCACGCACGCACGCACGCACGCACGCACGCACGCACGCACGCACGCACGCACGCACGCACGCACGCACGCACGCACGCACGCACGCACGCACGCACGCACGCACGCACGCACGCACGCACGCACGCACGCACGCACGCACGCACGCACGCACGCACGCACGCACGCACGCACGCACGCACGCACGCACGCACGCACGCACGCACGCACGCACGCACGCACGCACGCACGCACGCACGCACGCACGCACGCACGCACGCACGCACGCACGCACGCACGCACGCACGCACGCACGCACGCACGCACGCACGCACGCACGCACGCACGCACGCACGCACGCACGCACGCACGCACGCACGCACGCACGCACGCACGCACGCACGCACGCACGCACGCACGCACGCACGCACGCACGCACGCACGCACGCACGCACGCACGCACGCACGCACGCACGCACGCACGCACGCACGCACGCACGCACGCACGCACGCACGCACGCACGCACGCACGCACACACACACACACACACACACACACACACACACACACACACCCACTCACTCACTCACACACACACACGCATGCACAGAGTGAACCCTCCATTTTCGCCACAAAATTACGTTTTGAAGATAACTGATTGGAATTTTCACGTCATAGTGTAGCTAAATCAATGACACCGATACCCTGGAAATTTCAGTGAATTCCACGCGCCCTGAACAACATAAGCAATCGTTTTTGACATGCAGGCTTATGTTTTAAGAAATGAATTTCGAATTTGCACTCTGGATTTTATGCCCTAAAAAAACCATGATGTTGACGACCAATATGGAGCATTTCTACTACCTGGTGGTGATGTTTTTGCCTGAATTCTGAAGTTAAGGCAGCAAGGGTCCATTGAGATCTTAAAATGTCCAAAACCATGTTGACGTTTATATCCTGGTTGATCCAGCATGCGAGGAACAGTTCAAAGGAAATTGCATTTTTCAGTAAATCTGTGGACAGAATTGTTACCCCCCNCCCCCCCCAAAAAAAAAAAAAATCCTTTGTCACAGCTGATGAACGTCGATATGGGTTCTATGAAGTAAAAATACAAACAAAATGTAACATTTGTGATGCTTGTTGTTTGTTTAGGCTAGTGCCCCCCCCTTCCTTTGTTATACGGCCCTGGACCGCACGCGGCTCCGGTCCTTCATGACTCGAGAATGTTGCAGTTACGAGTTAGTAGCGGCCGACCTTGTTGAGATCAGTTGTTTTTTTTCCTCTCTTTTAACTACGGCGGCAGTACCGCTAGTGAGACTGTCTAGTGTCAAGGTCAGGTCGAACGTATGGTACGTTGAGTAAACACAGTATTAAGGGCCATTTACACGTGGGGATTGATCGCATGCGAGAAAACTCGCGACTTCTCTCACGCAATTTCTCCCCAACGTATTTCCATTTACACGTGGCGATCTCATTGATACAAATCCCGTGACGCAACGCCAGTCTGCAACTTGTACGGATTTTTGCTACGGTGAGATAGGTGGCCAATTGACAACCCATTTTCAAACCAAAATTCAACACAAAATTCGCCTCCACTAAGTTATTGGAAAAATCATGAAAAAACAGTGAATTGGATGCAAAAGCAGATTTCCTTCATTTCAACAGTGAAATGACGGTTCTACAATAGAGAAATGTGTTGAAAAATCACTCGTAGGTAAAGCAAATGACCCGGTGGCAACACGCACTCGAACACAGTGCCAGTGCAAAACAATGTGTGTCATTTTAATAATCGCCATTTTTTAAATCTTTTGAATAAAGCATTAAATCGAGGTCTGTACGCGATGACTTTGTTAAGTTTGATACGCTGATTACGAAAATGTCATCACTTTTAAGCAAGGATGAGCATTTGACTATTTATTTGCAATTAAAATTCACCCCACTCACGAAAACATCAAAGGAAACCGCCACGTGATTTAGTGGCTACCGATCGCACGCCCAAAAATCAAGCAGCGCTTGATTTCTGGGGACATGCGATTTTTCGTATTGAGTTCATGCGATTTTGCGTTTACACG
>JAWQUT010000006.1:5140141-5154740 GCA_033807755.1 Ellobium chinense
TTGTTACCAATAAAGAAGTATTCTGTTTCCTGCACAGCGTCTTGGTTTGTGAATTAAAGTAGCAACGTCAGTGGCGTTTCTAAGGAGAAGCTATCGTATTCAGTGCCTCTTCACTACACGCCAATACTGATTGACACTTGCTCGCTACACAAAACAACAACAAAAAAAGTCCCTCCATTTTCTCTCCTCTCAAAAAACAATAGCGCACTATTGCTCAAAAATCTCCATCAAGTTTCTATCGACACACACCAATCTGTTGCTGTTCGGAATTTGGGTTGTTGATCGTAAATGAGTCCTTTATGTTGGTTTGCAATGTACCTTTCGTCTATAACATTGTCGATTCAAATCTCTGAACCAGTTCATTCAATGCCATCCGTCATCCTCTCTAACCATCCTGCAATCACGTGCGCTCACAGTGCAACGGTTTGAAATGAGTCAGTGCCTAAAAGTCGTTTAAATAGACATAACCTTTTCATACCTAAAATTTTCAAGGACTCTTTCTGATATTTAATATTATTATTGTTTTAACATCTGCAGCAAAGGATAAATATATACCATAAACAATAAAAGGGCTTGGATATTTAGTTCCAATGAAATGTTAAAAAATGTGTCAAAATGCCCCCCGCCCCCCCCCCTACTTTTTAAAAATTTTATATACTTGAAAAGTAGACACCTCACAGTGGGTATTGCAAGGTTTGGAAGAAGTTTGGAAATATCCTGGGTGTGTTCATTTTTGCAGTGACAGCTATGTTCCATAGGCTTAGGAAGTGAATGAAGATTGCGTTGAGTGAGATCTGGTTAATTTTTGTTATTCCCTCATTATAAGACCTCTTCTATAGGCGTTTCTTTAAAAATTCTTTCCTGCTAATGCGCAGGTTGTGCTGAGATAGGTGTATATAGATTGCACCAAGCAATACGTAGACTGCCCCAGATATTTTTCAACGTATTACCTCAGAGCGATATGCACCTAAATGGAGCCAGTACGCAACATGATGCTACGTGTGATACAGAAAAAAAAAAGACCACCATACCCACAGAATCAACCGTAGCTTTGTCAAACTGTTATCAAATGCTTTGAAATTGCATGGAATATCTAACCATGGGTCTCTGTGTGTTGAAAAAAAAAGTTAACATTTCAATAGAAACAGTCAAATAACAGTCAAATAAAAAAAAACACGACCAAATTTGGGCTGCAGCAAAAATGTGCGCAAATTTTACGAGCACAAATTTTACTGTTTGACACGTAATATTGAAAAACAATATACTGCACTTCAAGTTTTTAAAAAGATCCGTTTTACAAATAAGAAATAACTTGAAGAGCATTATTTCTCGAAATTGATCCTCAGAAAAGGAAATGAAGTGACACTTTCAGGAGAGATGTTACAGGGATGGTTTGCACCCTTCGCTTATGCCGTATTTCAGGAGTGTTGTACTGCAAATTCGCTGACGAGCTCGATATTGTCATCGGATCTAGCAAATCTACGGCTCCCAGACGATTTACGGTGCCATTCTCGCTGAACTTCTTTGGTAATGACACCCAAATCCGATGTTTAATTTAGGAAAATATGTTTGCTTTATTGACTTCGATTTCAAGTATTCCTCGATAGGAAATGCTTTATGTTGATTTGTCTATGGCATCTTCGAACTAAACATCGGCCAAAGCCTTCGTTGTCAATCTTCTGATTTCAATATCAGTTTAAACTAGGCGAGGACGTTGCAAGCGAACAGCGCGGAATTCGATTTTGACGATTTTTATATAAAATCATACAGAAATTAGTTAGATTAATAAATCGTGAGGAATTATGTAGACCCGGTTAATGTGAAGAAAGTAACGTCAAAATTAAAGGAACGGGGATAGCTACCTGCTTCACAGCCTTAAAGGAAGACTGCACCGTCTTACAGACTATGTTAAATTATATGATACCCTATTATTCCAAAACAGTCTTTCAAGTGTCTGTCATAATGATATAACGCTTCTGCTGGCCCCAAACAACCCACAAGGTTATATTATCCGAAGTCCGAATTGTTACAATCACTGCGCGCGTCGCGGCCATAAGCTTACGTCGAATACGTTCTAGCCACATGGCCAAGCTGTCTAGCCAGTGTTCTGCGGACGGGTGATAGCATGTTGGTATGAAAGTTTTAATTCCTCTGTGAACAATAAATATATGCTAAACAAAATCATGCTGAGGCAATAAAAATGCAGAATACTTTTTCTGGCTTACACTATCAAACTTTACGTTTGAATTGGAATACCAGAACCTTAATTAGAAGCTGAATAATACATTGTCAAGTAGAGGTGTCTGTAGTTGCCGGAACGTAAGTGACGTCAGCGTTTTTGCCACGGGCTTCTGCTGATCGGGGAAGGGGAATAATTCTGGACGCAAGGGCCAAACCCTGTTACTCTAACTCTCCTCATTGCGTCATATTACATATTATGCGCACGGTAACACAACGATGCTCTTTCTTCGCAAAATTGACTCGGTGGGCACCATAGATAATTTCTGGAGAGAAAAAGTATTGGAAAACGAAAAATTATATTTGATGTGCATGTCCTACTTTAAAAATTCACAATATTATTTCATAACTTTTCACCTTTTACACGTTCCCTTCGCCCAAGCACTTCTGAGAAAATGTAACTTGAAAGTCGGGATTTTCACACCGTGCGGGCCGCCATAACTGGTTGTCAGGTCAGCGCGGGAAGGAGGCGTGACGTCAAAAAACGAGAGGCAAGCTAGTAGTCGTCGTCCGAAGAGAATTATCCATATGCAGTAACTTTCCTTGGTGCTAAATTTTATGCCTCATTTTCATATGATCAATAAGTCTTCTGTCGAAGATTGTGAACAAGTGCCCGAATTTGCCGCAATGCTGTAATCTTAGAAAAGGCAGGATAAATATTTGATAAAAGGAGCATCTGTCTAAGCACTGAGTAACAGGGGCGAAGGGACCATATAATCAAATAATCACTGATTGCCAGCCGAAAATGCCGTTGGTCGACCTTGGCCTTCGTGGCAAGTTAACAAGAACGTCACCGAATCCTGTTTATTTGCTCTTTGTCTGGCCTATTCTTAATTTGACTCACGTTCAGAACCGATTCCCCTCAAATTTTCTCTGCTCTTTTCACTGATTAATAGGGATAAAGAAGAACCTGGACACCCTTACAGCCAACTGTGTAGTGTCCTCACAAAAAAAACTCATCGAAAGCAAGGAGATTTCACCGGCTGGTCAAGAAGTGCCGCTAATCAAGGTCTCCGCTTGATTTGTGGTACTTTCACTTATAGCGGAACAAAAATAGCACACTGGTAAAACGAGACACTATTCTATAGCATTTAGTGAAATTTATTATTATGAAGGGCCTCTTTATTCGACAGTAATTAACACTGTTGCTGATAAGTGACATGCCTTCAGTCACAGGTTTATGACCACTTTTATTTTTCGCTCAGTTCAGAAATAAATCCACACTTACAGAAAGCCACATGAACAGTCTCGCCGGCTCGCCGCACACATACCTCCATTCACAAGCCCAGTGCTGGTGTCGCCAGTTTGTCTATTTTATTGTGCAATGTAGCTGATTCCCAAAATCTTTGGTTGGAAAAAGCACCTTGGGGTAGATTTATTATTAAACTTTTATGAAGGGAGGTTTCTGACTTTATGAAACATATAAACAAACTTATTACATAAACATAAATTCTTCTTGGGATATAACATGAATGACATAACGGTTTGGAAAAGTAATTCAGTTGGTCTCCTGTTCTCAAAACCGGTAAGGTTTGATGATGGCAATACTCACATAGACCTACCCATTTGCAAAAAGGTGAGCTCGGCTTCATGGTGTAGAATGGGCCTGAAAATACCGTGTTCAGTAAAATTAGTTTCTTCTTGTTTTAGTTCTGGATATTTGGCTAGAAGTGGAAAATGGAGAGGGGGTCGCTGAGCATAGAACGGTTTGTCCAAATATGTTAGTCAGTCTGCTACCCAAGCAACCAAAGGTCATTCTTTTTAAAGCTTGACAGATTGTCACTCCCTTACGGTCTGGATGGGTTCTTCCTGCAAGGGTGTGTTCCCAATGTTTAGTTTATTAGCTTAGGCCTGCTAGGTCTAGCCTAACTGGACCTAAATTCTACAATTTTGGAGCCATTACACATTGGTGAGTGATAATATACATGTATTTTTGTGCGATCCTGCCCCTATAACTAATCTGTACTTGTTTTTGTGCCTTTTCAGCCAACCAGTTTCTAACTACTTAAACTTTGTTGTAGCTTGTCAGGAATTATGATGATGCCTACGGATTTTTTAAGTCCATACTCTGTGTTACAGTATCATACTGTGAACATCCAATATGACTCTACGAACGGATTACTATAAGTGACAATCATGTTCAACTATGATTACCCTGTTGAGAAAGTCAGCCTTCGCCCCAGAGTGTTACTTATGACCTCTTTGGCAATTTTTGTTTCCTTGGTCTCCGGTCTGGTCTGGTTTCGCGTCTTCTGAATTTTGTTAGTTTCACTTTTAAAATGGTTTGGTCAAAAGTTCACAGCCTGATGTCTAAGGTTATGGCCGCTGTGAGTTGTAAGCTCAGCCACCCGTGGCACGTCTGAACCATGTAGCATGCGCTGATCAGCAGCTGCAGTGGCAGGGGATCACGGTTTACCAGAAAGCGAGAGGCAAGCTAGTAGTCATTATGCAAAAAGGATTATTCACATGCAATAACTTTCGTTGGCTGTAACTGTTATGCCTGTTTTTGTTTTTTTTTTCATTTATCGTTGAGAAAAGTCTTTTGTTAAACTGTGTATACAACTGCCCGACTTTGATCGCAGTGCTGTAACCTTAGAAAAGGGAAGATAAAATAATATTTGAGAAAAAGGAACATCTGTCTGACTACTATTTGAGTCTATTTAGTAATGTTTGCACTGCCCCTGTATTGCTGTCTGCTATGTGGTTTAGTGAGCTCTCACTGGCCTAAGATTCTGACAATATAAAATTATTATTTGCTTGAGGAGCACTTTCAAATAATTTAGATGCCGTCACAGTCAGGGCTTACAAGAGCAGATAAAAAAAGGGATACATCAACGTGAAATTTATTTTGACCTTATTTCGGTCAGAGATGACCACGGGAGCATTTTTATAGAATCCCCTTGAAAACTTTTGTAGTTTTGAAAATTTGAATTGGTCAATCGGTCTTCACTATCAGTAAGGGGAATGAGACAGATACTAGTATGGGTTGGGTGGGCACAATTCCAGGGATGAAGAGAAAGGGGGGNNGGGGGGGGGAGGGGGGTTAAGGCAAGGAGCAACAGAGTGGTGGAATAAGAATCTAGGAAAAAACAGGGGGTAAGAACAAAAAAAAAACTAGACGCTAGTGGAGAGAGAGAGAGAGAGAGAGAGAGAGAGAGAGAGAGAGAGAGAGAGAGAGAGAGAGAGAGAGAGNTGAGAAAGAAGCCAAGATGCTTTTGTCCCCTGAGTCACTGCTCACTACCTGCCTTCTCGCTTAGCAACTCAGGCTCTCACTTTCTCTTAGTCTTATTGCTACTATTCCCTCTTTCTTTCTTTCTCTCTCTCTCTCTCTTTCTCTCTCAACCCCAAAGACATTGTAAATGTAAGGTTTTTGCTTCATCCCTTTAATTGTGCCCACCCATCTGTTCCCTCTCTCCCCCTCCCTATCTCGTAACTGTTGCTATGCTCATAATGGCATATCCGTGCTAACTGCTAGTGCTATGGCCCTTTTCGTTTTTCTCTTTGATTGCGGAGACCGGTTCTTTCTTTCCAAAGATTTCACAGATTCTCTCCAAATTATTCCCGTGGTCATCTCTGGCCAACATAAGAGTGTCAAAGAATTTTTACGTCGATATGCCAGCTGTTTGACCGGCTCTTCGTCGCAGGTTGACTGATTCATGACTAGTGATGCAACTAATACCGCCCCTAAGAGCAGAAAACACTGCCTGAGACAATAGTTAGCTGTCAATCAAATCCTATCCTGCTGTGCAACATCTTAGCAACCTATGTGCCCCTCAGAATGTCAGAACCGTAGACCAATGAGAGCTCATTTAACAATACAAGGGGAAAAACGGCACAGACAACCATACATAGGCTATGCATACATTAAAGGAAGACTGAACCGTCCTATAGACCATATTAAATCATACGGTACCCTATTATTCCAATAAAACAGTCCTTCAAGTGTCTGTCATAATGATATGACGCCTCTGCTGGCCCCAGACAACCCATAGGATTACATTATCCAAAGTCCGAATTGTTACAACCACTGCGCGCGTGGCGGCCATAAGCTTACGTCAAATACGTTCTTGCCACATGGCCCAGCTGTCTAGCCAGTGCTGTGCGGACGGGTGATAGCATGTTGGTATGAATGTTTTAATTCCTCTGTGAACAGTAGATATACCAAACAAAATCATGCTGAGGCAATAAAAATGCAGAATACTTTTTCTGGCTTACTCTATCAAACTTTACATTTGAATTTGGAATACCAGAACCTTAATTAAAAGCTGAATAATACAATGTCAGGTAGAGGTGTCTGCAGAGGCTGGAACGTAAGTGACGTCAGCGTTTTTGCCGCGGGCTTCTGCTGATCGGGGAAGGGGAATAATTCTGGACTTAAGGGCCAACCCGGTAACTCTAGCTCTCTTTGTTGCGTCATATTACATACGCGCACGATAAGAGAACGATGCTCTTTCTTCGCAAAATTGACTCGGTGGGCACCATAGAATATTTTCAGAGAGAAAAAGTATTGAAAAACGGAAAATTATTTTTGATGTGCGTGTCCTACTTTAACAACAATGTATAGTAGTCTATACCGCATCGGTTTGCATTGTACTAAGAGAAAATAGTTTGGTTTTTGACGTAAAATTCGTATGATAGGTCCGGTGTAATCAGTCCCAGCTGACCAAAATCCCTGTTTCGAAACTTGAATACATTCTCATTCCCATCTTCATCGTCCCTGAGTTTTGGGTTTTGTTTGTTTTCTGCTGAATGTTGTCATTGTGTTTTGTGTGTCTCAGAACTGGTATGTGTGATTAGACTGCATCAATCTGAATATTTTTTATGTTCCTGGTCTTCCAGTGATAACATCGAACAAGTTTGATGCTTAAAATGGCGATCTAAAAAGAGTTCTCTGTGCGCTTGATAGACGACGATGAAAGGACTAGTGTCTAGGCTAGACTCAGTCAGAAAACACAATTACACATATACTTCATCATACCACTGATTCTTCAGATTTTACAATTTCTGAAATATTGGACCTTATATATGTACTATATGAAAGATATCAGGTAGGTCTAGACCTGGACACTTTTGTCACGAGTTAAAATTTTTGTTCAAGGATTCGGCGTTTCAACAGTTTACAATAACTCTAAATCTGTGTGATAACATTTTATCGATGTGTCAGAATGTTGTCATGTCCAACTTTCAAAGATTTGGTAAAGTACGGTGTGTCATGATTTAAATTTTTATTTCTAGGATTAGACATTCAAGAGTTTACGAAAACTCTTAATCTGTGATTAAAATTTTATCGGTGTCAGAATGTTGCCATTTCCAAGTTTCAAAGTATGGTGTATAACGATTTAATTTTTTTTTTTAAAGAATAGGCATTTCAAAAGTTTACGATAACTCTTAATCTATGAGATACATTCTATCGGTGTGTCAGAATGTTGCCATTTACAAGTTTAAGGGATTTTGAAAAGTACGGTGTGTAACGATTTAATTTTTTTTTCTAGGATTACGATTTTCAAGAGTTTACAATAACTCTTAATCTGTGATTAAACATTATTTTTATCGGTGTGTCAGAATATTGCCATTTACAAGCTTCAGTGATTTTGAAAAGTACGGTGTGTAGCGATTTAATTTTTGTTCGAGGATTAGGCATTTCAATAATTTATGATAACTCTTAATCTATGATTAAACATTTTATCGGTGTGTCAGAATATTGCCATTTACAAGTTTCAATGATTGGAAAAGTACGGTGTGTAACGATTTAACTTTTTTTTTGAGGATTAGGCATTTCAAGAGTTTACGATAACTCTTAATCTGTGATTAAACATTTTATGGTGTGTCAGAATGTTTACTGGGTGTTCCTCCCAACACAACAGACACGCCATAACCGTTATTTATGATTTGATTCACACTGAATAAGAGAAAAAAGTGTCTCTGTGCTAAGGGTTATAAGGTTCTATATTTTCCATATTTCTTCATGCGTCTGTGTCCATTGTGCCTCCATCGTTCCCTCTTCCCACACCAAAAAAACAAACAAACACATGCATCGAACGACCTTTTGTGCTAGACTAGGCCTAGACTTAGTCTAGTATCGCAGAATACACCCTTTTTGGCCTTCGTTCGATACAATTTTACTTTTCAAATTTCTCACGTATATTAAATATCTTTACAGATCTGCACTCTGCACAAATGTTGGGCCTAATTTTGATGTACAATGTGATTAAGTTTATGCATCGAGCTGTAGGCCTATAGTGTTTTACGTATTGGAATGTACTGTTACTGATATCAATGGAAATGATTGAGCTTGCAATTGTTATGCGAATAGGCCGAGCGGTCAATAAGTTAATGGCCTGTAAAATTGTATAAACAGGTCCGTATGTCACGTTCACCAGTCTGTCTATGCGCTAGGTACCCTTTCTGCAACACGCTTTCCTCACATTGTGTACAACTTGGGGTATTGTCGAGTGGGTCCTAGAAAGGTCGAGTGGGTCCTAGAAAGGTCGAGTGGGTCCTAGAAAGGGAACATAACTCCTTTAAGTGTTAACTTTCAGGAGTTACCTCCCGCAGTCGGATTTCCGGATAACGTCTGTTCTCTTCGCACAACGACTACTAGCTTGCCTCTCGCTTTATGACGTCACGCCTTTTTTCCCGCGCTGACCGGACGACCAGTTATGGCGGCCCGCGCGGTGTGAAAATCCCGACTTTCAAGCTGCATTTTCTCGGAAGCGCTCGGGCGACGGAAACGTGTAAGGGGTTGAAAATTTATGAAAAAATATTGTGGATTTTTAAGGCTGTGAAGCAGATAGCTACCCCTGTTCCTTTAAATGCAACCATCAGGGGGAGAAATCACCAGACATTATTGTTGATTTCTTTGAAATGTTATGGCGAAAACGGCGATCCTTTCACTCGCCAAACACCCAAAAAGGCACAACTATAAATATGAGAGCGACTCTTGTGAATTTTTGACTGCTTTCTGTGTCGTCTTAAGATCGCTTGCAATTTTGTTAAAATAATAGATATCTATTGTATCTCAGTTTCTTAGAGGAAGAGTATTAGCAAATCGCTAGATGTCATTTGCGTGTTTATACACATGGAGCAACTATGCCTATGAATCAGGTGGTAAGTGGCAAGACGTATTCTACTATGTATTGTCATTACACTACAGGAACGGAGTAGTCTGCTTCACAGCCTTAAAAGTCCACTTTTTTTTTCCCTCATAAATTTTCAAGCTCACGTTTATTTCCTTCGCCCGAGCGCTTTCGACAAAATGCAGCTTGAAAGCCAGGATTTTCACACGGCGCAGGTCTCCATAACTGGTCTTCCTTTTACCGCTAGACTCGAAAATATTTTTTTTCAGTGGAGATAAGCAATGCTCGTGGTCATCTATGCCCAACATAAAAGTGTCAAAATGATTTTCACATTGATGTGTCAGCTTTCTGACCGGCTCTACATATAATGTTGACTGATTTATGGCTAAATGACGCAACTAGCACTGCACCTAAGCGCAGACAACATTGCCTGAGACAGTGGTTAACTGCTAGGCAATCCAGTCCTGCTGTGCAGGGTTTACATTTTATCTGAGAGCGCTCCACAAGGAAATGATAATTCTACATTGTCAGAATCATAGGCCAATGAAAGCTTACTAAAGCACGCAGGCAAACAAAAAACGAAACAAAAACACAAAAAAAAAACCAACAGACGAGCTTTCAGAGAACGCTGCAGAAGTTTATCGCTTTCAGGCTTTGTCAGCCAGATGCTCCTCTCATCAAATATTTATTCTGCTTTTTCCACTGTTCCAGCATTGTGATCAAAGTCGGGGGCAATTGTTCTCAGTCTTTAACTAGAGACTTCCCTCGATCATATTAGACAAGAAGACATAAAGTTTGGAACCCGAACCAATGAAAGTTTTCGCATGTGGATTCAGACTTCGCTTCGTGCCCTGGTTTCCCGCTCGGTTTCTGACGTCACGCCTCAATGCCGCGCTAAATGGAAGATCAGTTATGACGGCCTGCGCCGTTTGAAACTCCCGATTTTCAAGCTGCATTTTCTCGAAAGTGCTCGGGCGCTTCCATCTGTGTGGTTGAAAATGTATGAAAAAGAATACTGTGGATATTAAAGGCTGTGAGGCAGGTAATTACACCTTTAACAGTCTGACGGCTAAAACAGCTGCAGCACCTAGGCGAGTGGAGTAGGGCACATAGTGATAACTCCGCTACCCTATGACCCTGACACCATCTTTGGAGGCAAAGGCTGCGTCAAAAAATAAGCACGTTTCGCTATATTACAGCTGTCCGACATTGTCACAAACCGCCCCTACCCCAGACGCACCAGAGAAGGAGGGACGGTAGGACAAGGAGAAAAGACAGGACAACGATCACGAGAACCCCTTCACTGTACGAACAGACACACCATTCGAAGACAGCCAAAGGATACTGACGAGAACAGGACACGGATTAGAGAGACAGAGAAGGTGTAGAGAGACGACCACGCAGGACGCCGTACGCCAGCACACACAAGGCAATCACCGTTCACACTAACTAAACACTCTCACAGAGGATAGGAAGTGGACGATGATAACTAGAGATTAGAAAGGAAGATAGCACTGACACTCAGACACTACTTACACACGCTCACACTAACGCGCAATCACAATTCACTCGACAAAATAGAATTCAGATAACGATAAAATGTATTACATTAACAAAATAATTAAATAACTAATATTGCCCCCATTAACCCGCAAAGTAATGACAATATAATGATCACAGAACAATACACCCAGTACACTACAAATAAACGTAACTTAGGTAGACTGGCATCCAACGATGCTGTGCCTCACGGAGCCCTGTCCCTACAGGCTCCTTGACTGTCGAGAGGCACAGGACCGGAAGAACCTCCAGGAGGACGCAGACAGGACGAGACGACGATCAGGATGACGACATGTCTACAGCGCCAGCAGCGACTTCTCTGGCAGTGGCAACTGGGCACTCCGCCCGCGACGGATCAAGTTCAGGCTGGCCAACACGACTTCTCTGGCAGTGGCAGCTGGGCACTCCGCTCACGACGGCTCAAGTTCAGGCTGGCCAACGACGACTTCTCTGGCAGAGGCAGTTGGGCACTCCGCCCCGATGGTTCTACTGGCTCACAGCCGGTTATACATTCTGTGTTCAGGGTGCACCGCCCGAAGTACTAGATCCCTAGTGTTCACAAAGATGACCGGGGGACACACACAGTCCTACTATAGGTTACACGACCTATTCCTAGAGGGCTAAAATAAACAGAATGATAATCGTAGTTATACTATCAATCAATCTTAAGATTTATACTATCAATCTATCGTAAGATTTACAAGTTCACTTTAATGAATACTTCACACTCCCGACACCCGCGATGTCGGCCCTACGACTCACCCGAACTGGTGTACAGACACAGTAAGTTATCGTTACCTTTATCAGATAGTAATAAATCAACGATCAATTACCATTACGGCCCATGGCCACATTTATATTATCATTAGTAAGGCAAATCTTTACCCTGTTAAACAATATACTTTAAACAATATATTATTTCATTTAAGAATACATTACACATCGACTCGACTTACGCTCAGCAGCCCTTCTCACACTAATTCTTGACTGTGGTGTCTAGACATTCACTCTCCCCCCATTTTATTTGGGCATCGTAAAATACACAACTCAAATTAAAACGTGCCCTCGTCAAACACAATTCATTATACACAACTCATTGAACTCACTTAGAACAATTCACCTACTGTTACACTACTCACCTCGTGACAGACATCACCGCGTGTCTGACACAACTGTAATTGCACCAAAAGTGTGGGAAGTATATACTCATGTAGATTGCGTCGAAAAATAGCAGAAGGTTTTGGTGAAGAAAAAAAACAAAACTAAACCGGTTATGTAATAGTCAGAAATTCAAGCAAATCTGTCGTTTCTTACAAATTCTTCCGTTGGCCACAATTTCTTGTTGCATTATTTTATGATGAAATATACTGCCCGCTTATACACCAACGAACCTGACAGGGACCATCTCATAATTATGCAGACTTCGTGCAATTCAACGAGGGTTTGTTTGGACATGTTGTTGCCTTGCTTCAGATATATTGTGTCAGATTTTCACAGAACTATCAAACTGGAGCTAACAACAAGTACAGCACACCAGTCAAAAATGTCAGGACTGCAGGACAAAATATTCAGGTAACTTAATGTTTACTTAGGATACATTGTCAGCTTTTGACATAAGGAACAATAATATTTAATACAACGATGACAACACTGCATTATTTCTTAAAGTCGACAACCCAAAAAGAAAGCACGGTAAATCTTAGAAAGAAATACAGGGTGACACAGAAACAACGATATATCCATCGTAACCTTCGTAACTCTTAGAGGGACAGGGGAAGCTATTTGCTTCACAGCCCAAAAAAAACAAAAAACCACTGTATTTTTTCATAAATTTTCAACCCCTTACACGTTGCCTTCGTCCGAGCGCTTCCGAGAAAATGCAGCTTGAAAGTCGGGATTTTCACACCATGCGGGCCGCCATGACTGGTCGTCCGGCCAGCGCGGGAAGAAGGCTTGACGTCAAAAGCGAGAGGCAAGCTAGCTAGTAGTCGATATGCTATGAGAATTATCCACATGCAATAACTTTCGTGGGCTCTAAATGTTATGCCTTTTTTTTCAGTTATCGTCGAGAAAAGTCTTTTGTTAAACTGTGTAAACAAGTGCCCAACTTTAAACCGCAGTGCTGTAACCTTAGAAAAAGGAGGACAAAATAATATACGAGAAAAAACAACATCTGTCTGCCCACTATTTGAGTCGCTTTATTAATGTTTGCACCGTCTTTTTATTGCTGTCTACTGTCATTGGCCTAAGATTCTGACTGTCATCACAGTCAAATTCTATGTGCCTAGGAGCGGCGCGGGTTGTGTCACTAGTCATAAATCAATCAAAAAGCTTTCGAGAGTAGGTCAAAAAGGGGGCACATCAACATGAAAATTATTTTGACCTTCTTATTTTTGTCAGAGATGACCACGGGAGCATTTTAAAGGATACCCGTGTAAACTTTTGTAGTTTTAAAAGAATGAATCAGTCTTCACTATCAGGGAGGGGAATGAGATAGATCTTAGTATGGGTTGAGTGGGCACAATTTCAGGGATGAAGGGAGAGAGAGAGAGAAAGAGAGAGAGAGAGAGAGAGAAAGAAAGAGAGAGAGAGAGAGAGAGAGAGAGAGAGAGAGAGGGCAAAGGGCAATAGGGTGGTGGGATAAGAATCTAGGAGAAAACGGGGGGTTAGCTGACCAGGGGAGAAGAGCTATATTTAGCATGAAAGCCTATTTCCATAGAAATCCAGAATTGCCCCCTAGCATCAAGTTGAAATTGTTCAAAAGTATAGTAATTCCTGTATTGTCTTATGGGTGTGAATTATGGGGATTTTGTGATGCTGATCCGGTCGAAAAGGTACATATTAATTTTCCAAAATCTATCCTGAATGTGAGAAAAACGGTCCCTAATTGCTTCGTCTATGGTGAACTTGGGGTCTTTCCTTTGTATATAGAGCGCCAGATCAGAATTGTTAAATACTGGTTAAAACTTAGAAGAGAAGCGACAAAGACCAGCGCAACTGTATTAAAGGTTTATGAAACTCTATGTGATCATATGAATAGCGATAACGTAAATTGGGCGTCTTTATTAAAGAGGTTACTTGAAAGGAATGGCTTTGGTTATGTTTGGATAAATCAAGGGGTGGAGCAAGAGGATGTTTTTCTAAGCGAATTTAGAAAACGTTTAGAGGACTGCTATATCCAAAAATGGCACGAACAAGTAAATAGTACTTCAGAAAATAGACTGTATAGGATGATAAAAAAGAATTTTGAATATGAAAACTATCTTACCTTCATTGATAACAAAGCTTTCAGAACAGCTCTAACCAAAATACGATTAAGTTCACATAATTTTATGATAGAAAGAGGACGATGGACAATGCCGAAAACTGAAATTTCGCAATAGAAAATGTAAACAGTGTGACAGTATTGAAGATGAATACCATATCTTCATTGAATGTCGAATGTTCAAAGAATTACAAGATAGATACCTACCAAACCAGTTAAAATGCAAGCCAAATATGATTCGTTTTATATGCCTGCTTCAAAACCAAGATCCAACACAAATACTGAAATTAGCAATCTTAAGTTATCACATTCCCTCTAGTGCCCAGCGTATCAGATCTGATACATTTCGTGGAACAAAGAAAAAGCAAACCAAGATCATCACCCCACCATAATAGTGTGAAGTCGCATGAGCGGGCATTCGCCTGGATATGAGACTTATAAACCGCATTATTATTATTAT
>JAWQUT010000006.1:5165528-5184198 GCA_033807755.1 Ellobium chinense
AGAGAGAGAGAGAGAGAGAGAGAGAGAGAGAGAGAGAGAGAGAGACAGCATAAGATTGCATCTTGTAATGACAGAGTAGGGTTTCCAATTTCCGCATCCACATGAAAAGCAACATACCTTACCTTAAACCTTCTCAATTTACTTCAGCGATATTTGACTAAAGTCTGAATGTCCTGATATTCTGATTCTGAAGATGATGGCAGTGGTAGTGATTAAAACACGACGATAGTGGCTGTATGAAAGTGGAGTTGTTACGTGCCATAAAGTAAAACAAGACCAGATGTGAGGATTATTATAGTATCTGTATCATTAGACAATTGTGAGCAGTTAGTAAATGACACGGACACATATTCAAAGAGCTGGGTACTGGTTTTTGGTCCGAACTTTGGGAAGAGTAATACAACATAAATATTTGCATTTCCGATTTGATGTTACTGGGAAGGGCAGCATGTATCCCCATACCGACTTTTAAAAAAATGCTCAGTAGTAGTTTCAGACTGGCATCACCGTTTCTTGGACATCTTCGTTGACGAAACATGGCAACAGACAAGAAAAAAAATATGGCCCATGGTGCATGTGGTTTCCCTATTTCCAGGTTCTGACAATAAAATAATGACGCCGGTGCCACATGCTAAAGTGTCCCCCATATCTGTGTCCGGGGAGACATTCTGGCATGACCCCCGGACAACTTAGCATATGCTAGATTGTCCCCCCGGACAAGATAGCATATGCCAAAGTGTCCCCTCTTATGCCAAACTGTCTCCCTCGGACAATCTGACATGGGGAGACAAACTAGCATACGTTAGTCGCATGCTAGAATGTCCCCCATGCCAGGCTGTCCCCCCCTACTATTTACTTCTGCATCTGCTTTTTTTTTTCCATTGACATACTATCGCATTTTAATGTCGTATCTGACATATAAATCAGTCAATCTTGTTCTACAAAAATGCAAAGAGATCTAAGCCTAATATCAGAATTATGTTGGTGCCTGCGAGCCAAATGCGGGTTGGTGTCGGTCTTAGGCAAAAACTCGATGCAGATACACCATATTGAAGGTAATCATTGGTGCGTTTCTGCTTGCATGGACGGGGAAGTTGTCTGCATAGACTCTTTGTATCAAACAATGTCCCCCGATCTACTCTCACAATGCAAGGAGATCTATGGTACCGGTCCAGAGGACGTAGTTGTGGTGAAACTTCTCACCACTCAAAAGCAAGTTGGGGGTAATAACTGTGGCTTGTTTGCAATCGTTTTTGCAGTTTGCAACAGAGATCGCATTCAACGGAGGGAAAAGGCTGGAGACAGTTACGTTTGATCAGAGACTATTAAGAAGTCACTTCGAGAAGTGCAGGAAGGAAAAGATGATTTCTCAGTTCCCAGAAATGTAAAGTGTTTGCTGCATAAACATGAATGTTTAAATTTAAACTTCACTCATTTTGATTTAGATTATAAGAGTTGTCCGCGATGAATGTCTGAAATTAGGTGCAAAATGTTACGCAAAACTGATTGATTCTTTTTATCGAATTATGAGAAATCCAAGAACCTAACCCAGGACAGGATGATCTCTTGTTTTCCAGATCTGAAAAGTTTACGATAATAGTATTGTTTGTGCTGAACACTATAAAGCTATTTCATGTTGGTCTATGGGGTGTGAATTGTCTGGACAGGGTTTCCATGATTAAACGTATGATGGCTTTTGAAAGTCATAATTCCTTTCGGTTAAGAGAGAAATATCGATGCTCATTTGATTTCCATTTCAGAAATCTTCTAGAGGAAAAATAGCATGATGATCATTTTAGTTTAACTTCTGATTCTTTTTTAAATGATGATAAACTTTCTATAATTTGGGTGGTGACCTCTTACAACATGCTCCTTCCAAAATCACCACGCGGCATTCAACGCATGTGATTATTATTCAAATTTCTGTTACCTTGTTACCTTGTTACCTTGTTACCTTGTCCCAAGACTGACATCATGGTGCACGGGATATTCCCATAAGCGCTCCGTCCCCCTTGCCAACAGCCAACGCAGAGTGGGAGAGCTGATGGTGCCAGTTGTCAGCTGGTTGATCGCTCTCCGGGTCTTCCCACGCAGACGTAAAGTTCGACCCTAGCCACGCGTATACCCCATGTCCAGTAGTCTCCCCAGAGTCTGTGACTCCTCCTTCTCAGATTCCCTTTCCTAGACCAGCCTCAGAGCATTAATGACACCCTGAGCATCGTATTGGAATCCTGCTCTCAGAGGCCCTGACCCAGCCAGTACATCGGCTCTTTCATTCCCAGTCACTCCAACATGGCTTGGGGAGAATATCCAGGTGAGGGACTGGAGGTGACTCCTCTGTATGATCTCGGCCCAGTTCTCCCTAAAATGCCCACTTTGGATTTTCCGAAGCATGCTGCACGAGTCTGAGACGATGACTGCATGTCTAGCATCAGTTGTCTGTAGCCATAGCAAAGCTTCAGATGCAGCTTCAACCTCCATTCTCATGCTGGATGTTGTCAGACTGTACGCACCGCTTTTCTCGGCCATCGTCCGTCCATTGCACTTGACTGTGAAACCCCATCCGGACCTCTCCCCTCGCTTCACTGACCCATCAGTGTAGATCACTGGGTCGCCGGGCTTCGAGTTGTCCTCGATGAGTTGTCGGACCTCAGAGTCGGCTGCCCCTGCTGCCCAGTCCTGACACTCGCGCCCTAACGTGATGACTGTATTGGCATAAGGCACCATTTGTGGGGTAGTGAGTGTCCAGTCTGGGCCCAGGTGGATGTCCTTGGGGTTGCACACACATTTGATAGTTTTCTCTGCTTCTGCCATCCAAGAACTGCCTCTGCGTAGCCTTTGTCCCTTCACCACTTGTGGAGCCTGATGGAGGGGGTGGTGCTTATCTTGTGCCACACGCAGGTATGTCCTGGTCTGTGCCATTCTGTGCCTTTGGTGCATACTGGGCAGGGCCAACATGTGTCGCATCGCCGTGACTGAGGTGTCCCTCGTGCATCCCAACACGACTCTCATGCCTTCATTCTGGACCCGGTCCAGCTTTGCTACCTGAGTCCTTGACAGGGTCAAAGTTCCAAGGCCGTAGTCGATGACAGAGAGCACCAACGCCCGAAAGAGCAGGAATAGTAGTCTTTGCTCCATATCAGCACTGGCCACGCTTTTCAGTGCGCTCAGTCCCTTTCTGGCCCTCTGTACCACTGTTTCCACATGATCACCAAAAGAAAGGCTGCGGTGAAAAGTGATTCCGAGATATCTCATTTTGGCAACCCGTTCAATTCTGGTGTTTGCGAAATTCGGTGTTGGAAGGTCAGCCCTGGGAACTCTGTTGTTAAGGGAACACCATAGTGCTCCTGCCTTTTCTGGATTAATCCTGCTGCCTGATGCTTCACACCACTCACTGATCCTGTCCAGTTTCTCCTGCATAGTGTCCAACAGAGCCTTCCTGTCTGAACCTGTTTGATACGTCAGGATGTCATCTGCAAAGGTAAGTGTTCTTCCCTTCCCTATGTTTTCTATTCTCGCTATGCCTGAGGTGTATATGTTGAACAGGACAGGCGACAAGGGAGAGCCCTGGGGTAGTCCTGGATTGATCTTGACAGGTGTGGATGTCCATGTGCCAACACGCATTGCTACGCTTCTTTCCAAGAGCGCACTGGCAACAAAGTTAGTGTATGTTGGATTCACTCCATATTGCATCATTAGCTCTATCAACAGGTTGTAGTCCACCCTGTTATATGCATCCTCCAGGTCCAGTGCCACGACCAGTGTCTCTTCCTTGTCCTGGAATCCCTCATACACATCATATGCAAAGGTAGCTGCATTTGCCCATGTGTCCTTACGTGGGCGATAACTTCCCAGAGTGTCCGGTAAAACATCATCACTTTCTAGTTGGGATGCAATCCTTCTTGCAACCACCTTTTCCAGCAGTTTACCAAAGGTGTTCTGCATGGTGATGATCCTGTACCCACTAAGTTTCTTGTGGTCCTTGTTGGGTTTGGGTAGAGGCTGAAGCATACTATGCAACCAGTCTTCAGGTATTCTGCCTTCCTTTAGGCATTTGTTGAATTCGGCGCATACCTCTCCAGCCCCGTCTTCCCCCAGGTTACGGATTAACTGGTATCGAACCCCGTCAGGTCCTGGTGCAGTGTCCTTTGTTGCTTTCAAATAGTTCCGTAATGTGTTTGGTGTGATGAGGTCCTCCAGCGGTACGTCCTCATATCGTGCCTGGTCAAGGGCATCTTTCCAGGTTTGTCTCTTCTCCTTGTCCCTGCGGTCTGTCTGCTGTAGGTAACGGTCGAATAGAGCCTTGCCTTTCTCTTCATCAGTTCGCAAGATCCTGCCCTGGTCAGACTCTATGTCTGGCAATGTTCCAGCTGCTTTTGTGTTGTTCATTTGTCTGTGCAGGTTCCAGAACTTCCCAAGGCTCTTGTCAGCAGATACACCCACCGCAAACTCCTCGTACTTTGCCTGCTTTGCTTCATGTGCTATCTTCTTGAAGTCTTCAGTGGACCTTCGCATATGCTCTTCAACCTTATTGATTTGCTCTGAGGGCACCACCTGCTTCCTTGACTTCTGCCACTCCTTTGTTGCCTTACTTTTTGTCTTCCAAGCCGCATCCACCTCATCGTTCCACCAGGGGGGCTGTGTGAGCCTTCTCCTTTCATGACGGCCTGTTTTTGCTGCCTTTCGCAATCTGTGCAGAATGCCAGTGTCCGTGGGATTGTGGGGATACCTGAAGGGTGCGTTGTACTTTCTCCTTCTTTCGCCTGGTGCCTTTTGTATTAGTATCACACACGGGAGGTGATCACTTTCGTGAGGTCTCAACACCTCAAACCGTGTACTGTCGGCTACTTCTGGTGAGACGAGTGTGAGATCTATGACGCTGTCATCATCCTGTGGCCTGGATGCAAGTCTTGTGCTGCTCCCATCATTAATGCACGTTAGATCCACCCCGTCCAGTGCACTCGCCAGTGCCACCCCTTGAGCGTTAGAGTTTCGGTTGCCCCACTCAGTTGATTTTGCGTTGAAGTCACCACACACGAGTGTGCGGTCTCCACTGCGGCTGCACAGTCTGTCCAGCAATTCCTCCCAGCTTCCAGTGGTAGTTAGACTGTTGTTCCCAGCATACAAGTTGAACACGTTCCAGTTGCGCCCAGCGATTTCAACCCGGATTCCCTGTACCTCACAATCCTCCTTGTTGACATCTTCCGTGTCTAAAGGATGGTGCTTCACCTCTTTTTTGATGAGGATGGCTTGTCCATGGTGGGTTTCACTAGCAGGGTTGTAGTAAGACATGTATCCTGGTACTTTTATTGTCTTGTTCTGGGTAGTATTTGTTTCTTGCAGAAGTACAATGTCGAAGTCGTATACCAGCTTAGTTAGTATGGGCCCTCTCTGACTGGCACTGCGGCAGTTCCAGTAGCATATGCGGATGAACTTCTTAGAGAGGCGTTCAGCTTTTGTTTGCTTTCTTCGGGTCCCAGCTCTTCTTTGACGCATTTTTCTACCTCGTCTGGCTCGCTTTTTTACTTTCTTCTTCACATTGGCTGTTGTCAAGAGTCCCCTGCACAGTGCACGTTCCCCGTAGCTCCGGCGGGAGTCTTGTGTTATGCGTTTAATATTCATGTTTTTTTTTTGTGAACTGAGGGAAATATCCGGTCTCCCTGGTAGGGCCCTCTTGCCAGGGAAGAGGCAATGGATGTCCTAATGGAGTCCGTCCGCCTGGCGCCGTCTCACCCGCAACCAGACAGTTCACGTTAGCGACTGTTAACTCCCAGCCATTCAGTCCCTGGGCACGTAGATCCACCACAAACTTGAGGATTCTTTTTTCGAGGTTTACTCCTCTAGATCCGCCGTGTTCAGCCTATGCGCGCGAGCCCATAGTTACCAGTGCTACCTCAAGGAGGATGTGGCTCTTCACCACGCACGGACGGTCTTGGGGTAGGAGAGGTTGTGCAACACCAAAGGTCTTACATGCGCAAAATGCCCCTTTCGTGACGTGTCACTAGATGTTGGGTACCGCGAGGGGGCCTGCGCCTAATGCGAGGTCACTGCCCACAGTACCGTCACATCCTACCCCCTGGGTGGGTTGTGTGACACAGCTTAACACCCTTAACACCTCTAATTTCTGTATTAGATCTATATTGTTTTAGGTTACGTTATTCCATTCTTCCTGCTCCTCACCCTCCGCCTTTCTTGCGGCTTCCTCCCTTTACCGATATAAGCACAACTTACATTTTGTTTGAAGTGAACTGTCTGCAGCGTTACAAATTCAGTGTCAAGATCGATGTATACAATATATCAAAAATTCTGAATTAAATTCTTTTAGAGTTTACAGTTTTACTTCGTATATTTCAATTGTTGCTACTTAATGATAAACTTTCTATACATGCCGTACCTATTTGTTCTGTAATTTTAATACTTTCTCAATAAAACTGCAATATCGTCCCACCTGGAAATCACACTAAATGCAAACCTTCTGCAGAATGGAGCATTCGTAATTTTTGTTTGCATTTATAGTACAGGTAAAGTGATGCTTTATTTTCATATCGAATTCAAAAGACAATAAAGTCATCTGTAGACTCTGTCTTAAATAAACAGACGCGAGGATTTGTATTCAATTTCATGCAATAAAAAACAAGCCTAATATGACGAGAGATAAAGATCTATACATTAAATACCATTTAAAATTGCTGAATGTTAAAATCTGCGAAAGGTTTGTATCCCCCCTCCCTAAAAAAAAAGTATTTTAAAAAAATCAGTGAAAACAATACAACCCAGTGATGATACAGGAACATCTCAACATGATGTATGATTTCTGAGGGTTGTAATCAAAGTTATAATCATCGTATCTCTATGGACGTGTATCACGGATAATGATTACCGCTATTTTTTTCGCGAGCGTTTTACATTCGTGAATGGGAGTAGAAGGGTACTGTATAAAGGATGGAAGGTGGAAATATAGTGGCAGAGAGCGGTTGTGTAAAAAGAAAAGGGACACAGTCTCATTTAGTTCCTATTTTGCCTTTTATTCTGTATAGTTAATAGGGGGGACAGTATAGCATGGAGGGGGACAGTTTAGCATATGCCAGAGTGTCCCCCCCCCCGGACACCCTAGCATGGGGGACAATCTAGCATGTCACACCGACAACTGGACTGATAAGCAAGGACGTATCTCTAACTCCTCTCCCCAAATCCTCTTCCCAAACACACATAAACTAACACTAACTTGGAACCATGCTTTGCCAAGCTTTTTTGAAACTCTATTGGAAGCTGAAGAGCTGAATTTCTAAAATCTCGAAATTTACATATAACAATTTTTCAACAGCTCTTCTTCCCTTCCCAGTTTTCTTCCTCCCGTGGGGGAGAGGTGATTTCGCACAAAATTTTCTATGAAACCTTATACTATGAGAGAAGAAGTTCGACATGTTATCCCGAATGAATTATGATATTTTGTCCGAGAGAGCCGCTCAAGATGTACTCATACATGATGAAATGGTATCGATATTATAATTAAACAGTATCGACGGCACTATCTCCAAAACGAATAAAATACGAATGTTTATACTTCTAAATGGCAATGGCAGCATAATAATATATGCCTACGGGTTCCTTTCACAACTCGACTGGAAATTCGCTTGATTTATCTGTCACTTCAAGCGATACTAGTACTTATCGTTTGAAATGATACAGATACTTAGCAACTGATACATAAATGACCGTATAAAAAAATGCAAGATAAGCCTTCGAGGAGGCGACTTACTATTGTTGTCAGTAAAGCGTAGGTAATCAAACCAGTGCTTTTCTTTTGAGCGTGTGTGATGGACATCCTGGTGACGCGTGATTTTGAAGAAGAGGTCAGAAGTCCCACACTTGCTAAATCCCACTATGAAAAAGGAAGGCAAGCACCGCAGGACATCACCGTCCCACCAGCATGGGCTCTTGGTTTCCTCTAGGTACGGATACGGGCCCTAAGAAAAAATACAAAACTTGACGCGTGAAGTTCTGCATTGATTCAATTCAAGTTCATTTCAAATTTCATAAATATGCTTTCCCTATCAATTTAGATATGATAAAGAGGAAACCTCTCATATATAGTAGACAACGGTTGAACCAAAATCTGCTTGACGAACGACTTATGTTCGGTTTAGAGAAAAAAAAGATTCTGTTTATTCAGAGAAACCGAAAAGGAAGAAAAACGGGGTTTCTCGTTTCCTTTCGTTCCGTTGTCTACTGTGCTTTTGAAATATTGGTCTACTATGTCATTTCCCCCTCCGAAATTCACATTGTCATTCGAAATTTTTTTTTTAGATAATCTACCAACCACAGAAATTAAAATTAAAATTGGAATTTCCTCATGTTGTCTTTACTCTCCTCAGTTTCAACACTCCTGTTGACATGCGTACAGGCAACTTTAATAGAACGTGATCCGAAATTTTGCGATCCCCATCTGACGAATGATTATAATGATAGCTAATAGCCTCATCATTCTCTATCTCTGCTGAGAGAACAACATGGTTGATTTTGGGCGTTGTAAAACCGTCCCAAATTGAAATTATAATGTTACTTGTAATCTAAACAATTTCGCTTGTTAACAGACGTCAGTGGTCATTGAATCGAGGTAGTCATATTAAAAACTGCTGCTGCAACAACAGCAACAACAAAAAGTCTAATAAGCTTAAAAACAACAACAACAACAAAAAACAACCAAACCCTACAGCGGATTTTAATATCAGTTACCTATTAATACCGACCAGATGGTGAAGAATCAGTAATAGAAGGAAAACAAATGAACGACAAATCAATGTAATGATTTCCACATCATATTGAGCTTTCAAGGCAAAGAGAAAATTGAAGCATTGGTTTACTCATTCTCGTCAGAGGAAAAGATGAAGAAGAAAACGAAACATTAAAAAGAAAATATAGTAGCTGGATGCCTGTGCTAGAATTCCTGCTACTTAAATACTCTTCTGTTACGGACCTTAAAGGAAGACTGCACCGTACTACAGACCATATTAAATCATACGATACTCTATTATTCCAATATAACAGTTTTTCAAGTGTCTTTCATAATGACATTATATCGCCTCTGCAGACCCCAGACAACCAACAGGGTTACATTATCCAAAGTCCGAATGTTACAACCACTGCGCGTGTGGCTTACGTCAAATACGTTCTAGCCACATGGCCAAGCTGTCTAGCCAGTGCTCTTCAGACGAGTGATATCATGTTGGTATGAATGTTTTAATTCCTCTGTGAACAGTAGATATGCCAAACAAAATCATGCTGAGGCAATACTCGTAAAAATGCAGAATACTTTTTCTGGCTTACAATATCAAACTATATGTTTGAATTTGGAATACCAGAATCTTAATTTAAAGCTGCATAATACATTGTCAGGTAGAGGTGTCTGTAGCTGCTGGAACGTAAGTGACGTCAGCGTTTTTACCATATGCTTCTGCTGATCGGGGAAGGGGAATAATTCTGGACGCAAGGGCCAAACCCAGCTAGGTAACTCTAGCTTTCCTTATTGCGTCATATTACATACGCGCACGGTAACAGAACGATGCTCTTTCTTCGCAAATTTAAATGACTCGATGAGCCCTATAGATAATTTTTAGAGAGAAAAACGGAGAATTATTTTTGATGTGCGTGTCCTACTTTAACCATTACACGGCATTAGGCTGTTATATTAATTTAAATACTTATATATATAAATACGTATCCATCAATTCAATTTGCATGTTACGTGAAATTGGCATGGTAAATGGTTGTGTTACATGTGCCTTAAAACCAGTGCCAGGCATGCAGTACCATTGGTTGGTTGGTCAGGTTGGTTGTATTTATTTCCGCTAGAATAAGGGATGTGAGTACTAGGACCACTCTATCCTAGAGGGCGTAAAATTAAGCTACAAGTACCGCGACGTGTACTATGGAAAATCATCCATTTGCTGATATTGCGTCATAGATGCATGAATCTAAAGTTCGTAGGTTCGATTCCCTATAGCACGGTCGTGCCGTAAGTGCCTTCGGAAAGCATTCCATTCACAATTTACTCAGTCCATCCGTCTGTAAAGTGGGTACTTGGCTATGAGCAGAAGATATTGTCAGAGTGCTAGTGATCAGCGCTTGTAAATGGCAGCAGCACTGCATGCTCCCCGGGGAGTTGAGAAAGTCTGGGAGTGATCAGGCCTGCTGATCAGGGTAGTAATAGTGTGAAATCACGTGAGCGGGCAATAGCCTGGATACGAGACTCATGAACCAAATTATTATTATTATTATTATTATTATCATTATTATTATTATTATTATTATTATTATTACCGTCGACTCCGCTTTATCGCCCTCCGCTTAATCGCCTTTTCCGCTTAATCGCCTTTTCCGCTTAATCGCCTCGTTTCCCAGGTCGCGGGTTCGATTCCCACCACATCACTTTCTTTCCTTCTTTCATTTTCTCTCTGCATTTGTCTTCTTGAGCACTTTCCACTTTATCCTACTTGATTTCTATAAGTCAGTGCTCCGTTTCATCCTTGTACTATTATTCCCAGGGAACAGAATTTTTTTCTATATAAAAGTCACTGGATAATCGCCTCTCACTCCGGATAATCGACCACTCTTCAGTGTTCCCCAACGCCCGTGAATTGAAAGATCAGTGATTGAAGGGTTACAGTTGACAAACAAATAATGTACACAGACGGATGGCAGACCTGTTGACTGAGTGACAGCTGCCACCCCAAAATAGATGTGATAAGCCTTTCCTCCCCACCTCTCTCTCCCCTTGTCCCCCTTCGTCCCACGCTACGCATCACTGCCTTCGCCCGTCCGATAGATAATGCTAATGCGCCGAGAGCCCAAGAATCTCCTCCCCTCAGGCCTTGATTGCGACTGTCTGGTGGATTTGGGTTAGATCAGAGATTGTATCATGGGGATGGCGGTCTATCCCGACCGCACCATCCTACTCCTTATTGTCTTCTAGGCTACTGCGATGTGACCAATGAGAGAGACCGCGGAGATCAGACATTTTCTGCGCTACAACACCATCAAACTCGAGTCTGTCCTGAGACTGGCGACGAGAAGGTGTCAATGTACGATATAAAACCACGACATCAAAGAAATTTAACCCTTTTACCAAATATATGGCCGAAATTACCTTCTCCGCATAATAGCTCCTCCGCTTAATCGCTAACTTTTTCCGTGATCCCGAGGAAGGGCGATGAAGCGGAGTCGACTGTATTATAGATAGTTCCGACTATATAGTGACATTCGTTTGCCAACAAGTCAGTTTTCGATCACATTAAAAGATATGTTTACGACTTTAACTGTACAGCACACGGTGTAGAAAAGAAACTTGAATTCAGATTGTAAACATGGATAGCACTAACAGATCAGACACTCACGGCTGATTTTAATGTGTTTTTTAAAAATAGGAAATGCTTAGACAGGTACAGCTGTATATCTCTAGGCATCTCTAGACTACTTAGAGGAGTACATCCATTGTAAGGAAAATGAAAACGGAGAACAAAAGAAGCCAAAATGAACTATAATGGTGATGAATCACTAGATTAGCAAAGATAGATAGATATGCAAGAAAATAAGTGTATAATCATTATAGTTCAGAGCCCCGAGCGATGTCTGGTTACAAGAAGTCGCCTTAGAGACTAAATGACTATTGGCGGCGCACAGCTAAAGAAAGTACGTGTAATTATGTGGGAAGGTAAAAATAAAGCGTTGTGAGAAGCACCCATTTAAACAGACAGTTCCTTATTAAGTAAATGGAAGTGTTTGACGGAAACTGTTCTTAACATCTTCTGACAAAAGGACTTATCTTTGCCTAAAGAGCTTTTGAGAAAATTGAATTTTTGTGTTTGAATACAACTTTCTTACAACAAAAAGTGTGTCCAATTGCTATATCGATACTAAGTTTTACAGAAAAAAAATTTAGTTCAGATTTGAAATTCAGAGGCTCATTGATTATTTATTATATATTTACATAATACATTAAAATTCAAATTCACATTTGAAATTCAGTCGTTGATTGATTATTTATTTTATATCTACATCGACGTCTGAAGCTGTATTGCTTCTTATAATTAAAGTATATGCTTTGCCTAATCCTATGGCCGCCACGCCTGATAGTCACGGTACAAAAAATATTTTTAGGCGTTTTTTCCTCATTCAGCCCTTTCATGTTCTTTCTTGTCTCTTGAATAACCTGTTCCGAAAATTCAGTCACAATATTTTTCATTTTATCAAATAATTGATGTTTAAGTTACTGATAATCATTTAAGTTGTCACAAATCTTGTCGGATCTGTACAGTAAAGTATTCCAGTTGTGTTCAAAGCAATATTTTGGGTCTAAAATGTGGATTATTTTTTTTTTTAAGTTCAGTGTCTTAAAAGGCCATCATCTTACCATATGGGATTATATCAAAGCAATTTTGAATTTGAAGATCATTTGGGATGGTACTTTCTTTATTTACCTTTTATCTGATTTACCGACGGACCAGATAGCTCATTGCAATGACAGCTTGCGCGACGCCCCACTGATCAGCTATCTTTTCAAGTTACCTCATTCCCTGAGCCATGGGATTAGGCCAGAATCATGTTGATGGTCATTTTACATCTAAGGAAAAACTAATCCTAAGATACGAATGTGATTATACATCAAGCAGTCTATCAATCAGTGAATTTCTAATTCAAATTTGAACGAAGTGATCTGCACAGAAGGCCATACCAAAATGGAACTAAATGACTTAGACTTCAGTTTTAATTTACAAACTCGGGAACTCACAAACTAATCCATGATGGGATGTGGGGATCAGCATAATTTGATGGTAACATGTTGGGCCCTGCCAGGCTGAACAGGCTGTGAAAACTATATGTTGTGTCATAGTGCAAAGAAATCCATGAGACATGCCAAAAATTCACGAGTAGCTTTCAGCATAGAATGCTTTACAAGCTCCTTGCTTACCTGCTCTAAGACTGAAGATGAACCTGCATACAGATTTCAGCCTGTAATGTGTCAGTAAGGGCAAAAAAAAAAAAAATGATCCCTCCAACCAAGCCACTCCTATCTGTCCTACATTCACTACCAAAATTATCATAAAATGATTAAACATGGGGTACCATATTGTATGTACACAGAATAGAGTGACGGCACAGGGAAAAGCAGGAAAATGGTATGTAGGTGGGGTTTGATGGAACTCAATCTAGGTTGCAAGGTCACTAAAAATTGAATATTAAACCAAATTTTTTTCCACTTAGCTGGGTGGTTTAGGCAAAGATAGTCTAGTCCTCTGTATCGTGATTGGGGACTGGATCTTGGTTAGATGGAACAAATGCATGAGAAAAGGTTAGGCAAAACCATAAGTTTAATGAAAACATTCTTTTTTTTTTCCTCTAGGGAACGGTGTGTGTTTTTTTCCTTTTTGTTTGTTTTGTTGGTTTTTTTTTTGGGGGGGGGNGGGGGGGGGGGGGAGTAACTAGATTTTATATCTAGACATGACACACTCATCTGGTTTGTTTTATTGATTATGGTAAGGAGGAAGGGAGGGGGAATAAAGCTGGGGTGGTTAGAGAGGAAGCAATCTAGAAATGCAGAACAGATTTCTGCAAGAATATATGCAATCCAAACACTTGACATCAGTGATATGTTCGCAATAATCATACCAGAGACGACGAAGGGGGGACGGTGCCCATTCTTCCATGCCTAGACTATACCTAATATCTAATCTAGGATAGTTATTAACCTACCCAAAAAGCTGTATGTTATCGAAATATTTAGCGATTTTTGCGTGTTTGCACTTGATGATGGCCAAGTAACATTCAATACATATACAGTATTGAATTCGGATCTTAAGAGAAAAAATCTGTGTGAATCAGATGTGTGTGAGATGTGGAGCGAAAGAATATATAGATCACTTTATGTTTGAATGTCCTTCTTATATTATTCCGAGCCAATTGTTTTGTGAGGAATTTTATATTGTATGCAAGGAATACCAAGTTGATAACTTATTTTCAGACTTTTTACAAATGTTCAGTATCGGAAAAACATTAATGATTTTAGGCTATGATGCAGTAGATGAGTTTGGTGAGAGAGTTGACTGTTTATGTAAAAAGTTGTTAAAATTATATTTTACTAAAAGATTTCCCAACCGTTTTAATGTTAAAACTATTTAATATTTTGAATGCTTGCGATATTTTTATGTATATAATCATTTGGACGCGCGGTCGACCAGCTCCGATCGACCGCGCCCCCGTTATAAAGGGGTAGAATCCAATAAAATTGAACTGAATTGAATTGAAGTCTTCTTTAATAGTTTGCAGCATTCAATGAGCTTATTAAAAATGAATTTTAAAATATGTATCTCATTTCGTTTCGAGCTGCGAACCGATAAACAAAGGCTAGCTAGTTTCCTTAATGACAAGTGTTCGGCAAAGAAGGCCACACTGCAACCGAAGTAAATGACCCAAACTTCAGGTTTAGTTTATAAAATCAAGAGAGAATGCAAACTAATTTGCAGGCAGGTTCACAAATTTAGGGCCCTTTCTGCATAATCTGTACAAATGACAGATTTTGTACTGTCTCCCTAAAATAACATCCTATTTACATCCAATTAGGAGCATGTAACCTCGAGTCTGTTTGCGATCTCTGATGAGATTTTACAGCACTCCACAGTTTGCGGCAAATGTTAAAGAGCTATTGTAATTGGATGAACTCTTCAGTTTTAGTTTAGAAATCCTCACTTCATCTTACTTTAGAAGATTATGCATAGCCAACTTTCTAATGAATTCTAAAGTCTGTTGTAAATTTTGAGAGACACTGCATGTTCTGCAGTCTTATGTCAATAAAGTGTTGTTATATCATTTAAAAACAATGGATATGTTTGGAATAGAGTTATATGTCTGAATTCGTAAACATGTTATGTTACCTCTTTAAGAGTCGATAGGTCTGAAGGAATTGGAATTGCAACGGAATTAATCCCATCTAGCAAGGTGGAATTGGGAATTTGATTTCAATTCCACATTTCCAAATAGAACTGGAATTGGGAGTAAATTCCAAATTTTAGTAGGGATAGGAATTAGAACGGAACTCCACTTCTGGTGGAATTTGCACAAGCCTGATTACTGACAACCACATTTATGGAGCGAAAAGCTCCAATAGTCCCCCTCAAAAAAAAAAAAAAACCGAAACAGATTAAGACCAGCTGTGCATAGGTTTTATCAGTGAGATTAAAAATGATTTGTAAAGTCGAAGGGAATTCTAAATGATCCAAAAGATTTATATCACCAGTGCAACAGCTTGACAAGCCTGAGGTGGTCTATCCTCATCATCTTTTATGGATTTTGAGTCCCTCGTAGATTTTTGTCTTTTTCCATAGGTCACTTTCCTGAAATTATTTCCTTTGAATCCGCCCCAGATGTTGAGGTATACTTCATATTTTTCACTCTATGTCCATTACACATTTTAATAGCATAATTCCATGCAACAAAGTTCAACCTTGGGGTTCCCAGAAGTACTTAGCCCAATCTTGCGAAATTTGGCCAACTATATCTGACGGCGAAGTGCAAATCAGCCCTTTAAAATAAGTTTGTATAAAAAGCAATAAATGCGACCATGGGCTGGCTACGGTAGTAACAATGCTTTAAGGATACTTTATTTTTTTTTCTTTTTTATTTCAAGACGTTCCCATTATTACTGTTTAATTGGCATCACTTTAGAATTTTATAACTTGTTTATGAGATCCCAGAAAGTGTTTATATGTAAGCACAAGCCTCTGCGTTTAATGTTCATAATGTATCCTCAGATTTACAAAGCCAAATAACAGAAAACTACCAGAGGGGTTATTTTTTCGCCCGTTCTTTACATGTAAAGATAAAACAGTTTTTTTGGGGAAATATTTGCGGCTTGTCAGACTTCCACTGTAGACTATAGTCGACTCCGCTTAATCGCCCTCCGCTCAATCGCCTTTTCCGCTTAATCGCCTAGTTTCCCAGGGAACCGAATTTTTTCTATATAAAAGTCACTGGATAATCGCCTCTCACTCCGGATAATCGACCACTCTTCAGCGCCCATGAATTCAAAGATCAGCGGTTAAAAGGATACAGTTGACAAACAAATAATGTACACAGACGGTTTAACTGCGCGATGGATGGCAGACTGGTTGACTGAGTGACAGCTGCCACTCCGAAATAGGTGTGATAGACCTTTCCTACCCACCTCCCCCTCCCCTTGTCCCCCTTCGTCCCATACTAAGCATCACCGCCTTCGCCCGCCCGATAATGCTAATGCGCCGAAAGCCGTATAGTGGCGTATAGTCTCCTCCCCTCACGCCTTGATTGCGCCTGTCTGGTGGATTTCGGTTAGATCAGAAAACGTGTCATGTGGATGAACGGTCTATCCCGACCATGTCATCCTACTCCTTATTGTTAGCTGGGCTACTGCGAGGTGGCCAATGAGAGAGACCGCGGAGATCAAACATTTTGTGCGCCACAACACCGTCAAAGTGGAGTTTGTCCTGAGTCTGGCGACGGGAAGGTGTCAATGCCGCTGTTTGTAATTTGAGCAATAACGTATACATTTTGAGCGAAGAAACATATGTAGTTTGCGCAAATGATTGTCGACAGTTTGAGCAAAGCAATTTAAATTGAGGAATACAAGTGCTCGAGGTGTTACAGTAATTTTTCTCAGTCAGAATGTTTTGAACAGGCTGTGCTCGTTAACAGTAGTAATACTATTACAAATCCAACTGCATTAACTTCTCACTCTGGCGTTTGATTTACTCTATTAGTATTATTCTCGTGCCTGTTCATGTTAAATTAAACTTTAGTCACGAGGTATATATCAAAGCTGACATATTATAATTTTAGTTATATTTGGAATCATAGTTATATTTTGGGGACATTAGTTTCTTCAGTCATCCTCGGAACAAACCTAGTATCTCTTACCGATCACAAGTATTGATTCTAGAAATTATGGAAACACCATATTATGTTAGTTAAGTTGTAGTCTATAATTCAAATTCCTATAAACTGAATTGTATACCATAGCATTTTATTTGCGAATTTTCACATTTTGTACCGCATTCATTTGCCAGAATTGCACTGATGTTTTTGGTGAATTTATTTCACCACTTTTGTCAATCCCACTTCCACCTCCCCGTTGGCGAGTAGGGGGCAACAGAATTGGACTGATAATAAAGATGGATCAGATTCATCAGAATACATCAGTACAGTTCTGGCAAACGGAAGGGGTGAAAATAAAATGCTGTAAGGCATCTAACAATGTGAAAATTTACAGGTAACAATTTGCTCAAACTGCCAAAAAAAAAATTTGCTCAAATTACATATCATAAAATTTGACCTATTTGCTCAGACTGCATACGGCGGTCAATGCACGGTATCAAACCAGGACATCAAAGAAATTTAATCTCATTGACCAAAAATATGGCCGAAATTACCTTCTCCGCTTAATCGCTTCTCCGCTTAATCGCCCACTTTTTCCGTGATCCTGAGGAAGGGCGATTAAGCGGAGTCGACTGTATATGCATATTGGAAAAAATAAGTGACCATCATGGAAAACTCAGTCACTGTGGCTGTTTGACTGACTTCATTCTGTTAAAAGTTGTGGTTTTGTTGTTTTTTTTTCATCTGTTGCATAGCTTAAAGAATCCAGTTGGGGCCAACCGTGGGCTGTTTTCAGATAACGTAGGAAATACTGTTTGCAACGAGATAGTCACCGTTCTGGTCAAAAAAATTTATCAAGCGTTTGTTTGTTTTCCTCTATAAATTGTCTGTAGATTTATGGGCTAAAATTAAGCCTCAAATTAAAAATTTCCATAGATTTCATTTATCTGGACTGTCAGGGTTTGATAACTCACAACAATATAAAATAAGGTAAAATGACATGGCAAAGTTGTGCAAAATTAGGCACTAAAAAAAAAAAATAGTGCAAAATTTGAAGGGATAGGTTTGAACTTTTAATTGCATTTCTTAATTATTCCTGTCAGTGTCTGGATGGTAGATCAGAATTTCAAGGAAAATGAATAAAATCCATTTAAATTCTGCACTACAGAGGAACTTTGACCATTAGTGCCGTTTAACTTATATTAGTAGGTGCATTGTCATAACTGTAAACTGACAGATATGTGAAATCTGTGTTCTTTTACGATTTAGTTTATATCCTCACCCGCTTATTACCAAAGGATAACAAAACAAAAGTCACCATTTTTGTCTTGCAAAACTTCCAGTCAAAGTTACAACTGCAACATAACTTGACAGCAGAGACTATAAATAAAACCAAAATCGTACAGCCGCCTTGTAATAAAAAATGTCTAAGACACTGATTTTGCGCCTTCTAACGGAAGCTGATTTTCAAGCTAGTCAGGCTCAGTCACATTGTTCTAGTGTCGTTAGAAATCAGCTGTTTATTCATGATTTAGTCCTTGTCGGCTTATTCTTCGTGCAAAACTTTTACTTTAAAAAGACCAAAATTAGATCTTCTAAACGAAGCACAAGAATAATACGGGCTGACTGCCGAGGTCACTGAAATCTAAACAAGATCATGCAATTCGCAGACAAAAATACAAGTCACTAGACACTAGATCTACGGCTGTTCTGCCATCTTCAGAATGCTTGACAAAGGCTTGTTGCTCGATAAAAAAAAAAGGGGGGG
>JAWQUT010000006.1:5195324-5219317 GCA_033807755.1 Ellobium chinense
GACAAAAAGTGCTAAGCCAGAAATATCATATTAAAACCATGTTTAAAGTGAAAAAAGAAACACTCAATAATGCATACTATTTGTCTAAGCATATATAAGAAAAACTGCTTTAATAACTTGCGCATGGCTAAAGTTAGACAGTTTTTTCACTCTCCTGAAAAATTTACTCGATACGGCTTAGGACTTTTTATCATCGGATGATTCTATCATGTATTACATTCGAAAAGAATAATTATAATACAAGAAATTTGTAGAATTGAGAAAACGTTTTACATCTTAATTCCGAAATATCGTCTTACCGTTCTGCACTTACACCAGATTTTTGCCACAGTACAAGATGACTACACAGCAGCCCACACTACAACAACTTATTCGCTTAAAGGGACGGGATTAGGTTATTTGCTTCACCGCCTAATAAATTCGCATTGTTTTCTCATAAAATTTAAATCGCGTATACTCTGCGTGCGCCGCCATTACTCGTGCTACATAACGTCAAAACGAGATAGGCTAGCAGACGACTGGTCCCGACATTTATGAGTCTGCACCAATCATCTATTAGCTTTTCTCGCTTTATGACGTCGCGCAATACGAGTAATGGCGGCGTACAAGGATGAACATCCCGACATTCCAGCGACGTATTCTCAGAAATAGTCAGACGGAAGGAAAATGTCGAGATTAATTTTTTTTTTGTTTTGTAAAAATGAAAAAATATGAAGATTTTTTTTTAGGCTGCGAAGCAAATTTCTTCCCCTGTCTATTTAAGTCTTCCCTGAGCGGTTTCAGGTGAGAAACCATGATAGTTCTACCTGAGACACTATATCCAGATCATTCTGAAGCACTTGAAACAAACCTGGCCAACAACCGCAGCACAATTTTAACATGGTGACTGTCCAGAATGGCAAAAAAAAAATCTACAAAACAACAAAACACCAAAACAACCCTATTTTCATAAACTAAAACAGCCAACTAGTTGGTTTTATTGTTCTTATGCAAATATCCATTTCTACATTTCAGGGGTTATGCTAGAAATAGACTAAAGATAAGTTTACAATCTGTGTAATTTTTATGGTTCATAAATATTTTTTTCTGTTCTGTGTTTCTGCACAAAAACTACTGTAGTCCAGTAGGCCTATTTTTTTGTTCTTAATCCCATTCCTAAAAGGGCACCACTGTGTTGATTAGTGGCGTAGTAGTCATTTTCGTATAATTATAGGCGGTATGACCTTAGTCTATCTCTAAAACAGAGTTTTTATTTTTATTAGTAGCACTTTTTTCCAGTAATGTCAAGAAAAGTCTGGCAAACGTAAGAGGTCAGCGTGACTGATTCGAGCAATAATAAAAGTTTATAATCCAAAATGTCGTGGATGATCCAATATGTGAATCTCGACGGTTTTGGTACGTTTTATAAGGCTTGGTTTGGTAGGTAGTTTGGCTGTTTTGGATTGTAACATAACTTTCACTGTGGCAACACGACAGTGAAAATAAGAAATGTGGCAAAGATACCATGCTGACAGATTATAAGAATATTCAAAATGAAAACGCCACGTCCCTCCCATGTCTGACCAGGGTCACGGCCATTAAGGAGACTGAGTTGCTTGTAATAGGTTGTCTCATCATATCAAATCCATTGGTCGAAAGTTAAAGGCAAACACTTACTTTGAATACAGTCCGTCTCGCCTCTGGCTGATGCCTACACTAGTGAATCTCACGAAGCGTATGACACATGTTGCGCTATTTAAAACATAATACAGCTAGCGGAACTCTCTTTCGTTCGACAGTTTTTTTTCTGCAGCCTAGTGGTGGGCGCGTAGACAATTTATTATATTATTATGTGGCGTTTAGAATTTAGAACAGAGCATGAACAAGATTCTAAGCTTGCACTGAGACCAGTCAAAAACATTATTGGCCAATGCAGAGGTTAGATCACAGCCCATTGGCATTGTTAGACATCGTTATAGTGCCGCAGACACACACAGGGGCGTAGCGCAATGGTAGTCAATTGGTCACTACTACTTGGAAAAATAACGTCTTATAAAATGTTCAAAATACAAACTACCAAAGAGTACTGAAATATGAAATGCCAGTGCTCATAGCCCAATATGAATTCGCAACGTTGTAATAGACTAAGCCGGTAAGTCACTTGCAATTTTTATCACCCTGACTGAGCCCCAGGCGCAGCCCAGCATAGCTAGCAAAGTAGTCATTTTGGAGTTTGATCTACACAGGATATTTTGCCGCCAGATCCTCTTCTACTGTGTTATGGGTAAAACTCAGGATAAAATAAGATTAGCAGATCAGAATTAACTTTATTATCCATAACATGGAAAACTGGCTTGGCTGCAGCACACATGTAGTGATAGTAATTGCAGTACTTATACGAGTTTATGACATAGCAAAAGACAATAACACTCTTCGCACGCATCCAGACGTCCAAGTGTGACATACATAAAAGTTCACGGTCATCGTCACAACGGAGAAATCACTCCCTCGCCAAACTCGCTCATTTCGACTCTGTATCCACTCACTAAATAAAACATAATGTGCACTGTGCTTCACATTGAATTTCCAGTTTGTACAACACATTTTCTTTTTTATTCACTGTAACGCAGAATTTCTTTCTTTCTTTCTTTCTTTCTTTCTTTCTTTCTTTCTTTCTTTCTTTCTTTATGTATTTCGGATATTTATTTATGTAGTTATATTAATTTATTTATTTATGTACCCATTTGTTTATTCAGTTACATATTTGCTCACTTTTTTACTTAGTTATGTGTTTGTTTATTTATTCATTGTTAGGTGTATTTAACTTTAGATAATAGAGTAACTGTTTCATTTCTTTCTTTATCTAGTTATTTATCTATTTGTTCATTTCTTTATGTGTGTGTTTAGATATTTGGCACAATTACTGGAGCGCATAATGTTTACGCACAGTCTGAGCCCCCCCCCCCCCCCCCCCCCCNAACCTCAAAAAAAACAACAACCCACAAACTCGTACCACTCTGACTGAATGTGGCACGAAGGAATTTCGGTATCTCTCTGTTCTACACGAATGGGACATCAGTCTGCCACTTCGTACTGATGTTTTATATTTGTAAAAGAGGGGATATTCAGACGATCAAAACTTTACTGTAACCGGGTCCCCTGCTGTGCGGCGTTCCACTAGAAATCTTGTACCCAGATTGAGCTCCAGCGAACTGTTAGGAGTTAGATTCCCATGCCTGTAGGCAAAAATCTAAATGCAAACGGAAGAGAAATGAAGTAATGAAAGAAGTCAGATGAATGATTTCCCGTATCTTCATTCCCCGATTTGGAATGGGGTCATTCGCGTTAGCTTAGGCCTGCCTTATTTCTTATCTCGGTGTTTGTAGACTAGATAGATCTAGGTTTACGGTCTAGATCTAAACCCTGAACTTGAAACTTTACGATTTCGGCAAGATGGATTAACGAAAGCAAACGCGGCTATCATTATTTTTTAAAAAATATCCAGTGTTGCCAGGGAGTACTCTCTTAGCGTCTTGTGACAAATAAAAGACTACAGTACACATGCTCAAATATGTGCCAGATGAGAATAAAAAATAGGGCTGCGTGTATAGTGTTCATTGCCATAGAAACAATGCTGATCATCAAGAATTGTGGTTACAGACCTGTAATAGGATTGGACCCTTTTTTCCTCTATGGGCTATATTAAGATTCTGAGCTGCCCTCTGAACCCAAAGTTTTAGCTTTCACCCAGACCCATACCAGATTGGAGCTCATTATGTGGCCCAAATTTTAAGACTTACCCAACCCTAGCAAGCCCATTGAAATTTTGAGCTTCGTTGCTATTTGTAAACAGACCCTACATTTTTCACTGGTCAATGCCAAACCCCTCCTCTTCCGCCTGAGCACACCCTTGACCCGGCAGTTCCAGCCCAGGGCTAAATAGTGCCTGGTAAAATAAAGTAAAATGGACACAGATTCCCATGATATCAAAATTTCCCTGGAGCCCTTATTACTGGAAGCAGGGCATGCCAAAAGACAGAAAAGGGAAGATGAAATATACCCCCTAAGTGTAGGACCACAAAGTAAAAGTACAATTACAGGCCTGTAACCTTATCTTTGACACCTTCCTTCTACGATACCGTCCTCAATCATTATGCCCCCTTGATGAAGGAACAAAGCATCATTCTTATCTACGAGGAGTGAACATTAAGTCAGTACGTTATATTATCCTGCTTTCCTGATTTAGATGGTAACGCAAATCTTTGCTGTATAATACTACGTTTGTTTGTTTCATTTATGTAAATGTGGAGTGAGGTTGAGGTAAAAGTACGACGACTCGCGTAGCCTTTATGCCAGATTGCCGCCTACCTGGTTTCGACGCCCGTGTTACGCTCCTGAATTTACACGTAGGCCTTTTCTTCCCCTTTAAAAAAAAATCCTTATTGCATTTTTAAAAATTCTTTCTTGTGTCTGAACTAGTCAAGGTCAGCCGTCAAGCAGCTTAAAGGAATTGTTGTAGGTGTGCTTTGGAGCATCAATATCAGTCAGAAGAACACAGCTTGAGCCACAATCCTACTCGAAACACTATTCACTGCAATATTAATGTAGATACAGTGACACGCTCTGTGAGCTGTGGAGGGAGCAGTGCGGTGACAAGGACATTCCCGTGGGCTTTTGATGATAAAAGCAAACCAGCTACATGAATTTCTTCAGAAGACACAAAGGAAGATGAAAATCGTTGGTTTTGGGATTTGTGTGCGATGGATTCCAGCTAGGTCATTCCAATCCAAGGTCAAATCGCATTTCTAAAGGCAAAATGCAAAACTCTTGTGCCACCCTCCATTTTCATCTGATTTCTTTATGTTTCCACTGATCAAGTCCCAGATCACGGCATTCATGTTTGAAAGCAATGAAGAGGTTGTTGCTGCATTTCAAAACATGACTTTGATCTTGACCCCTGGGCAGTCGCATTACGAACGGCTTTTCTCACTTTAGAAAGCTGTGAAAATTCCATTCAGATACCACGTCTGGAAGTGGGAGAGTCTCTGTAATTTAAAGATGATCCTTGTATAGTAGAGCCACGCCCTTAAACGTTTGCCTTGAAGGAACAAGCTTTAATGAGTAAACCTGTCGGTCAAAAATAATAGCAAAACTACTCAGAGATGTGCAAATGATCACTATCGAAGACAACACTACAATTTCTTAACGATTATCTTTAAGTTTCGACAGTGTAACATTATTTTTCAAAAATTCATTCCGCATTATATGACGCTCTTTTGAAAAAAAACAGCGCTTTAAATGTGAGCGTCCCAGAGGCATACGTGTAAATAAATTTACAAGGATCACATTGCTGCTTATTTATTAACGATGCAGTATTTTCCTGATAGTTCAAGCGTCAAGACTGATTTCTAACTGCAACTGAAAATAGAGAAATTTTGCCCTTTGACCTTGAAATGACCCTGCTTTCATCCATCTCACACAAATTCCAGACGCGCACCAAAAATTTTCTTCTTCCTTAGTGTCCTCTCAAGAGATTCATCATAGGTGAAAAGCCCACGGAGGTTTGATATCAGATATTATGTCCCCGCACTAGAGAGTCCGTGATTTTACTCTCCGACATGCTCTTTCTCTCATTTTCTGTGTGTGTGTATGTGTGTGTGTATGTGTGTGTGTGTGTGTGTGTGTGTGTGTGTGTGTGTGTGTGTGTGTGTGTGTGTGTGTGTGTAAATCACTGCATCCTTATGTTCATCATTCAGGGTTATTATTTTAACGTTCAAAACTTTTTATAATACTGGTTCTACACAGCCAGGGGTGGGCAAGTTCATTTATTTTTTTTAAAATCCTGCTCAGCCGCTCGCTGGTCCTAATGACTCCAGTTCTCTTCCCCTCTGCCACTGTCATCCTCTTCCCACCTCACCCCCCTTGCCTCATCGTCAAATAGTCCTCTCCTGTCAATGTGAACTCCTTCTCCCTCATCACTACTCTCTTCGTCATCACCCAGTTGTCAATCTTCTCTGCCACTCTTAAGGCCTGCTCCCCCATCACCACTCCTTCCTTCATTACCACAATTTTCTTTGCCAGTCGTTGCAGCCTCCTCCACCTCCACCCCTGGCCCCACCACCATCAGTTGTTGTGTTCACTTATGTCCCTGTTTCAAGTTCTGCTTCCGAAAGTAGAGCAACCCAAACAACCGAGGCAAATAAATCGAGAATAACAGAGACACAAACATTGGAACACCTGTAAACTGGTTTCTAGTTGTTTTAGTTTCATACCAAAAAAAATTACCTAGCAAGAAATTTAATTTCACCTTGTGGCCGCACAGATAGCCTTGTTTCCTATCAAGTCACCTGGGACAATTTTCTGAGGTAACGGTACTAACGGAACTTGGCAAACCACTAGCGTTAGAGAGCTTCTTCTGAATATAACGGGATAGAGGCAATGAATATACTATTCTCAGTATTAAGGGGGAGGAATATAAAATCAGTCTGATAATTTTTCAAATATTACATATTATTTTTAGGGAAATGTGTCACCAGAAATTTTACCAAATTACTGTGAATGATCAATTTCGAGAAGATGGGCCGAACAAACCTATACTAGAAATTTCCTGTCTCTGCCGGGAATCAAACCAGGGTCTCTCAGCTTGCAAGTCTGAACGTGTTACCACTACACTACAGGGACGCTAACGTCACAGCAATTTAATTCTTAAATACCTATTGTCTGAATATGTTCCCTAACTTCCATGTGCGAGCCTAGTACTCACCCGTGACCCTAACACACCTCCCGACTATTCACATGAAGCAAGTTTATGTAACTTAAGTTCTTTGTATTGATCAGCTTCTACCAACGCTTTCTGAACGTGTCACCCGATCTACTCATGAATATGCTCATCTGTTCATGCCAGATGGCGCTCCAAACTAACCTCTTTCGTGAAAAACAAAATTATTCACGTTGTAACTTTAACCTAAAAAAAATCAATAACAAACCCGTTTCCCCCGGCGTCTCAGAGCGATTTAATCTTAACATGCGAACTTTTGCAAGTCAACATATGGCGGAAAAATCAAATCTTTAAAATTAGTTCGCAGTAAGAGCAGTAATCATGACCCGTTGTCCCTCTCTGAAGCGATGCGGCAGAGCGCAAGATGTATCTTGTATTTTATCTTTGTTAATTTCAAGATGTTACATATATTGTAACGTCGTTACTTTGAAAGTACCAGAAAATGGTAGAATAGAATGTCCTTGCATAAGCGCAAACGTGTGCAGCGAAACAGAATGCTCACAATCGATGCGCCTTGCCTGACGTCACGAGCCCAACAGAGTTCACCAAAACTTTCCAATTCTCTTTTCCGACTCATAAAGGTGCCAATGGGAGAAAACCTTGATCTTATTGTTAAAAGTAAAATCATTGGCACTAATTTGTTTCGAAAACGTGTTAGTTTGTTTCGTTTAAGGAACAGACCGTGTCTCTACACACGGACTATTTGATCAAATGTTGCATCTGTACTGGTGAAACAAAGTACTCTGCATTTACGTCTTGTTGATCGATTTTCAATGTCAAGTTTTTAGAATTTTAATTATTTTGAACGGAGGTTACAAACATGATATAGGCAATCAGACATCATTGTACATGGCAAATACAACAAAACAACATAACTGCATTACCCTAAACAAAAAACCAGACACAGTTTGTGTGATGGTAATACTGGACACCGGTAAGTACATGCAGCTTATTGAGTATGGTGTGCAATATGGAAGGAAGAAATGTTAAACAGTAATAATAATGTTCGGAACGTCAAAAGTTCAAGACGATCTTATAAAGACTAGCAAGATTTTAGAGGATATGTTTGCTTTGATTGGGGAAGAGTTCGTGAGCTTTTGCAGAATTACGGTGTCGTTAGTGTTCGTCTTTTAGACATTTGCATTTCGACTGTAAAATTTGTCGCATTCTAACAGAGCATGGAACTCATGCTAAAACAGCAAATTAGGCCCCATTCTTGCTGGTAAAATCAGTAGAATCCAGTGTAGGTCATCATATTTGTGTGCAATAGGACGTCTTACATCACCATAGACGTTGTAAATATCATTCCGACCGAACTTTCTCCTCATCATCTTCCCACCTTCATCATCATTGGGTGGAACAGAATACTTTCAGCAGCACCACTGCCCCGCACTGTGTCATCAAACACTTCTTTTAAAAAGTAGAAATAAAAAATATTTTTTTTTTCGAATGCCCTCGATTATCTCATAGAATTTGCCATCTTTGTGGTATGTGATGGTTCCATAGAAACTTTGCCACGAAAGGGTAAGTGTGTAATGTCTGTGCATAACATTATATAACAAATAATTCAAACTTTCATTGTTTGGTTAGAAAACTATACACTATATACTTCAGAGCAATGTTCAAATGTTGTGTTTTCTTAAGCTGTGAGTTCGGAATCAGAATTGTGACATGGAAAGTGATTTGTATTTGTACCACAAACGCACTGTGCCTTGACAGACGAGCTACAGTTGTCGTGCAGTAAATTATGCGCAGAAAGTGTCGCTTACTTTTGTGACGGGCGACATTTAACGCTACAGCTCAGTTCAGTATGAACGATCGGAGAATCAGGGTGGCTTTGGTCATGGTGAGTGTCGCGGCTTACCAGAATGTGGGCGACACACATCTGCTACGCCAGGACTGAAACTACTGCCTGTCGCTCGTGTGACCGCACCCATTTGCCACAGTGTATCTCCAGACTGCGCAGTAATTCCTGCTGCGTTTTTTACATCTCGTCTGTCAAGGGCCTTAGGGTAAGTTTATAGTGACACGCGGGATTTCTGTGCGCACCGAAACAGATGCGCGCGGAAAAAGAGTGTTCATACTAGACCAGACACTACTGGTCTTGTGGTAAACATGGCGCTTACAAAGCGACAGAGAATGATTTTGTGGCAGTGGTGGAAGAAACGAAACATAAAAAAGCAATGATTTCATAAATTTTCTGTACATCCAATGAACAAATCGCGAAAATTGCATGGAGAGTTCATCATTTGCTTCCTGAATTGCTGACCGATGAAAAGAAATTCGTGGAATATTTTAGAATGACTCCTGATATATACAATCATTTTTCGCAATGGTGTCCCATGCCAAGGTGATCATGTCTCTATTAAAATGATTTTTGTCGGCTTAGTCCCAAATAAAGTGTCGATTCTTGACTTCTGTAATTAAGTTGTCATCATCCATCTTGATGTAAGTCAGCCAAGTAGAGAAACAATGAAGGGTACTGTCCCCTGATCTAAACAGACGCGTGTCAGTATGAACGCGCGGAGTACTTCCAATGACGACAAAGAGGAGAAACTATCGCACTCACTTCCTTTTGTCTGTCACCTATGCACGACTGAAGTGTGACAACCACTAACGATTTGTCTAGGTACTCAAGCCAGTTCATGTGTCCTCGCCAGTATAAACAGTCTCAGCCGAGAGAGTAGAAACAAAAAGGGATTTATCATAAACGCACGTTTTCTGTCGGTACGCACAGAAATCGCGCGTGTCACTATAAACGTACCCTTAATCTGAATTCTGCTGCTTTCAGTTTTTTTTTATATTCTATTCCGGTGACCGAAATTTTATGCCAAATTCCGGTTTTAGCTGTTACATATATTTTATATATAAATACATGAATATATCATATTTATAGCATTATTTGGCAACATGGAAACACATGTGTCAAATTTTTCGGACAAACCAGCACATCTACAGACTTCAAATTTTGGTATCCCTCACTCTCCTTACCTACCGCCCCTCCCGGCAGCTCCGGGATATTTCAGCTAGTAGTATAGACCAGGGTTGGGCGGAACTCCGTTCATATGAACTAAATTTCGGAACTTAGTTCCGATTTGTTGAACGGAGCGAACGGAGTTTCATTGTTTCACTGTGAACGCAATCGTGAACGGAGTTAGAAAATTTTCGCGAACGGATCGGAACTTAGTTCATTTTCAAGTCCGTTCAAATTCCGATCACACATCTGTCACCAGAATTTTTTTTTTTTTTTCATTTTGTCGGCAGTTACTGAGCTCGCCGCACTGCGATCACAGGCTACGCTCGACCTGTCAATTTTAACGGTCTTTCTTCGATCAGCAAGATCAGTTTGTCACTCCTGCCCTTTTATGGCGTCAGGTAAATAAAAGCCATCGAGACGAAGCTGCTGTTGTCGTCCACATTACAGCACGCGACGTTTCGAGGGAATGTCGTCATAACTTTTTGCCTTCGTCATTAGAGCAGAAAGACGTTATGAATTTAATCTGTCTATGCCACTTGATCGACAAAGCGGCAAAGTCGGTCTCTGAAGTGCTAACCCTGTCTGACGGAGACTGGTCAGCAGAAGCGGTGAAGTCCAATATAAACATCAAAGAGATCGCCGAAAGACCCTTTAAATCTGTAACCCTTGCATCAGACTGTTGGCGAAATAGATTATAAAACTGACAAGATCGTCACAAGGACTTTCCCGACCTCTCAACCAACATGATCATTAAAGTCAACATCGTCAAAACAAGAGTCAACAATGAAAACCATATCATTTGTCATTTCAGTTATGGTCGTGATTCTGTCAACGAGCAGCCGACAGCAATCTCTTCTATGACTATCCGTAAACAAATAAAAATCAACGGCAACATCAACACCAAGATTCCCATCACTAGCAAAAATAAAACAAATCAGTCCAACTAGTTTTGACATCTAAGTAACACCAACACCTACAATATTGAAACCAACAACAACACTGTATTTTACTTCCAATATGATTAATGATTAATATTCTGGTTTGGCTTCTTATTTTTAATTTGGCTCATGTTTCTTTTTTTCCTGTTTCTTTTTTTCTTGTTCCTTTTTTTCCTGTTTCTTTCTTTCTTGTTTCTTTTTTTCCTGTTTCTTTTTTTCTTGTTTCTTTTTTTCCTGTTTCTTTTTTTCTTGATTCTTTTTATCCTGTTTCTTTTTTTCCTGTTTCTTTTTTTCTTGTTTCTTTTTTTTTTTGTTTCTTTTTTTCCTGTTTCTTTTTTTCTTGTTTCTTTTTTTCCTGTTTCTTTTTTTCTTGTTTCTTTTTTTCCTTTTTCTTTTTTTCCTGATTCTTTTTTTCCTGTGACTTTTTTTCTGTTTCTTTTTTTCCTGTTTCTTTTTTTCACCTACCCACCCAACCATTCCTTCTTTTTTCTCTCTGTTTCTCTCTCTCTCTCTCTCTCTCTCTCTCTCTCTCTCTCTCTCTCTCTCTCTCTCTCTCTGTAACAGTGTTCTATAAACAACTATAATTTCACACTTAGAATAGTATTCTAGGAACAAATACGAATACAATCACCATAAATCTTCCTTCCCAACCTCTTCCCTTTTCCCCTTTTCTGCTTAGCTTCTTCATACATTTTTATGAACATACTGTTGTTTATGTATTTACATGGACTTCCATGTACGATGTGTTGTGTTTTAGAGCTACTTTATGTGTTTATATTAGGAATGAGAGGTATGGCATTGTAAAGCATGTCCTCCTTGGGGTTAATGAAAGTGCTATTTTCACATTTTTGAAAATCATTTTCACTTCCATCATAGCCTAAAATGAATGTTGCAGGAGAAGAAACACCTAATTCATTGGTGTCATAAGTTCGTGACAAAAGTTTCTAATTCCTCTAATAATTGATCATTCTTTATCAAACACAGACTATTGAAATCTTTCATACCAGGTTTCCTAATACAGTATTCTGCTAGAGAAGATATTTTGATCACAGTTCCCAGAATCTTCGACATTCCACCATACAATGGAATTCATCTTCTGTCACATCACAAGTTGCACGTAGGAGGTCCCTGTATTCCAGATTTGGTCTACTCCATCACCCCTTTCAACCATAACTTATGAGAGCCCACTGGCCCACTCTTCTTCTTCTTTCTGCTTGTTAATCTCTCCTCGTAACCTAATTCAAATACCACCCCCTCCCCCGTCATATTCAAACTGCTTTTAAACATGTCCACACAGCTTATGATTATGTGTTTTTCTCATATCTCCTTGCCACCTTATATTTATTACCGTATCTTTTTTAATATGGCTCACGAAATAACTTTCTCAGTCGTTATTTTGCCCTGCTCAACTATATCCAATCCCATTCCTATGTAATATTTGTTCTCAGTAATGACATCCAGATAAAGATGCTGTCATCTCTATTGACTAATTTTCTAGTATACTGTAAATCTGTTTGAATATGTTAATGTCTTGATATCTTAAAATCTGTGACAATACTCGATTTTAATTGGGTTCAGTCTTCTTGTCGAAACAACGGATTCCTGTTATTGTGCTCCTTTACTGTTAAAATATGATATAAAGATTAAAGAACGCAGCTGATGCACCAAAATCGAAGGAAAACAATTCAGCAAACATTACTTCATGTTATGTTAGGCGTGGCAAGACTCCATTTTTGACACCAATAATAAGAAATTATGATGAGTGTCTCTAATAGGTTTAGCCCCACAGAATTATCACAATCCTGCAGTCTGACATCTGATTATAAAAAGGTAAAATACGTGTTTCTAGGACTATCTCAGGATTTTAAAGAAAACATGAATTCTGTCCATACAATTCTGTCCTTGTCTGCAAAATGTATTAATGCAATGTAGAAATGACCCAGAACTAGACAAAGATGGTACATGTACTTAAATGAGCTGACGGTCTTTAGCTCCTCACCAGGAAAGTTATATTTATTACACCCTTTTCTTACCCCTTTCCGGAATATTATTATTTTGATTTTGAAATATTAGACTTCCCGTTTTGTCAAAGAATCGCAAATCCCACGCCACAGGGGCTAGCTAACTCGTTTTAACTTCCACGTGTAAATCTATTATTCACCAGTGATCCTGGCACACTTTCCACAGATCACTTGCTCACATGGGCCTGCAGATTATTTCCGTTTGAGAACACATGAAGAACTTCCATGAATTTGAAGTAAGCCTATAAAAGTAACTACACAATGCCTCACTTGTTTGGATCTCCAAATAACACCTTCACACAAGGCAGATTGGGATAAAATATTTTTTTTATAAGCTGCTAAAAGCCTCGATCGTTGTCTTTAGCCGAAAGGAGTGGCATATGTAAAGAAATACAAAGATGTAATCAGTTATTTTGCAGTTTAAGAAATAAAAAAAAACCCGTCATATGCATGTTTCATGGTTGAGAGAGGCTGCAACTACAAGAGAACAATGTACGGGGTCAGATCAGAAGTAAATACTGTTCAGTGTAGAAGTACATTCGGTAACACTCTGGTGTCCACCAGAAGAGTTGTGATGTCAAACAGTTCTGGCGTATCTTTAAGGGATTCTATAGAAAACATAATGCAGCAGTAGGTAACGAGAAATTTCAGAGGTCGTCATGCTCATTCCATATTTGCCCAAGTCATTTTTTTTTGAGGTTTTGAGAAATTTTGCCTGTCAATCTGTTGCTCAAAGCAAAACAATGAGGCAGCTGGTATGATTTAGCTTGTAAAACTGGGATGTAATGAGGAGTCAAAACTCTTCATTTGTTTTAATAGGGAAAATGAGATAAATGAAAGACCATAGAGTAGGCCCAGTATAAACAACTGAAATCACCAAAAAAATGTTAAAAATTACTTATGCGATTATGTTTTACAAGCTAAATCATACCAGCCTGCAGGCAGGCAGGCAGGCAGGCAGGCAGGCAGGCAGACAGACAGACAGACAGACAGACAGACAGACAGACAGACAGACAGACAAAGAGAAATATTAAAGCAAGAAAAGAGAGCGATTTAAAGAAAGACAGACTGAGAGAGAGAGAGAGAGAGAGAGAGAGAGAGAATATAGCAAGAAACGAGAGGATTTGAATACAGACAGACAGACAGACAGACAGACAGACAGACAGACAGACAGACAGACAGACACAGACAGACAGACAGACAGACAGACAGACAGACTGACTGAGTAAGAAGAGATTAAAGCAAGAAACGAGAGAGATTTGAAGACAGACAGGCAGGCAGTCAGGCAGGCAGGCAGGCAGGCAGGCAGGCAGGCAGGCAGGCAGGCAGACTGACATACAAACAGATAGACAGACAGACTGATTAAGAGAGAGATTATAGCAAGAAACGAAGGATAATTGAAGACAAACAGAGGGAAGAAGAAGTTGAACACTCTACATGGGTAGCATCTTGTGGCAGGAGAGGTAGTAGTAGTAGTAGTAGTAGTTAGTAGTAGTAGTAGTAGTAGTAGTAGTAGTAGTAGTAGTAGCAGTATTCAGTTTACTTAGACTAGGCATGGCAAGGCTGGACAGCGCCAGTTGTTCTCAGGAGTTTCCCACGAGACAGCGATGTGTGTGACGTACTAGCGGTTGGTTCTTAGTTCTGGGTCAGTCGTTGTTCTCTCAGTCTCATTTGTATTTTAATTATCAAATTCTTTATTATGCAGGTAGCTATGGAAAATATCTTAATATATCTGTGTTCGGGAAGTTGGGCAAGACAGTCTGATACATAAAATAAATTGACTGCGCATACACTGATCCAGCTTTACACGGCAGGCAGGAAATTGGGCAGGACAGTTTGATATATCATGAGGTTTGATTTCTAAGCTCCCTTTGAGTTGTCCCAGCGCATTCTGTATCCAACTTCAGAACATGATGCAAACAAATATGCTTGGATAACACTAAATTTGAAACGACCTATCTTACAAACAAACATCAAGAATTCATTATTTTGCTCAAAATCTTACGTAGTGTTCATGACTATGAAAAAGAAAGTGCAATCTACCACACGGAAGAGGATTATAAGAGCATTGGAAAAGCGAATCGACTAGGAATCGCCATCATTTAGTGCTGCAAATAAAATATTTCTCACTGTGCTGTGCTGGTTCATATTCACAGCAATCTGTTTATAAAAAAAAAACACTTGAAACTTGGTTTGGTATTAAAATGTATTCATAATAATTAAAAATCAAATAATTTCAAACACTAGGTGAATTACTTTATAAGGAGTTTCTAAATTGTGGAAGTTTATGATAAAAAGTCGAAGTTATTCACCTGAGGTAAAACATGCTGTGTCTCACCCTTTGTACTATCTAACTGCCTACACTTGATAGTAAAAGAAGCCCATCATGGAGGTTAGGTGAAGAATGCACAGTTAAAAAGCAATGGAGCTGTTGAAGAGTATGTGGCTGGGATGACCTATGGTGCCAAAATAGATAAGCTACAATATGACATGAAAAGATAAGAAAAATGATAGACATTTTTTTTATTTGCTTCACAACATGGTATCATCGCATACATTTAGTAATCCACATAATATCATGAAATGAGTACTGTGCTACACTTAATACTCTTGCTCACACAGTCACACGTGCTAATAGTCCTAAATATACTGTAGTGGTGTATAGTTTCATCACACACAAAACATTTAATCTTCATTTCCACTCTTAAACATGAAGAAACATTCGGTGATATTATTGGTAAAAATGACAGTGGAAGAAGGATGGAAGATGAAATCAATGGTCCTGTACCGGTCTCTCGTTCACATTTCAGCAAAATGTATCGTTCACTGCGTGCTGATATTGAAATTGGCACTGCAAGTCGATGTGAGGTGTCCTTAATGATGTTGTTAAATTTTGCTTTTGCATGCAAATTCTACACAGAACATTGACACTGTCTAATTCCGAAGATGATATCTTTCACGGACCCCACAAACAATATAAAAACATAGAAATGAACAGATCATAAACGAATTCGATACAATATTATTGTCCTTTAAAAAGCTTAAACACTATTTCTTTTTCATCCTCATTTAATTTGTCATTCCATGAAACTTGCATGTGGACGACAAATTTGTGCTTTTATGTTGTATGGTTCGATGATTGGCACTCTATTCAAATTCGAGGATTACGTCCAAATTAAGGGGGTATGGTTATATGTGTGCGGCCAAATCCTTCACGATCGCACGTAGTCTGTGTATGAGTATATCAATGAGTGAAAACCCACCTATAGAAAGTTACTGGGAAAATATGAAAGCTCTAACTGCCATATTAATTTATCTGCAGCTTTAACTGTGAGACGCTTATTTCAAAATGAACGTATTTAAGACACATTTTCGTGCAAAAGCATCATTATTAGTGTGCAAATGTTTTTCTTTCTTGGTTCAGCCCTCTAGCCATGTAGGCAGACATTCCGTCATTCATATTATGTCATATCATAGGGTTTGATATATTCTTGATGTTTCAGAATAGCAAAATGTGATTCCAATCATTTCTTAAATTAACAACCCATATTTTTATATTTGAATGGCGATAAAAAGAAAACGTAATTGATTTCCGTTTGACAACTCTGGCTTTTTTGAAGTGTCTTGTGGTATAGATTCATAAAATCTCGGGTGTCTTTCTTAACCTCGGATGGACACGGGAACGCTGCGCTGCCAGCACCAGGACTAGAATTAGAATCAAATTTGCATCCCGCTTTTACTGAATTCATGGACTTTGAAAACCATCATGGAGAAGACTCTATAGGACAGCTTGCAGCTTAGTCTTTCCACAAGAACTTAGGATCTTGAAATCTCTCTGCTAGCTGTTTGTTGTATTCTGAATAAAAATTATTTAAAAGATTGCGAGTCGCATCCATCATGGGTCCCAGTTTTCTTGCTTGAGATGTTTCATGGACTCTGGGCAGTCCTGCTATGTGAGCTAGTTCAGCTTCTGTCAGTGGGCCTGTGATTTAAAGGAACATAAAAGGGTTATAATCAATCATTTCCTCCCTCGTTCTCTCGCTCGCTCTCACTCACTGACTCACTCACTGACTGACTCACTCACATTCCCACCCATCTCTCTCTCTCTCTCTTTCTCTCTCTCTCCCTCTCTCTTTCTCTCTCTCTCCCTCTCCTTCCCTCTCTCCCTCTCCCTCCCTCACCCACTCACCCACTCACTCACTCACTCACTCACTCACTCACTCACTCACTCACTCACTCACTCACTCACTCACTCACTCACTCACTGCATCTGCACCAGAGTTATTCAGAACCATCGACAGTGAAACGTCTAGTACACCCAAGAATCGCTGACATCAAAGCAAAATGAGTGTCCAAATAATCACCAAGGTAAGTTTGTTTTTTTTTGTCCGGAAAAGTATTAAAATTATGTGCCCTCTGCTTTCTCTGAAAGAGATGTGCGAATGTCAATTTCCTCTGAAAAATGCTGAGGTTTTTGTACCCCCATGTAAAATAGGGGTTGTTAGGACAGAATAACTGACTTTTAATGGTTGGGCAATTATGTCATTATCAGGAAGGCGATGACTGTTGGATTCAGTAAGCGCAAACGTGTCCGGACTATGACTAAGGATGGGACATAAAATAATGTAGATCTAATGAAAAAAGTTTATTCTTGGTAAGACTTTCATAATATTGATAATTTGTGTTCGTGAAGATGGACGCGACGAGAATTTGTTTGGAACAATAATGTATGTATTCTCCATGATCTCACATTGATTCCACTAATTTGAATATATTGCATAATTTCTTTTTTTTTCCCTTTTAAAGTCCCAGTGTTGAACTAACGTACATTTTGCTTGTTGATGATGATTCTGGGAAAATAGAGACAGCATATGGTGGGTTTAAGGGACTGTTTTCAAGAAGTTACAGTATTTTACAGGATGAGGCAAATGATAATACACTTCCATTGTAGCTTATCATTACACTCACTCAGATCTAGGAAGCGAAATATCGCTTTAAGGTGTGATGTGGTGTTTCTGGAGTAATCCTCATTTCGGAGCACCAGCATTTGTTGCGGACTAAACACCTTCAGCCATTCCTCCAGAAAGATGTCATACATCCCAGCGATAAGCCGGACCTGGAGAAAAGGAAGGAATAATAATAACAACAGACTGTGCTCTTGAAAGCTGTAGTTCCCCTTGGGAAAATTGCCAGATTGTCTTATTTCAAATCAGTTTAGCTAGAACAATTTCTTGAGGTCCCTATGGACCTTGGCATCGCCCTTCTGTGTTGGGTGTTAAAACTCCGACAAATGGTTGCGATAAGTCTTTTGGACAAATCTTTGGTAGTTATATAATATGTGGTTACGAGGCTAGCACGTTTCCATATTTGTCATGGTGAATTTTATTGTGCTTTTTCTTTACCTCCCTCAATCTCAGTCCAACACTATGGCAAAATATAAATTTAGACTTTGCTTTCGCACTAATATAGGATAGCAAACCTTCCAAACATTCTAATGTTGTCGAGTCTGTCCTCATTATCTGTAACCCATTTGCCGACCTTTAAAAAAACAGTAGCCAAGCAATATCCCCTAAATACTGTATCGAAAAGTTGGCTTTCACTCCACTAGCTGTCTTTTGTGCTTAGCGTTTGTTTAACTTAGTAACAAGAAGCCTAGCAACCGAATCCATCAGCCAAGAAAGTTAAGAAATCAAAACCTAGGAAAAGGAGTCACGAGGAGATCAAAATGTATTTAGAGTAATGAAGTCATGACCAGAAACACGGTCTTTGAATAGAACGTTCTCAATGTGTGGCGTCATGACTAGAAATTAGGCTAGCAGTAGTAGGTTGTGACGTCAGAGAAGCAGATCGAGAAATTGTAGCCTCTCTGCGAAAATTTCATTCCAGTCTTATGCAGTATTTCGTATATCCGACCCACCTTTTGCCATTTTAATATTAAACTATATGCCTAGTACCATCAACTTCTGCTTCAGCTAAGTGATAAAATTCATCTGCAATCGTTATGAACCAGATGTGTATCTGGACATGAGGTGAGTGCGAGATTTTATTTTTTGTTTAATTTTTAATTTTTCTTATAGTCATTAGACATCAATATCACGCATATCTGGTTCACCTTTCTTGTGCATTTAAAATGGCAAGAAGAATGTCTGAATGAATGGGAAATTACGAGTAGCAAGAACTATATTATCACTGTGAAGCCAGGAAATGTAAAAATAAGTACTTTCGGCTCACTGACCGGAATTCGCATGTGAAGTTCTTTGTCATAGAGGCAGAGTTTTCGTGATTTGTCAGCAAAGCAATGCTGGAGCATGGCTATCGATCTTTGCACCTCTTGATGGAAGCCAGGGACAGATACATTGTGGTAAGATCTAAACTTGTCCAAGAACACATAGTCAGAATATAACCTGCAATAAAACAGTAATAGTCTATGATGATACCGTCACCGCGACTGCCTCAGTACCAAAATGTTTTATCGTTTTATAAAAAAAAAAACATGCATTGATTACCGACATGCTTTCCGGTTTATTTTCTGTTGTCTAAATGTGGCGTAATCTTGAAGCTATATCTGTTGAGGCATTGACGATGATGATGATGGTAATGGAAACGGTTACAATTTTTCCGTGTAGTTCAACTTCCAACTTCGATTCATATTTATTTAATGAATGTGAGCGCATAAGCTTAGCCTCGCTTTTCTTGTGAAGTGCATGTTACTTCAGATTTTTTGTTTTTAAACTCTTCGAATGGTGACAAAGACGAAGAAGAATAGATAGCTCAATAAGAATAACAACAACAAAAGAAAGACAAACTCAGCAAGAACAACATCAGTGGCACCCGCGGACAGAAGCAAGCAGCAACCAGACTACTATTAACACCCAGCTCAGCACCGTAAATTTAAGTACATCAATGATGTGTCCAGTTTGTGTGAATAATGGACGGGGTCAGTACTGGAATATAGGCAAAAAGTTGGTGAAAGGATAATTTAGTGAGTTAGGTCTGCTTTGAAAATGACAATTTGTCCTGTGTTCTCAAATGTCCAATCAAATGTAACATATTAAGTTGTTAATTTGTGTATTATGCATAAATATAAACAAGACAAAGTGCTATTAAGGACAGTAAAAGTGTATCTTATCGCATCTTATCTAATCTTAGTAAGCAGCCAAGGGGGTAGTTGACTGTACCTGGCACCTTCTACAGTCTGACTGCTTAGAAGATTTAGAAAGTGATTAAATCCTTTACATGTCTAACTTCCAGTGGTCAACAAGGGTGGTGAACTTTCTAAAGCTCTATGTTTAGTACAGGACAAGATGATGAATTTTTAGTTACATATGATAGATATAAAAAGATTTGTTGGCAACAAGGACACATCTAGGCTAATAGTAATACTTTAGACAGTCCAGTCACGAGTCACGCCATGAATCATGACTTGGCTAAGTCAGTCTCTAGTTTCCGTTAAATTGTATGTACCTTCCTGTAGGATCCCTGAAGATGACAATCAATTTTACGTCTGGGGTGAGATGTTTAATGCAGTGTGGCGTCAAAAAGGCAGTCTCGGGGAGTCTGCCTTCATTCTGCGGGATCATGTTCCAGCCTGTAAAGTCCCAGAACACGGTTGGGCTGCCCTCACCTCAAATACGGACAGGAGAGAGAGAAAGAGAGGGGGTGGTAATACAAGGGTAATTAAGGCCCACATCACAGATTCTATCGCCGTTGTTGAAATTGAAGGACGCTGCTTCTGCTTCTGCTGCTGCTGCTGCTGCTGCTGCTGATGCTGATGATGATGATGATGATGAGTCCACGAAAAGGAGACTTAATTTTGTCCCGAAAAGCTGTTCAGTTTTTACCTTGGTTTGACAAATTGGTCAAATTGTTCTAGGTCAAGCAGCGATGGACGTTTCATATCATTCTGTTTCCCTTGCCGCCCCCCTCCTCCCCCCCCCCCCANAAAAAAAAATTGATAATGATAGACACGATGACTTTATCTGGAGTTTTTATATATCTCAAGCCACTCACATGCCTGCTGTTGTTAGAAAGGTCGGGGATGATGGTATCTGATTTCTTTTTTTCAACCATAATATAGGGTGCTTCAGACCGCTGCTCGCTGAAACAGAGTCCCCCAAGCGATCTATTTTTAGCCGCGCCGTCCGAACCGGCGGCTGACTGTTACCTTCATTCATGGGTGAAAGGTCAGATTCGTGCTGCCTTCGATGTTGACTGTTACTACTACTAGTATTACTGATTAGGCTGCTAGGCGTAACCTAGAAGTTTGTTCAACCAATGCCTCGGAACAAGCATTGCGCTTAGAGTACTTGCCACTTGAACATAGGAAATAACATTGTCAAGATCTGGAGAGAGTATTTTTATCTCCTTTTTCCGAAACTTTAGAAATTTCCGAAATACCACTAATTTAAGACCATGCAGTCAAGAACGTTTTGATAATGGTGCTACGCAGTCAAGAACTTTTTGGTAATGGTGCTAAAATCAGCAGAATTTGACAGAATTCCTGCTGACCAAACAAAAAAAAAAATCAAGTCTATGATTGATGGTTGCAGCAGCTAGTAGTTATTCTGTGCAATGCAGCGCAATATCAGTGAACGAGCAAATGAGTTGGGGAAAACTTCAATAGTTATGCTGTTATGTCGGATGTTCTTGCCTAATCTAGACTGTAGATATAGAGAATTATCAACATAATATATGTATATTACCACTCATAAACGCGTACACATTCATCTATCCACAAATCCACAAACATCCCAATACACACACACAGACACGCACACTAAAATGTATATACACACACACGTGTACCACGCTCACACACCTGCACAGTCATGCCCATACATATTACAATAAAATCCCATATAAAACATGCCCTTGGTGTACTTATTATTGAGGTATACTTGATATACTTGTTAATACGTGCCTCATTAATTAAATGATAGAATAATAATGAGTCCGTGCACGTGAAATTGATACCAAGGTAAGTTACACTTATTAAATGAATAAACATTTAATATCGAGGTTCCTCTACATGTTCACATAGGGAGATAAATCAACCTTTATTTACTCTCAAGGGAATTTGTTTTATAACGTCTGTTAGTTTCAGTATTACATATTAATCAGCTGCATATGGGAGAAGAGGAAGGGGAAGTCAAGAGATTAAGTTATTAAAAAATATATATATATTATATCAATAGGTATACCTCTTTACTAAGTATGAAATCATAATGCGCGAATTCGTAAGTCCTTGATAAGTATAACATATACTTTTTTCATGCACCAAGGGGCACTTGATACAAAAACTTTATTTAATGAAATGATAATTACAAAAGTTTTAATAATAAGGTAGGTGTGCTCATGGGTTCCAGCTTGTAATGGTAAGATTACACAGATCTTTCCCTCTTCCCCGAGAGAAGAAGCCGGCATAGTGATATAGATCTATGAATTACATTGATTCCGTGGGAATACCCTACAGAGGAACAGTTTGATGAAGTAGATTTTGATCATTAAAACAATTTTAGCGCCAGGAACGTCATTTTCTCCATGCTCCACATAGAGCTGATCACTAGCCTCGGCCAATGTTATGCACGAATATGCACTTTGACCTCCCAGCCTCGCCAGGTGCCCTACGACTAATGACGTAGGCGGTTATCGGACTTAGAGCAATCCGAGGTTCACGCGGAAGATCTGAAGAACCCTATTGTCTGGTAACGATATAACGCGCGAATTTAAAAAGCAAACAGAGAACATACTCAGGATGACTGAACCGTGGAGGTAGACACGCGCGAGAGTGGACACAAAAGATGGTGGTTCCATTAAGATCGTTTTTCTGACACCTAGCAGTCTCGCCCTGAAATTTGTGAGCGCTGTCCGCCCCTATGCCTCCGATGTGATGTATCCTTATGTCTGCCATTTTATGACAAAAAGTCTCAATACAATTTCTATTGCACAAGTGCCTTCTTGGCATAAGACGGTAGTGTGCAATCAATTGTTCAATCCTGAGCTCGAAGTGGTTTTCTATTCCTGAGGCTAGCTTACACCCCTATGCCGTACCAGCGACGAATTGTTCCATGTGAGGAGACTGGGGCACCCCGAAATAGTGTTTGAAACCAGTGACACTGACCAGTAATTATGTGTGCTAGGGCCGGTTAATATGGTGCAGGAAAAAAATGAGGGTTCATAAGTCCTATAAGTATTTGGGGCCTCTTGATCTTTAAGAGATGAAGGGCCCTGGACAATAAAGTTGCCTCATCTGCCCCATATGTCATTTGGCTCTAATCTAATAACCACTATATACTTGCAGGCTTTATATTGCGGGAGCAGGTCCCTAACTCAAACAAACAAACAAACAAACAAACAAACAAACAAACAAACAAACAAAAACAAGAGGGGGGCCGTACGGTATGGGTGAGAGCAAACCGGAGCCCATGAAAAATGAGCATTGCGAAAGTCTATTGTTAAAAAAAAAAAAATTAGTAACATCGGAAGTTTGGGGAGAGAGAGAGAGAAGAGAGCTTCTCCGTACACTCATAAGGGATGGTGGTCGTGGCTCTAACGTGAAAATACTGTGGCAAATAGTGTAAACTTCATCCTGAGAGAATCAAATTAGTGTAGTGATTTTTTCCCCTATGCGTCATCCGATTCAGCAAGGGCGATAACCCAGTAATTACTTCTTGCATTGTCTTCCTTGCCCTCGCCCTCCAGACTTCACATGTTCATGTCAGTTTGTGCTATGGCTCAACTAGTCCATGCCCTCCTGCATCCCTATTTTATGGCCCTGTTACATGAAGCTTATTGGTGGTCAAACTCAGACTAAAGGCCTACAATTTAAGACTAGTTTGGTGAGAATGGGTGGTTTGGTTATTTTATTACACGCATGTGAAGCGTCCTGTACAATTAAGGTCATCCCTATCCCAATAGATTCATCTTAAAGGAACAGGGATAGCTATCTGCTTCACAGCCTTAAAAATCCACAATATTTTTTCATGAATTTTCAACCCCTTGCACGTTTTCTTCACCCGAGCGCTTCCGAGAAAATGCAGCTTGAAAGTCGGGATTTTCACACCGCGCGGGCCGCCATAACTGGTCGTCCGGTCAGCGCGGGAATAAGGCGTGACGTCATAAAGCGAGAGGCGAGCTAATAGTCGTTGTGCGAAGAGAATTATCCATATGCAATAACTTTCCTTGGTGCTAAAGTTTATGCCTTTTTTTCATATATGATCATTAAGTCTTTTGTTGAAGACTGTGAACAAGTGCCTGACTTTGATTGCAATGCTGTAATCTTAGAAAAGGCAGGATGAATA
>JAWQUT010000006.1:5228555-5250695 GCA_033807755.1 Ellobium chinense
AATTAAACGTCACAGTGTGAATCTTACGTTACTATTAGGGCGTAGCAAGGATGATTTTTTTTTTGTTTTTGGTAAGGTAGCATTGATATCCCATTTTTTTGTATTATTGTGGGAATAAGTGGCTTTTAAAAGATAAACAATTTGGTACAGTATTTTGTCTCCAAAAGAGCGTAACCTGGCAACCTTGGTACCACCAACATCTCGTTGCTGAAGGAAAAAAAACTCAGGAGGTTGTGCACGGAAAGGATCTTGCGTAAAATGAAATGCCAAAACACCATCAGAACAGAGCGTAAGCAAGTAATTTTCCTCTCAGCTTGTTAGTCACATTTTTAAAAAGTGTCTCTCTTTATTTTGCCTTTAGATGCATTGCACTGAGTATGAGGGAGAGTTGAATCTGTTAGACAGTGTATAGGCTCTCAGATTATCGGCGAAGAAAACTAGCTAACATTGAAAAAAATCGTATTGCCAATGTTTTTAGATACAGGTTTGAATATTCTAGAAAACATTGAAGATTACAGTAATTAAATTGTATTAGACAAAGAGATAACGGTGGTAATCTCAGATTCATAGAAAACATGGACACTACGCCCCTATCCGCTGTTTTATTTGCTTGGTAAATGTTCTCCTGTTTTTGCCAAGCTAACATGGTGAGAGTCTCTCATAATAAAATGACATGTTGTAAAATACAACACCATTCAGAAACTCCTATGGAGTAGATGCAAAATGCCGAGTTCGAGAATCAGAGCAAGGGAAACGTAGATACACTGAGTGACAGGCTTTGGATTAGGGCAGTGAACCGAAAGCGTGTACAGTGAAAACAGTCAAACATCATGATGTTGTCTACTCAGTTTATTTTATTTCCGGTGAGCTAGTATCGCTTCACTTCTTCGTTTTCTCTTTCATTGTGAACGCCACCACAGCTCATGGGTCTTTTCACATACACACGTTAAAACAAAGTAGGGGCGTCAAATATGAAAATCTGCGGAGGACCTATTGGAATTGAAATCCATGTGTTAAATATTCTCAACTGAAGTCACATGTTACTGATATAACCACCATATTTCAAAATAAAAGCTTGATAGACTGAACGAAGAGATAATTTCATTTCAGAAAATACCTTACCAGAAAAACTCCATATCAATGAAGGATTATTTACAAGACTGTCAGATCGGATCCATATTTCGCTCCACTCAAAAAATAGAGAGCCTCGGTACTAACCATCGCCAGCACATCATCGGGGACATCCTTCCCTCTGAAATATGTTTTTGGGTTGATTCCGCCACTGACATCTCCATTCAACGATCTGGCCTTGTCGACTGGCTTAGGCTCTGGCAGAGCATTCGCTTTTTTGATTCCCGCATGCTCCTGAGGAAATAATTATACGTCAATATGTCATAATACATGTTCTGTGGTAATAGTAAGATGGCTAAAGAACCTGATAGACTGCTTTTAAAACGTGATAAAAAGACGAAACAAAGACATTCTGAATGTGGTCTTCTTACATCTCGATATTTCCTTGTCTGCTGGGCGGTCTTATCTTCCGAATTAACTTTAGGTCTTTGGTACCTATCGTTTTGTTTTTGTTTTTGTTCTCTTTCAGTCCCGTAGATGAACTGTGCCATTCTACAAATTCTACTGTGATTTGGAAATTTTCTCTCATGGAGATTAAAGTATTTCCTTTGCTTTATTTTTTTTTTTTAAGGGAAAAGAAAGAGGGGGGAAAAAAAGGGGGGGGGGGGNGGGGGGGAATGAACACCGCCCACGATTTTCACAAATTCCTTTCAAAGATGGACATCTCTCCTCCTGATTTTGTCCCAAACTTTTTTATTTTTGTTTTAAACTAGTTTTGACCGCATGCTACACACGCCTAATACACTTTTATTGTATCATAATATTTGGTAGACATGCTGTAATTATTATAGTGACACTATTGGCATCTGAAACAAGGGTTGACACTTTACGGATAGTCTATATAGAGTCGCATTTTGAAAAATCGTCACGCTCATTCCACATTCGCCAAAGTCATTTTTTTTTCTTTTACTGTACTTTTATTTGAGTTGTTTATAGCATAGTAGTAGAACCCACTTAAACGGGACAGATCTATATAAGCGAGACGATTCTTTGGGAACGCAATTTTTACTGTTTAAATGTGTAGATATAAGCGGGAAGTCACTCCACTTAAAGAAGATGATTTGGAGGCAAAAAAGTCGTAACAATCAGTTTTTAACAGGAATTATGTAGACTTATCTTCGTGCTCAGTCATAAAGTCTGATTTGCTTGCAAACATGTAAAGTATTACAGTATTAACGTGCGTTTGCGACAATTACTCAATCAAAACTGTTACATTTCATCACCCTTGAAATGATCAACGCCACTAGACAAACACCAGTCATGTGCGAATTGCTACATTTGGAACCAACCAGGTCCATTTATAGGTCAGACGCTTTCATGACGAACCGGCTTATCGCTAAAAATAGCATTGTCATTTTTTTAAAGAATTTAAATCAGCATATCTATATCTATCTACCCAATAAACGATGTTGTGAAATTCGTGTTACTTTTTGTAAAAACGCAATTGACCATAGTAGCTTATCTCGGGTTTAGCTACTTCTGTTTCATGACGAACTGGCTTAGCGCATAAGGCCAGTTCGTCACAGATCGGGCGTGGAGTCGATCAGTCAATGTTTGACGAACCGTCTTGTCCTAAAATAGGCTTTGTGAACCACGTCAGGAATTTTGCGGGTCAGAAAATGAGAAATACAACAGTAACCGTATAAAGTGGACAGACTTCATGCACATTTAAGTAATGAAATCTCAACCCGACAGATTTTTTATTAAAAAAACACCTCACATCTTGAACCTGCTTGTGATTCCCTGACCTTTAACAGAGGCCCAATCAAAAACCAGTTTGAAAAAGCGGGAGCTTAAAGGGAACAACCAAAACTCTCAGCTGGCAAATTTGGAGATCTGATGTCCTGTGTCAAGGTACCACCCCTGTGATTTGTCATCTCGACCACAAACCCTTCCATAGAAATTTGCCTCATGAGACAGTTTTAGTGGTCAATGGAGCGTCTGTGTAGAATCTACACAGACGCTCCATTGACCACTAAAACTACTAAAAAGAAGATCAGACATTAGATATTCCAGTAGGATGGCGAAGGATTGAGAGAGAGAGAGAGAGAGANGATGGCGAACGATTGAGAGAGAGAGAGAGAGAGAACGAGAGGAGGAGGAGGGGAGGGGGGGGGATGTGTAGCAAGGGCAATAAAATAATTTGATTCCAGATTATAGATTTCTTTAGTAAAGCTTTTATGGTGTACAGATGTTGTTAAATCNGTTAAATCAATGTCCTCAGGTTTATTGCTACGTTATGTGGATATGAGAATTTTAATTTATAAATACGTAGCAATTCAATTCAATTCAATTCAATTCTTTTTATTAGCTCTTGCAGAGTTCTGCACTAGAGCAATGCAAACAAAGCACAGCTTGTATTCCTACAATTTTATTTTTATGTGCATAGGCTGCAAATAGTGTGCCACTCATAATTACACAGAGAGCGAGAGAGAGTGCGAGAGAGAGACAGAGACAGAAACAGAGAGAGGGAGAGACAGAGTAAAAGAGAGACAGACAGAGAGAGAGAAACAGCGAGAAAGAGAAACAGAGAGAGAGAGAGAGCAACAGAGAGACAGAGACAGAAAAACAGAGAGAGAGAGACAGAGAGACAGACAGCGACAGAGAAGCAGAGAGAGAGAGAGAGAGAGAGAGAGAGAGACACACAGAGAAACAGAGAGACAGAGAATAGAGAGAGAGAGACACAGAGAAACAGAGAGAGAGAGAGAGAAAGAGAGACAGAGACAGCGAGACAGAGAGAGAGACAAAGAAACAGAAAGAAAGAGAGAGAGAGAAAGAGACAGACAGACAGACAGACAGACAGACAGACAGACAGACAGATTGACAGATAGATAGATAGATAGATAGATAGATAGATAGATAGATAGATAGATAGATAGATAAAGAAAGAGATAGATAGAGATAGAAGCATTCCTTAAAGTTTATATAAAACGAGCACGTAATTTTGAAATAAAAGACCTGGAATTTAAAAGCAGTAATTTTTTATAAACGTTTCTTTCACTCTAATTATAAAATATACAGTACTCTGTTTTAATTACAGCGCTCTATAGTATGTGTTTGTGTGTGTGCGCGCGCGCCACACACACACACACACACACACACACACACACACACACACACACACACACACACACACACACACACACACACACACACACACACACACAATCAATAATGATTTATGGACCGATAAATAAGTTCAAACTTTTTTCTTCTCCAAAATACCAATGCTGTGTTTCCATTCCCCAACCACGCAACCACTAAACCTGACCAGGATTCATTTTTGACGAAGCGGCTTAACCCGCTGCGATATGTCCTAACTGCCCATGTCCGATGAGCTTGTTTCACGACGAACTGGCTTGTCGGGGGGATGACCTTAAACAAACATCATTTGTGAAAAACTGAAGAAACATTACTTGTCAAACTTTGCATCATTCAAAAGATTAGACAATACGCTTTATTTTCATGTATGTTTCTTTACCATTGCATTGCGCTGTTTAAAGTTATGACGAGTTGAAGCCGACACGCGACTCGGAAAAAACTTTAAAGCGCTCTAGCTCGAAAGTAGGGTTTCGGCGATAAGCCGTTTCGTCATGAAAGCGACGTTTTGTCCCACGCTTACTTGCGTGACGATCGGAGTTGTCATCTAATCAGTCTGACTCACCCACCTAGCAGTCAGCCATTTTGGTGTTCCTTCGCTAATCTGGGAGATGAGTGACTCCCTTGCACAACCAGTCATTATAGCCACTACTTACATGCTTCTTTTAATTTGGAGCCAAACTAAAAATTCCGTCCCTACAACAAAAATCACAATTAATGCTCTGTGCTCTATAGCCTATTGAAATATTTGAGTTAGATCAACCTGCGTGAAAATAGAAGATATTCAAAATTGGCTCATCTTAATAGCAATGCATAATAGTTAACACTTAAATGCAAGAAATCACCTCATGATGCCTAAGGGAAACATCCGCTTAAGCGGGACGATTTGTCGGAAAAGGAGCGTCTCGCTTAAGCGGGTTATAATGTACCGGGATCTTCCATGTATCTTCTTTACCATAAAAAAAATGTAGAGTTCTGGTTCTCTTTTAAATCCCAATATTACAAGCTAAACCACATCTGCCTCATTGTTTTGCGCTGAGCACCAGAGGCTTAAAGCGCTGTATTTCTCTAAACCTCAAAACAATTAACCTAAGCGAATCTGGATTGTGCATGACGAAATGCTAATTCTTGAGTGAAAACAGATAAAGTAAGGGGAAACGAGGCAAGGGGAGAGCTGGAAGGCAGCGGATAAAATGGTCGCTTGGATGCAATATCTCTAGACTATAAACTTCATCCTGGTCGAAATTCAGGTTTTGATGCTTTTGGACTGCCAAGTACAGTGTATGTCGCTTTTTTTTTTTTTTTTGTTAAAACTTCAAACCTCTAATTTCGATAGGTTCGTGCTCCGACAAGAAACTTGCAAAATATTTCGTGACGCAGTTCATCGACGGGTGCACATAATATATCAGATTACTGCACGCACTTGTTGTCAGCAATATCAGTGATAAAAACCGATAAGACTTTCATTTCATTCAAAATTTGTAGCTCAGTAAGTTCTAATTCAACATACCCAAGTCTGTTTCAAGTTACATTTGACTTGATATATTGTGTCAGTACTCAATTCCGGAAGATATATCACCGGTTTCCACAAAATTTCTCTACATTATTACATTGCACTCACTAGTTGAGCTTACTTCCGAAGAAACGTTTTGCTATGTGCAGTATTCTGCAAACGAGAGTATTTTTTTGTTGTTGTTCTCGTTTCTCCTATAAAATTTGGAATTTTACTTTTATCCTTTTATCGGGTTACTGCGCCTAAACAACGAAATAACATGGAAGAGTTGAGAGTATAAAGATGGTGGAAGCAGTAGAATGGCACAGACTGGCTTTCAGAGTGGCTGTCTGCGCCCCGCAAAAGGCACTCCACATAGAGAAGAAGAGGAAGAAGAAGAAGAAGAAGAAGAAGAAGAAGAAGAAGAAGAAGAAGAACAACAACAACAACAACAACAACAACATCAACAACAACAACAACAACAGAAAAAACAGAAGAGGAAAAAGACGAAAAGAAAAAGAAGTAGAAGAAAAATTCTCAACAAATCACTATTGTTTTGTTCATTCATTCTGTTTGACAGATCGTGTCAACAAACCTTTTTCTCGATTCCTTTAAACAAAATTTCTCTACTTGCTCAAAGTTCCAAAACGACATGTACGCCTTACCTGCTGAATGAGCTTATCTTTGAGCTTGAGCTCTTCCTTGAAACTGTCTGTCAGCTGTCCGGTTTCGTCCACGAGCTAAAGGATAATAAACATTGAGCATAAACTTAACAAAATGATATTGAGTGAGGCATCTACAACCTGACAGTGGCGGATACCGAACATCACGACATTATTTTACTTATTCTGAGTTCAATGCCATAATCATATCCCTCCACAGGTTCCCAATAATCCCAATGGATGCGAGATTCTGAGCGTTGAATTTTGATTTATCCATACCAGCTGCGAAGCCGAGTATTGATAAACCGCTGCACGTAACCAAATCGAATTTAAAATGACTATTTGAGCATTACATTTTAAACATAGGCATCCTTACTGACATGTTGAACTAATAGGACAAAGAATAAAAGATGAAGGGAAGTTGTCTGATCGACACTTCTAAAATCTAGCCAAGATTAAATGATTTAACCTTAACTTATTCTGCTTAGATCAGCAACCACTAGCCAGCCGACCAGAAGGTCATACATCTTATATATGTGCAATTAATAACGATTTGCTGACCCTAGAATCATATAACCTACTGTGCGAACTGCTTCTTCTCCTTGCCGTCTTCTGCTGTATTTTGAATTTGTAATCTGAAAATTCCGGAATGTATTCTGGTTTTGTCGGAACAGAATAGGATTGAATTCTATTCTTTATTGTGGAATTGGAGTTGAGATCGATTCCAAAATTCAGTACGAAATAAAATTAATTATTAAGATCTAGATCCGTAATTATAACTTATCAATCCGTCATCCTATCCGAACGCAAAAAAAAACCTCAGCATTTCGAAAGAAATATGAAATCTCGCATCGATCACATACTTTCGCTCCCTCTTGACGGTTACTCTGGGACGCTCAATACCGACCGCGAGCACACATGCAAAGTAATGGTGGGTAGGGCAGGGCAGCTCGACTCAAAAGATGGTGCCTCCTTGATCTTTTGCTATGGCTCGATTAATCGATTCAGCGAGTCAGGATCGAGGCTGAAGATCGCTAACGCTCGAATTTTAGTTCCGATTTTCGTGTTCCGCTCGAATCTGGCTCAACTAAAACTTAATCACTGCATACGTTCTCGTGAAGTTGGCGCAGCTTCTGCCATGCAAATAAGTGAGAGTGTATAATATGTTCAACTGTAGGGAAGGGAATGAAGAAGGTATGCATTGCCAGCATGATTGAAGGAGAGGGAAGGTGACTGAACGACGAATTTTGGCGTAGTATGATACTAACTGGTTGGCAAAGAGCTTTGATTTATGAGTCCCTGTCGATCTTTATATGTTTGTGTGAAAATGTTAGCAATCATAGTATGCAGTTAAACTACAGACAGACTATTTCATCCTATTCTAGTGTTCTCGCAATTTTCAACATAATATCAGTATTTACCTAGTGCTGCCATAATTATGTTTCATTAGATTTTATCAAGAGTATTGCTGCGAATAAAATGAATAAAAGAAAAATAACCTAAATAAATAAAATAAAACCCCTAAAAATAAAACGGCCCTCAAAGGCCAAAAGGCCAACAAGAAAACAGTGCCAGCAATATACGCGTAAGCTTGACTTAAAACATTCCGGAAACGGAGATTTCCGAAGCAAAAGGAGGGGGGGGGGNGGGGGGGGGGGGCCTGAGGTGTTGGCAGTCATGAGGAGGTACAGAGACCAGAGAGTGCCAGCCACAAGGACAGTGATATAGTTACACTGTGAAAACAGATTGTCGTGCGAGCCGCGAAGCTCGATCCAAAGAGGTTATAATACTAATTGTTATAATATTGTTATAATCGTGTAATATTATAACGTCTTTGGCTCGATCCAATCTTTTGGCGGCATTACCAGTCGCTGCTGTGGACTTTTATTTCTTTTCCTCACTCACTGAAAAATGCTCGATTCTGAAAAGAACGAGCTTAGCTCAGCCTTCTTTCTTTTTATGTATCCATTTCATTTGTCAGCCTTCTTTCTTTTTGTGTATATCCATTTCATCTGACAGCCTTCTTTCTTTTTAATGTATCCATTTCAGCTGTCAGCCTTCTTTCTTTTTAATGTATCCATTTCATCTGTCAGCCTTCTTTCTTTTTAATGTATCCATTTCATCTGTCAGCCTTCTTTTTTTTTAATGTATCCATTTCATCTGTCAGCCTTCTTTCTCTTTAATGTATCCATTTCATCTGTCAGCCTTCTTTCTTTTTATGTATCTATTTCATCTGTCAGCCTTCTTTCTTTTTATGTATCTATTTCATCTGTCAGCCACAATGAAAGACTTGCTGATGTCCCTTGTTCCTCTGTAGATCCACAAAATCCAGAGATTGGTTTCCATGACCAGTCTATAGTGACTGTGTGTTTAACCTCACAACGATGTAATAGTTCATGTCCCTGTGCAATATTTTGTCTTCTAAAAGGCTTGCCCGGCAAGGCAGATTTCAATGTTAGGTATAACATACATGATATCTTCAAGCTGAAGTGTAATAATTTCTCAGTGCAGAGGTACAAATCTTCTTATAAGTGCAGGTGCAAGAAAATGTAAATTTAGCAAATCACAATGTAAATCCGTAAAGATAATTTACTGTAATTATAAGAGAGAACCAAGCGGCTTTCCATGTTAAGTGTTCAGTTCTTTCTTTCTTGCCTTCTAGGCAACACTTGAGAACTGGTCTAAGCTGTTTGGATCAGGCCCATGAGATAAAATGTACTTTCAGAATGTTGAAGCAGTGCAGGGGAAAAAAAATAACCTCATTGGAGAAGTTTAAGGTTTTCCTATAACCCTGTCATCAATTTCCCATAAATTTCTGTCTGCTGACAGTGTCACGGTTTTTTAATTCTTTCCGTGCGAGTTGCCAAATTTCGCATGGTAAGGTTAAGCACCTCTAAGAGCCCAGACACTATATGAAATGCTGCAACAAATTTGCTATTGACAGTAATTGTTATAATGTGGACAGAGTGGAAAACATCAAGTAACTCTGAACGTATGGAGCTTCACAAGAGGCCAGACTGCTGTCTGCACTAAGTGCACACCCATTTACATGACTAGCAAACCAGATATTATGCAGTGACTCAGAAAATCAACCAATCAACAAATTGATTTACCGATCTAGACGTCGTTTAAAGCATTACTGTATATCGTTCAATGACTACTTACATCCAATAAGCGTAAAGCTCGAAAGTCGTCCTTGGGTTGACTCAACAAACGTATGATTACTAAGGCCACCAGGCTTATCAAGATTCCAAACAGAAGAAGTCGAATAACTGGCTTGCCAAGTCTGGGTTTCATGACTGAATTCTGGGATTTTGTTATCTCCTTCAATGCTGATCAGTGTCTGGACGAGAAGAACGCACAACAATAATACAGTATTATAACATGATATTGGACAGCCAGACCACGCCTCAGAGAGTATTTTAGCTGGATTGCCAGACGGTAAAGTCTTCGTATGTGACAAAGCCCAGCACCATACTTTTGATCCACCACAAAAAAAAAAAAAAATTAATTAATTAATATTTATAGACTCGTTCGTGTAAAGGTTAAATCTGTCTCCTGATTTTGAGTTAGCGTGATAATCCATTGAACGTGAGAATATGAGTGAATTGTATTACATAAATATAGAATAAGAAACTTGGTAGTCGGATAGAAGAATTAACTCTAAAAAAATGTTTGTCTCGGTTAAAAATACAACCCGGCCCGACTACTCTATAAGGTGTATTCGGACTGTCCAGACAGTAGACTCACTCCGTATGTGATTTTACAAAAAATAAAGGAAGTCTGTTATATTATGTCTTAAACTTGCGAGTGACGCAATCTTTGTCATGCAGTAAAAGACCCAAAATTCATTCTTTTACTGGGTTATATTTTTCTGAAACCTGTTGTTTCGCCCTAAGCAATCGAGACTTCTTTCAGCTAAAGGTAGGGATGGAGAACTCCGTCAAGACGTCACTACCAAAACTTGGATTACGGGTTACTCCGAGACAATTGCTAATCACAGATAATATAAGAGAGATCCTCAGACCAGTAATCAATATAGTTCCTCATATCCGATTATACATATAGATCTCGTATCCTTTGCTTCACCACTAGATAACGAGCAATACAATTCTAGCTCTAGACTGCAGGTTTGCTCTTGCAATCATGGGAAAAGTATAGTGTGGGGATTTTCCTCATTTGTGCCGGTGTACCGTGATCAGATTACCCCCCTCAATCATTACCCCCCCCCCNCCCCCCCGGTAATCTAAAACGGGTATCAACAAGCTACCCCCCGGTAATCTTATACCGGGGTAATGATTGATACCGGTATCAAATTTTTAAAAAAGCGGACATAAAATGCGGCCACATTGATTATTTAACAAAACTGAAATGCACATGTCACCTTCATCACCCCACTCCCAGCTACACACACCCATTATTATATCTACATATTGTGACAGGGACTGCGAAAAGGAGTCTAGTGGTCAAAAATTTCGTTGAAATTTTAGGCGTAGGCTATCGACTGCTTCGAGTGAACATCAGCTATCTTTACAAAGAAATAAGGTAGAGATAGCTGATATTCACTCCAACGACTGCTTGGAGTGAATATCAGCTAGATGAAGAAATAGAGAAGAGAAAGCTGAAACAAACTGTCAGCCAAACCAACAATAGCATAATCCTCAACTCTACCAATTTTAGAAGCAAAAAAATATGTCAATCCTGTCTCTTTAGTACATGTGGGTGCGTGCAAAGAAAAGGTGTATAAAATAAGTACACAAATAACAACTTTTTATAGGGGGGTAATATCATACCGGGGGGAGGGGGGAGCTTGATACCGGTCTCAGATTACCTCTCGGTAATCTTATACCGGTATCAAATTACCGGGGGGTAACTTCATACCGGGGGTAATTCTATTCCTTTACACCGGTTTCAGACAGTATACATAATTTATTATGTATGTCATCGCAATTTATAGCAGAAATCAATTTATCAGGAGAGTCATTTACCTCAACCTTTCCGGGAGTGGAATATAAAACTATAATATGGTACACAACGTTTAAACGAAAACGGTTTAACCAAAAGCACCGCTAAAACGAAAGAAAGCATATCTTTTAAGGCTTCCGTGTTTAAACTGAAACTCTGCCTAAACGGAGTAAACCGGACATATAAATATTTGACCCCGCGGATTTTGATCTGACCATTGCCTGCAGTATTACCGTCTTCATTCAGCTTCATAATTAACGAAAGACACAGTGACTTGTTAGTCAAAATGTCAGTCTGAACAAAAATATAAAAACTGGATGAACACGGTAAGCTGACAAAGTCTATCCATGAAGTACCCTATTTACCATTAAGTACCGTATTTATAAATTTTAAATTATTTCAACTTGAGAGCCCCAGGTAAAAGGAATCATTTCCACTATCAGTTATAAGGTGCATGTAACATTTGTGATGCTTGTTGTTTGTTTGGGCTAGTGCCCCCCCCCCCCCCNCCCCCCCCTTCTTTGCGATACGGTCCTGAAACGCGGCTCCGGTCCTTCATGATTCGAGAATGTTGCAGTTAGTAGCGGCTGACCTTGTTGGGATCAGTTGTTTTTTTTTTCTCTCCTTTAACTAGGGCGGCAGTGCGTCCCGCCCGCTAGTAATAGTATTGAGACTGTCTAGTGTCAAGGTCAGCTCGACCGTATAGTGCTTTGAGTAAATGCAGTATTAGCCTTCCCGAGGGTTCGAGTTGGGCCGCGATCGGAATGTTTTGATTCTAAATAGTCTGGAAGCTGCTGTTCGTACCTTCTAGACTAGCATGTTTGTTTGGGCGCATCATATGATGATGACGTCGTTTATTCCAGAATTTCTACTGAAATTACAATAAAAGGCATGCGAGTGAGAGAGTTGAGAGTTGGCTGTTATGGTCTGTGCATTGTGAATTATTTGCTGGTTACACCTTGTTACCAATAAAGATGTTTTCTGTTTCCTGCACAGCGGACTTGGTTTGTGAATTAAAGTAGCAACGTCAGTGGCGTTTCTAAGGAGAAGCTATCGTATTCAGTGCCTCTTCACTACACGCCAATACTGAATGACACCTGCTCGCTACAGTGCACTACATGTACTTTGGTTATAAAATATAATGATAATAACACTATAAGAATGCAACAAAACTAGGGATGTCTTCAGCTAAGATATAGAATACAACTGCTAGAAATAAAACGTATCTAAACCGTATTTAACCCTTAAAGCACCACCATTAGTTATCCATTGAGGTGGCCTCTTAACAACTTGAATATTATCAACATCAAATTCACCATACACAGCAATTCAGTAATAAAATTCTTCGTCCGTTATGTCAGAAGTAGAATAGCCTGTAAAACCGACAGTAAACTACACGGCGTATTACACTACACCATGTGTTACCTTATCTCTATACTGTGTGGCTTAAAAAAATTAAATTAAATTGAATTTAAGAGTTCAAACAGTATGAGTCATGAACAATGTACAAATGCAGCTTGTAAAGATTATGTTTCAGGTGCGCGGCTCATACCTTAAGCCCATGGCCCTTATGTAGCATGGTGAAATAATGTCGTGGCAGTGCACCATTTGACTTCCATCCCCAAATAAATGAATGACTAGCTCCAAATGGGAAAAAGAGAAGAAAACAAAGAGAGAGAGAGAGAGAGAGAGAGAGAGAGAGAGAGAGAGAGAGAGAGAGAGAGAGAGNGAGAGAGAGAGAGAGAGAGAGATGGTGGGTGGATACAACTGGAAACAGTTAGTAGGCAAGAGAGGTAGGCGAGGGAGTGTTAGAGTGAAAGCCAGGAGAAGAGGACAGCGATGTTGTTTGCCACCTATATCGTCTTAGGCAACGTCCGCTCTTTGAACAATAAGATGGATGAACTATGTGCTTTGCCTCGCTATTTCTTCGAGTATCGTGAGAGTTCACTATTGTGCTTCACCGAAACGTGGCTGGACAACACCATACCCAGTACCCACGTCGAAATCGATGGCTTTGGACTGTTTCGTGCTGATCGTACATCAGACAGTGGAAAAAGCAGGGGAGGGGGAGTCTGTGTATATATCAACACCAAGTATTGTCACCCCAACAATGTGAATGTCACCAGTTCACTGTGTACACCTGCATTGAGCTTCTAAGTGTACAGTTGAGACCCTATTATATACCTAGAGAATTTACAAGCATCTATGTCAATGTGGTCTACATTCCTCCCTCTGCTAACACACAGCATGCATCCTATTATTATCACTGAATGCCTAAGTGACCAAGAGACGAAAGGGCCTGACTCAGTACGTTTGATACTCGGCGACTTCAACAACTGTGCCTTAGACGACATACTGTCTCATTATCACCAACACGTTACCTGCCCGACACGCCTAAATCGAACACTTGACATGTGTTACAGCAATATTGAGAGGGCCTACACATGTGCAGCCCTCCTCCCACTTGGTGAGATCGATCATAACAACATTCGCCTAACGCTTAAATATACACCCAAATACAAAAGGGAAAAATCCGTCACCAAGTATGTCAGCACGTGGACAGACGACGCTATTTTGGCCCTACGGGGTTGTTTTGACTCTACCAATTTACTGGAACGTTTTTGTTGACTCGTGCACCACCTTAGACGAACTCACAGAGACAGTCAATGCATATATTCTTTTTTGTCATGAGTTCTCTCGCCCAGGAAAAAAGTTTCTATTTATTCTAATAACAAACCTTGGGTGTCAAAAGAATTGAAAGCTATGCTGGTTGCCAAAAATAAAGCTTTCAAGAGTCACGACCAAGTTAACTATTCAAAAGCCAAAAAAAAAAAAAAATGTGTCAGAGAAAGAATAAAAAGTATGTAAACTTGATTTCAAGGAAAAAATTGAAAAAGCATTTAAAAGTAATAACTCCAAAGATTGTTGGTCAGGACTGAAAAAAGTCACTGGATATGAGTCGGCGCGTGCATGTGTGAATGTCACGAATGAAAGCGAGTATGCTAGTGAACTAAATGAATTCATAGATGCAAGATTTGATACTTATGACTTTATGTATGAACATACAAAACTGAGACATGATTTTTCCTGTGTTGACATAATTTTATGGTCGAGAGAGGTAGATGGGGAATTCCCAAGTTAGAATTGAAAGACCGAAAATGTGTAAACTGTGGTGTTGTCGAAGATGAATATCATTGTTTTTTTGAATGTCCAAGGTTTGAAGAAATTAGAGGCAAATATTTACCCAGGTGGGCCGTCAGAAAGCCAAGTATGTTTGAATTTGTAAGACTTTTATCTTCTACTGAAAATAATGACTTGCAGAACATCGCCAAAGCATGTCATTGTATACTAAAAGAGTATGAAGTTCACAAGTAGGCTAGTGTATTAATTATTAATATGCTAGTGTATTATTGCATACGTATGTCATAAGTTCATGTGTAAATAATTGTGGGAATAATAGCAATTGAATGCATTGATATTCTTGATGTGTGGTTGTCTGGCTATGTATTGTTTTGCGCAATGTAGGAATTTGATTCTCTTCTGGCACTCTTGCTACTGTGGTGAAATGGAAGGCAATGGAGTGTAATTAAGGGGGGGGGGGGAGTATGAACATACGATGGACTGTGAGACTGGTTAAGTAGGATCTTTTGGAAATGCATTTCGGACGGTTGGGGTTAGAGAGGGAGAGTGAATGAGTGAGAGAGAGAGAGAGAGAGAGAGAGAGTGAGAAAGCTAGAGAGAGAGGGACAGAAAGACTGTGAATGTGTCTGTGTGTGTGTGTGTATATACACATATTTAAAGAGAGAGAGAGAGAGACACAGAGAGAGAGAGAGAGGGAGAGAGAGAGAGAGAGAGAGAGACAGACAGAGAGAGAGAGAGAGTTGCCATAAAGTAAATGTGTCAGTTATGCACTTTTTTTTTTTCTTCTTCCTTTTTTTTATTCATTTTGAACTGTTGAATTTATTGTTATGTGGTTGGCTTTTGCCTAAATAAACAATCTTGATATAACCAGTCTGTCAACAGAACGGGAAGTAAGACAATTATTCAAACAGATCAATTCTAGTAAAGCTTCAGGACCAGACAAAATCAGTGGTAAAGTTCTAAAATTATGTGCAGACTAACTGGCACCAATTTTTTCAATTCTCTTTAATATCTCTTTTACTCAAAGTTACATACCCACGATTTGGAAAACCTCTGAAATCATCCCTGTCCCCAAAAAAGCTGAAGTAACCTCCAAAAACGACTTACGACCCGTTGCGTTGACATCGATCGTGATGAAATGTTGTGAGAAGCGTGTATTACGTCATCTCAAGCTGGAAATAAAAGACCACCTAGATTCCCATCAGTTTGCCTATCGGCACTCTAGAAGTACTGAGTATGCCATATTGTTATTATTAGAAAATATTTACAAGCATCTGGATAAACCAAGGAATTATGTCAGTATCATGTTTATAGATTTCTCCTCGGCATTCACTACTATTCAGTCCCACTTGATGATTAACAAGTTGAAAGATTTGAACGTATCAGAACATTTAATGAAGTGGATACTTGAATTTCCAACTGCACATCCACAATAATTATGTCAAACTAAATGAAGCAAAATCACCATCAATCACTGTAAATACAGGCGCGCCCCAGGGATGTGTGCTCTCCCCTGTTATGTATACCACCTATACCAATGATTGTTGGAGTTGTTTTGATAACATTCAAATGATAAAATTTGCAGATGATATATCCATTATCGGTCTGATATCAGACAATGAAGAACAATCTTTTAACCAGATTATGAAGTTCACCAAATGGTGTGAGGACAATTTCCTCCTTTTGAATGTAAGTAAGACCAAGGAAATGGTTATTGACTTTCGGGTGAAGAAAAGTCCCATAACCCCTCTGACAATAAATAACCAGGACGTGGAAATCGTAACTAAATATATAAATATCTAGGGGTAACTATTGACAATAAACTCTCGTGGCACCATCATACTGAAGAGATTATGATTATTAAAAAAGCAAATCAAAGAATGTATTTCATACGCAGGCTCAGACATTTTAACATACAAAATGAAATCATTCAGTTATTCTATACTTCAACCCTCCAAAGCATTTTTACGTTTGGAATATTACATGCTGGGCCGGTAACATCACAAACAGGGATAAAAACAAAATAAATCGCATTGTTCAAAAAGCTGGAAAAATAATGCATGTCACATTGCCATCTATTGATCAGCTGTATTTGAAAGCGACTATCGACAAAGTAAATAAAATTCTCTCTGATATTGAACATCCTCTATTTAATAAATATACAGTAAAACATCAGTTCCAAGCGGCAGTTCCAAGCGGAGAGATATAGAAATTCTTTCGTGCCGCATTCAGTCAGAGGGATGAGGGACTCTCCGTCACAGTAGATCTTTTAAAAAAAAAAAATGAGGCACACTGCACTGTAAGTGTAAACTCACATTGAGAATGGCCAGAAGTGGTGGGGAAGGGAGGAGGGGGTATGAGACTAACATGTGAAGTGAACGAGTGATTATTGTTGTGATTAGTTTGTAACCTGTTTTATGAATCGTATGGCAGTATGCATGAATGTGAGTTAGTCTGAGTATTGTATTATAATGAGTTATGTACTACTATGTATTTATTATTACTCTCATGTACCGCAGCCAAGGCAATTTTCCTTTCTAAGGATAATAAAGTCATTCTTATCTTATCTTTTATCTTAACACTATAGAGATTTTTAAGCTACATTTTAATTTTGAGAAGAAGGGCCGAAAAAACCTACACTAGAAAATTTCTGTCCCTGCCGGGGATCGAACTAGGGTCTCTCAGATTGCAAATCTGAACGTGTTACCACTACACTACAGGGACGCTAACTTCACAGCAAGTTAATTCTTAAATACCTACTGCCTGAATCGGTCCCCAACTTCCACGTGCGAACCTAGTGTTCACCCGTGGCCGGGACCCAAACACACTTCCCGACTGTTCACATTCTCCCCTGCTCATCCAGGTCATGTCCAATTGACAAATTACAGCTCTCGATGAGTATGAGGTCATTCTTATATGAACCTGAGGCCATTTTTATATGGTTATTCGCGGGTTGTCTGTTCTTCCATCCTGGGCCAGTAAAAAAACAGCGTCGGCGCAGCAGCTGGTACTAGTTCCGCTCGGAGCCTTGGTGCCCATATATCGTGTGGCTCAACGGAATGCTTCCCCTGTTGTTCTCCAGGCAAGACAATCTGCTCAATAGGGTCAACTCCTGCTTCCTGGACCTGTCGCATCAAGACACCGTCTTTGATCTTCAGCCGACTCCATTGCCGGAGTAAGAGGAGGGCATCTGGACTCACATCGCTGCGTTGAGCGGCAGGTGGCTTTTGTTTCTGCCGCATGGCCATGAGAATCGGGGCTATGTGCACATCATTAAGTTGAGCAATAGCTAGTGTTGCAGAATCCCGGGGAAGCTGTACTGATGAAGACCGAAGTAAGTCAATGCAGGTAGGTGTCTCCACCATGGCAACTTCGGGAGGTATTCTGGCAACAGTGATGCTCGATACGGCAATCCACTCCTCGGGCTGTCCCTCAGGGAGTGCTGTGGCGTTGCGGGATAGTACGTCAGCATTAGCATTGGCCTTCCCGGAGCGGTACTTGATCTCAAAGTCGAACGCCGCCAGCTCTTCTGCCCATCGCTGCTCCACTGTTCCCAGCTTGGCCGTTTTCAGGTGACTGAGAGGATTGTTGTCAGTGTAGACAGTGAACCGATTCCCAAGTAGGAAACCTCTGAACTTCTCGGTCACTGCCCACTTCAACGCAAGCAGCTCCAGCTTAAACGAACTCCACTTTTGCATGTATTGCTCCGAGTGGCGTAGAGAGCGGCTGGCATATGCGATGACCTTGAGTCCTTCAGCTTGCTTCTGGCTGAGTACTGCTCCGAGGCCTTGGTTGCTGACATCAATTTCTACGATAAATGGTAAGGAGAAGTCTGCGTATCCCAAGAGAGGGGCTCGGGTCAGTGAGGACTTAAGATCTTGAAAGGCTGCCTGGCATTCCAGAGTCCACAGCTCTCCCAAGGGCTTTGTCTCTCCCTTACTGCCATCTTGGGCATGTCGGGCATGTACTTGGCTCAGCAAGTTATAGAGAGGGCGAGAACCACTTCACAAACTGCGGTAATAACTTGCCAGGCCAAGGAAGGAACGGACTTTCTTAGCTGTGGTGGGGGTGGGAAAGTCCATCACCGCAGATATCTTTGCAGAGTCAGTCTGGATGCCCTCGGCAGATATTATATGGCCCAGGTAGGGGACACTGCTGGCTGCAAACTTGCATTTTTCGGGATTTAGTTTGATGCCGACCTCAAGCAGTCGCTCCAGGACTCTCTGTAGCCTCTCCAGGTGATCGTTAAAAGTTGATGAATAAATCATGATATCATCTAAGTAGGCCAGCATGATCTGGAAAATTATGTCATTCATCGTTGCCATTGTCTTTGACCCACAAACTGTAGGTTCCATTCTTAGTCCATTGCACTCACCCCCACCTCCCCCCGCCCCCGGAAAAAAAAACAACAACCTCCAGTGGTTTGTAGGCAGGAGTGTCTTAGAATCATATTAGGGTCGGTATTGTTATTTTGATGCCTCCCAGCTTTTGCACTTGCTTTAAATGTCGTGTCCATGTACACAGATGTCTTATGTCTTAGTTGTCCAAAACCTGTCCTATGTTCATTGTCCTGCTTTTATTTAATGTTCATTACGTATTATTTTATATTTTAGTGCACGCTTATTTATCCGTGCACCCCACTGAATGTGCTCTGCTGGCTTAGTAGCGTCTGATTTAAGGAGAAGATGGAAGAATTGAGGTACAGTTCAGATCTTTCTTTATACATTTACAGTATTTATAAATGCCAGAATATGATTCCTTTAGTGCCGCTCTGTCCATCTCTACGAGGGGACAGCGGTAGTGACGCGCAGGTCGCATTCTGGCACGTGGCTAAATAAGCCCAAGGAATGAAGGATGCGCGGTCACATGATCTCACCTTGACCATGACAGCCCTAGTTGGCTATGCTAATTAAGCTGGCGTGCGCAGATAATGTTTACACCCTTGCAAGATGACCCAGTTGGGTAGCATAACACTTAGTAACAGGCCTGCACGTGGCCCAGCCGCGCCAGCACGCATTTTAATGTGTGTAATACAGTTTATATGATGCCTTGACTCTGTTGTTGATCTATCTGGTCAGTGCACTAGTTGAGCTGACAGTCACGTAAATTGAAAGAATATGAGAAAAACAGAAGTCCTGAAAGTGCCCTAGGAGAAGGCATTACTTAAAGACTTTATGTACCTACCATTCCTTTTCCCAAGTTATCCATAAATTGTGTCCAATGTAATGCTTATGTTCATTGTTTCGCACCACTTACTTATGTTACATTAATCATTTCGCTATTCTGCGTTCACCCTTTTGTATTTCACATTAACCTCCGGTCTGTCCCTATGTTCTGTGTTTGTAGGTTGATCATTATTGTTATGCTTGATTCATTTTCTGCCTTTTAGTGAAACTGTTCATCTTAACGGTATTACCGATATTATTCATGTTATCGTTGCAAAGGAGAGAGTTTAATCGAAGGGAAATAATCGATATTATTAGAAGGTTTCTCACTGAGTTGCTATTTCAGAGGGTATGTTATGTCCCTTGAATGATGAGAGGCCATTGCTCTCCTAGCCGAGCAAGTGATTACCTCCCTTGGATTGTCAGGCCTTTGCGAGGGCGTAGTTCCAGTTGAGTCTGGAAAATATATGAAATTTCTGCATTTTAAGCAGTGTTTAATCATCCTATTCTTTTTCATGGAAACCCTGGGTAGAGTATGATTGTGCAATGCTGTGCTGGACTCTGAGGTGTAGCAGACAGTGATATGACTCAGTGGATTTCGCATCAATTCTGATAAATCCTATTTCCCTGCCATTGCCCATTCTCCATTACTGTTCTCACATTACTTATCATCACTGTACAGCACTGTACGTCGCTGTTAAATTTAAGCTAATTTCCTTATATCATTTTCTCTATATATATTCCTACGTCTCCTGTCACATACATAGTAGCCTACAATTTTATCATTATCTACGATCTTCCTGTCAATAACTTTTGTTTCTGTTCCACAGCCTTGAGGCTGGTTGGGTTTTTTTTAGTTTTTATTTTTTTCTTACTTTAACAATAAAGTACCTATCACTATGACACACCTGGTGTTCGTCACTTACGCTGTATGTCACACTGTCCTGTCAGTCATTATGGGGGAACCGTAAGTTCAGGGAAAACCCTATGCAACGTCCCTCACCACCCTGAATCACGATAACAACAACAACACCACCACCACCAAGACACGACCCCCACAGCTCACACTTACCCATAATTTTACTATGCATTGCAAAATCGATCACAATATATGTGTGAGCAGTCGGGAAGTGTGTTTGGGTCACGGGTGAACACTAGGTTCGCACGTGGAAGTTAGGGACCGATTCAGGCAGTAGGTATTTAAGAATTAAATTGCTGTGAAGTTAGAGTCCCCGTGGTGTAGTGGTAACACGCTCTGTCTTGCAAGCTGAGAGACCCCGGTTCGATCCCCGGCAGGGACAAAAATTTATAGAGTAGGTTTTTTCGGCCCTTCTTCTCAAAATTGATCATTCACAGTAATTTGGTAAAATCCCTGGTGACACACTTCCTCAAAATGATATGTAACATCTGAAAAATTATCAGACTAAGCTCACCTTCCTCCCCCTTAAGAGAAAGAATACTACTATATGCACCATCCCCCCCTCACATATGCAATGCAAAATCGACCAGTTTGATTGCATTATGAATAACGAATACTGCGAGGCAGAAAGTTGTGAATGCACCCAAATAAAGCGAGTAAGGCGAAGGCGCTCGCTCAGATGTCTATCAGGGCCAGGCATGTAGGTCATGATGATAAATTAATGTAACCAAAGCTTTGCATGGGCAACGGTCTGTCAGTGTCACTAATTCAGGAACGTCTTCTTTAACCTGTCAGCAGGGCAGTATCGCGGAACACACTGAGAGCAGGGTGGTTGTTATTTGCTATTTGTTGCCAGAAATATCATCACTGCACTCCAGATTCTGGACATGTCTGGAGTGCAGGCAGTAATGATGTTTCCGGCAATAAATAACAAATAACAGTAGTGATTTTCCTCCATGAGTCATCCGATTCAGCAAGGGCAATAATCCAGTAATTACTTCTTGCATTGTCTTCCTTGCCCTCACCCTCCAGACTTCACATGTCAGTTTGTGCTATGGCTCAGCTAGTCCAGACCCTCCTCCATCCCTATTTTATGGCCCTGTTACATGAAGTTTATGGCTGGTCTAACTTAGACTAAAAGCCTACAATTTAAGACTAGTTTGGTGAGGATGGGTGGTTTGGTTATTTTATGTGAAGCGTTCTGTACAATTAAGGTCACCCCTATCCCAGCAGATTCATCATAAGGTTACTCCATTATCCCTCAGTCTTGATAGAAGATATTTATATGGATGGAAAGACCTTGTCGCCCCCTTTAATTTGATTATCATTCATCACACTTTATCATAATAATTACTGAAGAGTTGTAAGCTGTTGGTATGCTTAACTAAAGCACTATTCCACTAAAATTAGGTGCAGGCAGCTGATCTGGAACCAAGCACTAACTTGGTCACGTGCACTGTTTCTCGTGCGTTCGCGCCGGTCTATATAAGGAAGGGACACCTGGCATCTAAGAGTCAGTCATAGAGAGTCATCATCCGTTAGTAATTAGTAGTCCAGTTCCCCCCC
>JAWQUT010000006.1:5264733-5283842 GCA_033807755.1 Ellobium chinense
AATTTCACGTCGATGTGCCCCCTTTTTGATCTGCTCTTGTAAGCCTTTTGATTGATTTATGACCAGTCACACAACTAGTGCCGCTCCTAAGCACAGAAAGTTTGACTGTGGCGGCATCTAAATTATCTGAAAGTGCTCCTCAAGCAAATAATAATTTTATATTGTCAGAATCTTAGGCCAGTGAGCGCTCACTAAACTACACAGCAGACAACAAAACAAAGGCAGTGCAAATATTAACATTAATAAATAGGGTCAGATAGATGTTCCTTTTTCTCAAATATTATTTTATTCTACCTTTTCTAAGGTTACTGCACCGGAATCAAAGTCGGGCAGTTGTTCACAGAGTTTAACAAAAGACTTTTCTCAACGATAAATGAAAAAAAAAGGCATAACATTTAGAGCCAACGAAAGTTATTGCATGAGGATAATTCTCTTTGCATAATGACTACTACTACTGTACTAGCTTGCCTCTCGCTTTCTGACGTCAAGCCTTATTCCCGCGCTGACCTGACGACCAGTCATGGCGGCCCGCAGGGTGTGAAAATCCCGACTTTCAAGCTGCGTTTTCTCGGGAGCGCTTGGGCGAAGGAAATGGGCAAGGGGTTGAAAATTTAGGCTGTGAAGCAAATAGCTTCCCCTGTCCCTTTAAAAGCTGAATAATACATTGTCAGGTAGAGATGTCTGCAGATGCTGGAACGTAAGTGACATCAGCGTTTTTGCCGCGGGCTTCTGCTGATCGGGGAAGGGGAATAATTCTGGACTTAAGGGCCAAACCCGGTAACTCTAGCTGTTCTTATTGCGTCATATTACATACGCGCACGATAACAGAATAATGCTCTTTCTTCGCAAAATTGACTCGGTGGGCGCCATAGATAATTTTTAAAGAGAAAAGGTATTGAAAAGTGGAAAATTATTTTTGATGTGCGTGTTCTACTTTAACATATGGTGCAGAGGTATGGTGCGAGAGTATGAAAATTGAAAAAAAATTGAAAGAATACAATATGATGCCTGCAAACGGTTTTTGGGTGTAAGAAGAAGTGCAATAAATTATGCCTGTTTGACTGAATGTGGGAGAATGCCCCTACAAGTGATCATACTGTTGAAAAAGATGAAATACTGTATGCGTGTGTTAAAGATGGCTGATAGAAGCTATCCCAAATATGTATGGAAATGCTAACAAATTTAGATAAGGAAGGAAATGTTAATTTTATAACTTGTGTACGTAAGACATTACAATGTGAATCAGGTTTTGGATATGTATGGATAGACCAAAATATTGGCCAACCAAATGTTTTTCTGAAGTTGCTTAAAGCCAGACTACATGATATTGCACATCAAAATATGTATGCCTTTCTGAATACATGCTCATCGGCAGATACATTATTATGATTAAACAGTCTGTGTGTGTAGAAATGTATTTAAACAACATTACTAACATAAATGTAGGACACTTTATTGCAGCTTTTAGACTTGGAGTGAATGATCTGGAGATTGTCAGAGGCAGAGCAAAGGATATACCAAGAAATAAACGTCTTTGCACACTTTGCTCAGAGGGTGCCATTGAAAATGAATATCATTTCCTGATGATGTGTCCTTTTTATAAAAATAATGCAAACGTCCAGAAATTTCTGTGTCTTATGAACAGCAGAAATGAAGTGATTACCCGTAAAGTAGGGAAATTCTTGAGAGAAGCCTTTGAAACACGAGTGAAACAGGGACAATGTGTTCAGTTAAGGATGTGGATTCGTTTCATATTTTGACGCTTTTTATAAGGCTGCAGCCAATATTACCGGTGCATGTTATGTGCAACAGAGATGTGTGTGCGTATGTATAGGAGTGTGTGATTATGTATGGTCATGTTTTGTAGCGTATAGACTAGTTCTTTTTGAGCATATACAGTGAAACTCGAATATAACGAGCACGGATAAAACGAGTTCTCGGATGTACCGAGCAAAATGAAAATGCCCGTTTTTTCCCTTTTTTGTAATAGTAAACTTGCCTTTCATATAACGAGCACAAAATCCGCTAAACCCGGCCCTAACGAGGTAACCGACCTGCATTTAAGCCCTCGCAACCCTTTCGTCCGCAATAAAACTTTCAGCGGCGAGGAACTCGAACGTTTAGGCTACGTAACAATTGCCAACAATAGGCAAGCCTCGCTGTCTCGCTTATGTAATTTACCGGTAGGATTACCGGTACAAACTAGTTGCGCAGTAGGCCAAGAAGCGGGGTAGGGAAGGATGCGGTGGAGATGTGACCATGCGACGGGAGGAAGATGGGATTGATATGCTCAGCTAATGATTGGCCAAGCCTGTTGTTTAGACCAATCATTGCGGCTAGACAATTTTGATTTCAATCATAACAATCGCAGAAACGGTGATTACGATCGGTCAGTCATTCGTTTCTCGACTCTCAACATTTGCATTGTTTTGTTTACACCTGTCAATGATAGAATCGAGGAAGAAAAAATGTCTGTCTTTCGAAACAAAACTAAAAATAGTCGAAGAAGTCGACAGAAAGCAGAAGAGCAAACTTGTGACTCGCGTCTGCAGACAGAAGGTCAGCCGGCCTATTGCGCATGTGCGGAAAAAGCAATCAGCTGTGTTTACACGATCTCGAGCGAGGCCGTGTGAGTGTAGGTTACCGGTAGCCTAGACTAGTCTCCATCTCTAAATTATCAGTAAATTCGAAGTGTGCAGTCTTGTTGCACAGTCACTGTGTTAATCAAACTGATCCACAGTCTCACATTTGTCGGTAATTGCTGAGTTTTAGACTATATTCACAGCTGACCCAACATTTATTACGCGCTGTCTAGCTTATTCTTTCGATATTTTATGTCTGACCTGTTTTCCAATGTAAACGCAGATGATTGCTGTTTCCGCACATGCGCATTAGGCCGGCTGGGATGACCCCTGGGTAGACAAGGCGCCTCCGCTCTACCCGCAGCGAGCAGTCTAGCCATGTTAGATCTAGTATATGGGTCTCCCTGACACTACTGACCGTTTTTACATGATTTTCTGTGGACCATGCGTGTAACGAGCCATCGGTTCTAACGAGCACCGACGGTCGGTCCCGACGACCTCGTTATATCCGAGTTTCACTGTATAATGTATTATAACTCTTCCAGCTCACCACCATCACGTGACCTAGGAAATCTTACTCACACGTAGCTTTGTTTACATGCTCTGCTTATGTATGATTACTCGTCATTTATCAAAATAGCCTAGCAATCCCTATATCACGTGGTGTAACTGACCCGTCTGAAAATACCTTATTGATCGCTAGCGTATTGATGAAAACTCGTCTCGTAGTATTTTATCCTGTAATTGAATGTTGTAATTATTATTGCTATTATACCTTGTTCTGTCATTCGAGGCCTATGGCCTTATACTGATAAATAAACTTTACTACTACTACTCCCTCTGTGCACTTAGATCTATGTTTATATATTTATATATATGCGTTTGTGTGTGTGTAAGTGGGTGTGTGTATGTGGGTGTTTGGATGTATGTGGATGTGACTGTATGCCATATCTATAGGTAATCACGTTATCTTATGAATGTAATTCCCTGTTTAATGTATTAGCTGTGTTGCATTTGTTCAAAGTTTATCTTATAATATGCATGTATTATCATGGGTAAAATGTATAACAGTGTATACATTCCGTTCAGGGTAAATTAAGAAGAAAATTAACCTAGATCTAACGACATTTTGAGACATTTTTCATTTTATGCAATGTCGTGCATGAAATGGAGGAGAAAAAAAATTAACTTGTATCAACACTTGCTCTGGTCATGACTGGCATCCGTAGTCCACAAACACAAGGTGACGAGGTCTCATGAAAATGTACTTTCGAACAACCAGTTAGCATAAACAGACCAAGCTACTGGTAAATTAGAGGTGCGACACCCGATCGTTAAAGCCAGAGCACATGTGCTGATATCGCTTTATCAAAGAGGAGATTTGTGTCAACAACAACATGATGGCCATATGCTAGTACACACGATGAAAGAAAACAAGGCATATAATAAATTTTTGTTCCCTTATACTTACGGCCCACCAGACTGAAACAGGGGTGAGGGCTTAGAGGGCAGAAGAGATAGTCAGAAATGTTAAGTTATGTCTCCCATATTTTTATTATGTGGCAAACATGACCTCTGCCGTTGGAAGCCCCGCCTACAAACGGCCGTGGAGCAGCACTAAATATCGGGGCTCCATTGCATAACTTCGTATATCCAAAATCTGAGGTGATAATTGAATTCGCCATTTGGCAAATAGTCATAAACGTGCCAAATTTCACCACCGAAGGTGGCATTTTGATGTGTTCCATGGACGTTCCAAAACTCGTCCTCCTCCCCCGTCCCCCCTCTCCTAAGTTTCTTAGAGTATAACAGACCGAAATGCCCGTAGTTGTCCAATATTCCTCCTCCCCCCTTCCAACCCCAAAAAGAAAAAAACACCAGTGCTGAATGTGGAATTCAGGCCGTTCAAGGGGCCTAATTGATGGCGTATGCAAAGAAATGGTATATTTACAACTTTACGAAAAGAGACAGTTGAAACTAAACGTCATAGTAATGTGCACTTTGATTTCTCTCGACTTATCTGATTGCTAAGGTAAGGTACATGATAATTTGAAATACAGTAATAACTAATAATTATCCCCCCCCCCCCCCCCCNTCATTCTCTTTCCAAAAATCAGAGAAAACAATTCTGTCAATTACCAAGTCGGGTATGGGCACGTATAGCATAACCTCGATACCAAGTACCCATTCAGTGAGTACACTTCGTTATTGAATATGAATTTAACATGCATGAATTCATTATTATCATTTCATCGTTTAGGTGAACCTCAGTAAGAAGTACAGTATACTTTCAATGCACCAAGGTATATTTCCACTATACTTACCCTGGTCGTTTTGCAAGTAATAAATATCCGAGAAACACCTGAGACTACGTAAGTGCACTATTAAATTTTAATTCAGATGACTGCTCTAGGCGATATGGTTCTCAAATAAGAAGTGCGATGGCAATGAAGTGTTTTCTTAGTCTTACTTTCAGACTGTGCCTTGCATATTGTGTATTGTGCCGTGTCTTGGATTTTAATGCATAGGCCTACTTATCATCTCTAAGTGATGGCAATGGAAAGAACTGTCGTAGAACATAGATGGTATCAATACTCTCTCCTTACGACTCACTAAGTTAGACTGTCAGTATGGTGTGTACTTGGTAGAGAATAGGTAACTTGGGGGAATGTCTGGGGAGGGAAATAATGGCACTGACTGAAGGTAACTATATACTGTACTATGTTGTTCTAGATTTACTAGAGAGCGCAATAAGTTATTACAAGAAAGTTGTCACAAAACCCAGAATTGTAAGAATTCTTACACTGACTAAAATGCAAGGATTCAGAAGTTTTACAACGAGTCAGGGGACTAATAACCATCATAATTAAGTCCTTTAGATAGTATCAATTTATTTAGATTTTTTGCTCAATATATAAAATGCAGTGCCCTCAGGGGATTAATGTTATTTTGTTAATTTACATCGGCCATTGTTATTGTTATTTCTTTATGCTGTTGGTTTTTGTTTAGTACAGTAATTTTTGGACATTTATACTGTATGTCATATTGTCATGAGCTAATAAATTTTCATTAATTTTGATGAGAGAGAAGGAAAAAAGAGAACGGGAGAAGAAATTAAAGAAAAGGAAGAAAACAGCAATCCAAAGCAGATAGAGGAGGGAAAAGGACACACTGATAATATTAATCACATAACTCTCTTCAGTCAACATTCATAAATGGAGTCGGCCTACAACACAGACATCCATGCTATTTCATTTGAGATGTCAATGTATACTCGCAATCGGGAAATGTGTCAGGGTCACGGGTAACACTAGACTCACACGTGAAAGCTAGAGACGAATCAGGAATAGGTATTTAAGAATTAAATTGCTGTGAAGTTAGCGTCCTTGTTTGTAGTGTAGCGGTAACACGTTCAGACTTGCATTACTTGCAAGCTGAGAGACTCGGATCCGATCCCCAGCAGGCACACAAAATTTTCTAGTGTAGGTTTTTCGGCCTTTCTTCTCAAAATTGATAATTCACAGTAATTTGGTAAAATCCCTGGTGTCACACTTCCCTAAAATAATATGCAACATCAAATAAAATTATCAGACTGAGCCCCCATTCCTCCTCCTTAATAATAATAAAAGAATGAATACTATATATTTATGCCTTGCCACCCGGTTACATATGCATCCAACAAACCTGTCCATCCTAAATTCCAAGAATAATATCACTGAAGCGTCAAGACACAATAAAATAAACCTCACTTATCGTTCAGCAGTTAGCAACTTTTGGGTTTATAAAGAGAAGGGAAAGATAATGCACTCAGGATATCACGGGTGACCCTTGTGCGCGAGAAGATCCAGGGCTGTCCAGCCAGTGCGCGAATCATGCAAACAACAGAGATGCCCACCCCGATAGGGATGCTATACCCCGGGGTGCATGGGCCTGCTTGCCGCTCCTATTATCGAACAATCAGCAATATCTACCCAACGGCCAAATCATATAGCATTTGACAGAATCTATACGCTCCTTTTCTGACTTCCCTAATACATATATCTCCCCTTGCTCTACCTTTAAGATCCAGGACTAAACTCAAGAGGGACAGAACCAAACACTGAAAATTACGCAGCCCAGAAGTTCTACAGCCTTTTATTTAATTTGATTATCTAGCTTTTGATTGCGAACATATGATATTGATATACGTAACGAAAGCATCCCCTCCGTTCAAAGATATTAAAAGGCTTGATGTTTTTAAGGTTTCTCATCATTACCAAAATATGTAGGGTCAACTCCGCTAAACTGTAACTCCTCGAGAGCATGGGAAAAGTGGCAAAATAAAAGGGAGCTGCGACTGTCTGATGACTTTAATGTAGAAACAAAGCACTTTGCTTACTGGAAAATATTGCAATTAAGTGGAAGTTGCGATAAAGTAGAGTGAACTCTTGATTATTTTGAATGCAAGTCATATCAAACATTAGGGAATTAAGGATAAAGAGGAAAATGGAATTAGGCAAAAAGAGGAAAATACTTCTTTCATTTATTCAGTAGGGAACTTGTTTTATGACGCCATACAATATATCACATGGTTCATTTGTAACATGTTTGTACAAACAAAACAAAATAGTCTCACAAAAAAAAACAACAAAACGCACAGAATCCTCGCTCTAAAGCCAAGTACTCATTTACAACTAAGTCAGTGAGGAACAGGAGTTTAACGTCTTCACCAATGATGCCACAAGATAAACTGCCAGACTCTAGCCTGAAAGTTGAACCCATTAACCTTAAAATTTCACAATCCTTAAATTGTGAAAGCGACTCACAAGACTCCATTCCCACCATTCCCAAAGTCATTGTGTTACAAAAAGGTTGTCGCAAATAAGGTCGTCACCATTGTGCAGCTTGGCAAGTTTGTTCCTCCATTCTCTTCATTTGCAATAATCTATGTTTTGATTATATGAACATCCAACAGTAACCTGTTTGTGTGGTGGCATGGGAAAACAGGGCACAAGCGCAATTTTAAAGACATGGGGTGTTGGTATCACTGGAAAGAGAATTAATTGCTGAGTATGGAGAATTTTAAATTTTCAAAATCTCTTTAAAAATGACTAAGTTATGGCAGTTTTAATAAGATCACCCCCAAATTCCCAATTTTGAGAAACCAGGCTTTATTAAGTTGTCATTGTACGCAGTCACGCAAATCATGAATTCCCCATTTTCTCTCAAATTCAACTTTTTTGCATGTGAACTGTCCTAAACATGATACTTGTCTTCACAATACCATAGGTCAAATATCTCATCTGAAATGAGAAAATTATGCTAGAAAATGTGAAAAAAAAACGCCAGAAGTTCAAAATCTTCTGGTGAAATTGTGAGTTCCACCGGTCAGGTGTGGTGGTAACCATTTCATCCACCCATTCTGATCATGTCCGGCAGCGCCTTGTGCCTTGAAGAGACATGGTATGCTTTTTCAGTGTCTTTGATCTTTTGGTCAATACAACAGATATGGCCACCGGCGACCACTGACCATCTATCATCTGTGTAATGATGTAAGCTTTAAGGTATTTTATACATGTTTTGTACATACTTTTGATATAGGACAACGACTAAGGTACAGTATTATGATAACCATGAGAGGGAGAAACCCATTTGATTTTCAGTTTGTCACCTTGGGGACAAAATTAATTTTGTGCTCTATGTGTACACCTTCGAAATACATTAAGTGTTTTAAATGCTCATGATGCATACATAATTTCCACATGATCGTAACAATGTGTTTGAGCAGCTTTGTCAACTTTCACACGGGTTACTGCAATTTTCTTTCAAAGTCAGAGTTCTTTTGAGTTAAAAATATACTGGTGGATAAAGTCAAGGCTAATCATGCAGTGGACTAGCAGACATCAGAACTGATTTTTTTCAAACAAGAAATGTGAATTTTTTAAAATTTAAGTGAATATAATTGCTATTTCATCTTGTAGAAATGTCATACTAGTAAAACTACATATATAATTGTGAAGCATACATTAAGCTCAATGACAAATTATAAATGCAGCATCAGCGTCAAGTAGTTACAGGCAATAGTGCCCGTGTTGAAAAGAGCCATCTGCAAATTAAGCAGATGGACAAGCAATTGCATATTAAATACATGTGCACAAGTACGTGCTTTGACCAGTAGGACCAAGAGTGGAATTTGCCTGGTGAAGATTAATTCAAGGAAGTGATGAAAGAAACCACAGTAAGATAAAGAAATTAGGCAGAGAATAAAGTAACAGACATCATCACATGATTTTTGTCAGCTATTTATTGCTCTGTGTATCAGATACCTAATATAACAACTCAGTTATGCAATACAAATGAATTTCTTATGCTGATTACTATAAGCATGTCCTTTCTGAAATGCAAATCTGACCAGGCAAAAGGTAGGCCTATTGTTAATTAGTGCCTTGTTATCAGTAATGCAGAGTCAATCCCTTCGCTACATCATCTTTTTCAAGTGAGGTGTGGTGTTACCAGATTACCATGCGCTCAAAAGCTTATATGTAGATTTGTTTGAGTTTGGATTTTACAACTCTTCAGCATTGTAACAGCTAAACTACAACTCTGTGCCAAGGAATATTTCATCAGATATGAGACAAAGCATTGGGATATGTCAAATACAACACTGGAAGGCTACTTCAAAGTGCTGTTTGGATCAAAGGCTTAGGATGTACATGTACATCAGATGTGGCAGAGGATCGCACTCAGCTCACTGAACTCCAATACTTACTATCATTAGACTCTTGTTTCTGATTAAAACAACCACTCTATGGGACATTAAGTATAACTTACTCAAAAAGGTGCTGGGATTATTGTGACATAAGAAAAATTAGAAGCATGAAAAATACACAAATCTCTGCTTGCTGGTCAATCAGTTACATCAGGCCTGTTTTCGTGAAAAGATTAACTGCTCTAAAGGGCACTAAATAAGGCAGGAACAACAAGAACTGAAAACATGCTGTACACCAAATGTATTAAAAATCATGGGTAGCATCAACATTTGAAAGACGTTTTGTGAAAAACAAAAGTAAATCCGCTGGCATCATCAATACCATCTCATATTTCCATAAGACAAACAGAATAAAGCATTTATGTATTCCATTTTATAAGAACATCTAACTGGAGCCATAACAGCAATGAACGATTGTATCAGCAGTCATGATCAGCTGACATGTAATGAATGTCTTCAACATATAATCATAGGCAGTCTTCAACATATAACCAGAGTCGCAAATTTTCCTTATCTTCTGGCACTGGTTGAATTTATATGAACAAGTACAGTGAAACTCGGATATAAAAAGGTCGTTGGGACTGACCATCGGTGCTAGTTGGAACCGATGGCTCGTTACACGCATGGTCCACTGAAAATCATGTAAAAACTGTCAGTAGTGTCAGGGAGACCCATACAAGATCTAACATGGCTAGACTGCTCGCTGCGGGTAGAGCGGAAGCGCCTTGTCTACCCAGGGGTCACCAATGGTCGCTGTCTCTTGTGATTCAGGCTGCCCTTCTCAACTGCAGCTCTGATTTTGTCGCTGTCCTTTAAAAATGTTGAAAGTGTGCTTGTTGCGCTGCCGTTTTCACGACAAACTTCTGCCTTGCTCTTCTGCTTTCTCTCGACTTCTTCAATTATTTTTAGTTTTGTTTCGAAGGACAGACATTTTCTCTTCCTCGATTCCCTCATTGACAGGTGTAAACAAAGCAATGCAAATGTTGAGAGTCGAGAAACGAATGACTGACCGATCTTAGTCACCGTTCCTACGATTGTTATGATTGAAATCAAAATTGCCTAGCGCAATGATTGGTCTAAACAACAGGCTTGGCCAATCATTAGCCGAGCATATCAATCCCATCTTCCTCCCGTCGCATGGTCACAACTCCACCGCATCCTTCCCTACCCCGCTTCTTGGCCTACTGCGCAACTAGTTTGTACTGGTAATCAGCAGCGAGGAACTCGAACGTTTAGGCTACGTAACAATTGCCAACAATAGGCAAGTCTCGCTGTCTCGCTGAAAGTTTTATTGCAGACGAAAGGGTTGCGAGGTCGGTTACCTTGTTAGGGCCGCGTTTAGCAGATTTTGGGCTCGTTATATGAAAGGCAAGAAGGAAAAAAACGGGGATTTTCATTTTGCTCAGTACATGCGAAAACTCGTTTTATCCGTGCTCGTTATATTCGAGTTTCACTGTATAAGCATTCTGTTATATTCACATGCATTCTTCATTCCTCACAGTATAACAGTCATATAGTGTGATGTTGGAAGCATTAGGCAATGTAGGGCAATGAATCAGAAAACACATAATGATGACAGAAACTAAAATAATAATGCACATTTGAAGCCACTGAATTTTCCTTGTGATTTCAACAAATAGAACATCAATTTACACTATATATATATATTCGTAATGCCAACAATTAATAAGCCAATGCCATGTGATTGCCATAATTAGAAAACTCTCACATAAACAATATGAGAAAAAATTTACTTCAGTTCATCACTGTATCATTTAGTTGATTTTGGCATGAATTTAACAATGGTCAGTCATTCCTTTTTTGCTGTCAAATCAATAAAAATAAAAAAAGGTAAAGTAAATAAACCATTGCAGCAGAGTACCAATCACTATAAAACATCATCAAAATTGAACCATAAAACATCATTAAAATATCAGTAGCCAAAAAAAACAAAACCAACATTTTTTTTTTTGACACATGCTTTTCATAATCTAGTACACTATTTCAAAATATCAACAAGTAATACATCACACAATCATGAACTACAAACAGAAAGCAGTGTTACCATTCAGGGATAAATACTCATTTGGCCATTGATTGTTTCCAGAAGGTAGACAACCAGCTAAAAACAATAAAATTTCACCAACCCAAATGCTAAAACCGTTCTTGTAAAGAGAGGGCCCACGTAGTTGAAAGCTGGCATAAATCTGATTTAGATGATCTGTAGCCTGAGAAAGCTAACACTGCACAAGTCTGTTCTGTAACATAAATATATTTACTCCTGTGTTAAAAATGCTTCTGACATCAATTTATCGCAATAATAGCAAAACTATAGTTGATCTTAACATTTTCACACACTGACGAACATCATGAAAGCATGCAACTACTAATCAGTCATTTCCAAACATGAGTAAAACAATTGTGTAAAGCACTGAAGCAGTTTGTCTAATCTTGGGTATATCACAGCATTTTTCTATCAAGGAAATAATATTTTCTAATAGTATTGGTATGTAAAAATAATACTATTATCAATAATAATAACAATATTCTATTTCTATTTCCCTACAATTTTATATAAAAGAAGAAGAAAACCAGTAGTGAATGGTGATTATCACCCCATTTGGACATGATTTTCATGAGACACTGTACAACCAATAAGCTGGACAATGTTTCAAGCCATGGTGATGATCATGGTGCTTCTCTCTGTACCATGGTATGAATGGTTCTCCATAATTTCTCTCCCCTCTCCCATCTCAGTGAGATTGAAATATAAAGTGATTAGGATGAATAATGGAAACAGCTGAACTTACAAGCAGGTGAGTTCATATCAACAGCCGGTATAAGAGAAATAGAGTGAACACATTCAAGAAGACAGAATGAAAAGGAAGTTGTCATTACCCTTCTCTGTAGAAACCTGGCATTGTATTTTCTTATCTGATTTGTGGAAAGTAAGAAATTCAACTGCAGGATACCTCAATATGGTCAGGTCTTCAGATGTACTCACACTTATTCTTACATCACTTAATAAATTGAAAGTGGAGGAGTTGAGAGTGTGATGCCCTTTTGATGTCCCTTCACACCCAGTAATGGCAAAAGAAAGTGACCCAGAGAGAGAGTGAGATTAACTGACGATAATGACAAACAGATCTCCCTCCCTATGCCCACATGAAAAGCAATCCATCTCCGCATTTTAACTGACCTGATTTTGATAATTATCTCATGATTTTTCCACTCATGTTCTAAGGCCATTTGTGCCAAAATAAGCATGATGAAATGAAATTAAGCAGATTAAACTGTAATAATATGAAATCACTTTTTGCAGGATGAAAGAATAATGAGATTAAGCAAAACTCTCATGGAAGACTATTGTAAAAAATGTGGTGAGGAGCCCACTGTCTAATTAGGTGTTTGTATTTTCGTAGTTGGCTTACACTGGTTAATACATGGGCCTAACACGAGAGTGTGATGGCAGGTTTATTACTGAATTACTGAGAGTTCTTAGACTGCAATTTTTTTGTCCTAGCAGTTTTATTTTACTTCTGACTTTGCATATATATTTATTCAGCTGTTGCAGGTTTCCAGGGCGATTACTTGTGGCAGTGGAAATAATGATGCTACAACTTGATATGCAGCTCTGGAAAATAATGTGCTACTGTCCTCAGCACAGGAAAGAACCTTGATGGCATAGCTCCAGAACCATTGGTATTGTTATCTTCAAATGTTGTAGGTTGGGAAGTGATTTCTGAGGCTTGAAAATCTGCAGCTGATATATTCATCTCAGATACAAGTGTTGAGGACAATCCTTCAACAACATCATTCGGCAAAAAAGGCTGTGTGATTCCCTGGGCCTCATCATGAAGATTTCTCACGGTGTTGTCCTGACATTGTTCTTGACTCTCAGGGGTGGCAACAGTATTAACAAAATCATTGCTGGGTATTACAGTGCTGTCCTCATCATTAGTTGTAAGGTCTGGTCCTGGCATCTGTAGCAGCCTAGAAGGTACATGGCCATAACTGTCTGTAACCCAGGAAGTATCTCTGTCATGTTGCTCAGGGCTGCTTTGGATTGCTGAAGTTACCACAAAGTCATCAGTTTCTTTACCAGCATGAAAGACTGGACTATCACTTCGTGGTTCTTCATCTGACAGATCCATTATTTTCTCACTAGTGGGCTTTGACAACTCATCCGTTTCACCATCAGTAGTGCTGCCCCCATCAATTATTTTTACCTGGGTTTCACACTCAAACAACTGAGAACTCAGATCTTGTGAGTCATTGCCTGACGACATTTCCTCACTTGGCAATACCCTCTTGATGTCAGTGATAGGTGACTCAGCTATCACTGTGGACCGTATCACTCTATCATTTCTGTCCTTCCTCTCATCAGGTCCTTTAAACATACCATCACACATTCCTTTGTTGTATTCATGCTTTTCTAGATCCTCCTGACACTGAGCAGCCCCACCATTTACCATTTTTTTTGTACTGTTTATAGAAAATGCTTCTGGGTTTTCATTAGGCCTTCTCATTTGTACATCCTCTTGACACTGAATGCCCCTCCTAATTACTCCGTCATCACCAGTGAGCAGTTCGTTTGGACTTATTTTTAAACTTTCCATTTGTGTATGAGCAGACTGGGTAATAGCGTTTTCCACTGCACTGGAACTCAGATAAAATGATGAGTCATCACCAGTGAGCAGTTCGTTTGGACTTATTTTTAAATTTTCCATTTGTGTATGAGCAGACTGGGTAATAGCGTTTTCCACTGCACTGGAACTCAGATAAAATGATGAAGAGCTTGATATTGTGTCCTGAGCATTTTCATTTTCTTCTATAACTCTTTCCATTCTGTCAATGGCAGTTTCATCCCGAGCTGTGTTTCTAGCTCCATTTAAGACCCTGTCCTTATCATAATATGTTTGAAGGAAGGTGATTTGTGTGTTATCTGCTCCACTTACTCTGGAACTGGTCAAACTTTGTACTCCTTGCCCTATAACTGCTCCATCTATTTGCACATGTTTATTTCCTTCAGACTGCTTTTTGAATTTATTTTTGTGATCAATATTATCAACTTCTTGTGTTATGCCTGCTGGCATAGACCTGGACCCTCGTGTTTCTGTGCTTGGCGATGATGATAACATGCTTACTGGGCTTCTACAATTTTCAGCTGTGTCTTCTCTTTGCTCAGAAGAATGAGGGCAGAGAACTGGTGGAGAAGTGCTTTCAACACCACCAACTGCTCCTTCAGTGTTATTGTCAAACTGATTTCCTTCTACCAAATTATCATTCCCACCCTCTTTGTCATTCACACCATCATTTTCAGTATCATTTCTAGTGTAAGTGGAACCTTTGTGATCATCTCTTGCATTTACAAGACCTTCCTGCTCCGTGGTTCTCTCTTCACTTCGTTCATTCTGCCTGTTTGTGACATTTCCAAGCTCTTCCAAATTCACTGAGTTGCCATCTTCATTAGCAGCAGCTGGATATGGAACAGTCATAGCTGAAGGCTGGGATTGTCTATCTGATACAACATAAAAAATAAAAATGAAATCTAGACTTTGTTACGACTTTAAAAGAAACACCTCCCATTTCTCCATTTTGGGTCCCACTTTAATACAGTCGACTCCGCTTAATCAACCTTCCTCGGGATCACGGGAAAAAGGGGGCGATTAAGCTGAGAAGGTAATTTCTGCCATACTTTTGGTAATGGGGTTAAATTTCTTTGATGGCGTGGTTTGATATCGTGCATTGACACCTTCTCGTCGCCAGTCTCAGGACAGCCTCGAGTTTGACGGTGTTGTAGCGCACAAAATGTTTGATCTCCACGGTCTCTCTCATTGGCCACATTGCAGTAGCCCAGCAGACAATAAGGAGTAGGATGGCACGGTCGGGATAGACCGTTCATCCACATGACACGTTCTCTGATCTAACCGAAAACCAGCAGACAGTCGCAATCAAGGCGTGGGGGGAGGACAATATTATGGCTTTCGGCGAAATTAGCATTATCAGACGGGCGAAGGCAGTGATGCGTAGCGTGGGACAAAGGGGGACAAGGGTAGGAGAAGGTGGGGAGGAAAGGCTTATCACACCTATTTGGAGGATGGCAGCTGTCACTCAGTCAACCGGTCTGCCATCCGTCGCTCAGTTAAATCTTTGTGTACATTACAGTGGAACCCGCTTAAGCGAGACACGCGTGCCCGCTTAATTGAGACGAATGCCCGGGGAACGGAATTTTTGCTATTTAAATCTATACATGTGAGCGGGACGGCAACCCGCATAAGCGAGACGACTTGGAGCCAGATCTCCGTAATATACACGCTGTTTTTGACGGGAATGCTGCAAATTGTCACTATCGCACTATGTCTCAGTGCTTGTTTACCTGTGCCAAACAGCTGAAAACCTGAGAGCTACAAAGAAGCTTGTACCGACGGCCCTGATTACCCCCCTTACGTTACGTGAGAAGTGATTGACACTACCTCCCCATAGCCTTCGGTTAGGCAGTTGACCCTTCGGTTCACGCATGGACGAATCAGAGTGGACATCCTAGCCGCTGGTCATTTAACCCGCGCAAGCATCAACGGATCAAGATTAAGTAAGCCCCGCCCCCTGTCAGCCACACTTTATCCTTCTTTCTTCAGCTTAGGCAGTGATTGACACTTACGAGCCTTACCTGCGCTATTGCACAACACTCAGCCAGGGTGTCGTTCACATAGGCATGAGTTGCGTGACCATCATTCGTGTTGCGTAAAGGCTTTTTGACACACGCCACTCGCGTCGCGCTCTGGCCAGACGTGGAGCGAGAAGTGTGACGCTTATCTTTGCCGGTGTTTACGATCATATAAATTTGATCCCAAATTATTTTTGATCACTTGAATGGGGGCCGGCGAACATCTCGACTTCAGAGATGGTAGACCTTTCATAGTCTCTCCAGTTTTATTTTAACATGTATTATCTCTCTCCCTCTGATGTAGACATGTCTCGGTCTTTAAAGAAATTGTTTTTTTAATTTTCAAAGGAGAGTGGTGAGAAGGCTTAGGTGCTTCTTTGAAACCAACCAAAAATTCCGTTCCCCGCAAAGAATGACTAATAATATACTCTGCAAGTCTACTGAAAATGCAGTTAGACTGCAATAAGTAGGCTATATTTTAAACAGTACAGATACAATTTAAATCTGACTCCGTTGTCACACACAACAAGTAATGATATCCCTTAACTTGAATGAAACGCACAAACTAGCTAAGAAATCACTTTATAATGGATAGTCCGCCTAAGCGGGACGCCCGCTTAAGGGAGACGATTCGTCGGGAACGGAGCCGTCCCGCTTAAGCGGGTTCCACTGTATTTGTTTGTCAACTGTAACCCTTCAACCGCTGATCTTTGAATATACAGGCGCTGAAAAGTGGTGAATTATCTGGAGCGAGAGGCTATTATCCAGTGACTTTTATATAGAAAAAAATTCAGCTTCCTGGGAAACGAGGTGATTAAGCAGAGGGCAATTAAGCGAAGTCGACTATATTAGCATTCTCTTGCTCCAGAGCAGTGGCATTGTAAAAGCCATGTTTTTTCATTAAAACAATTACACTAATATGAACACCACAGGCACACATTTTATCTGCATATGTAGTACATACCACTGAATGAAATCAGTCGAAAGTCACATCATTTCAATTTCTGCAGACTGCTTTATAAATTTCCCTACTTCTGCCTTGTTTCATTCTTATTTTATTTTGTTAATAATTATATTTTATAATTAAAATTATACTGAGCATCAGGAAAAATACAGGACTGAACCACTGACTTTTGAGCACTGGGGTTTTCTTCTGAGAATCGTCTTTTGTTTAGTTCTCTGGCAAAGAAAGTTTCCTAACCACACCTCCATCCCTACCACCGCAGAGCAACTGCTGTCAAAACAACATAAGGATCTGGATTAAAATGTGATCAGATATTGATAATATGTTCACGTTTCATGAACATAAAGGGACATCTGCATATAAAACTAGCGCAGGGCATATCACATTACTTTACAGGGCCAGAGATGATATGAAGCAGCTTCCTCAGAGTCCATAGCTTACAGAGCACTCCTGATACACAAGACCCAGTTGCTCAAAGTGTCAAAGGCAAGTCTCATTAGTTTCAACTTTCTACAGAAAAAAATACAACAACAAAACACCTGGCAACACTTTTTCTGTCTTCTGAGGATGATGCCTGAGAATGCTTTTTTTCCAGCCCTGACTCTATTACACTGTACATTTGAAATAATTGTGCTGTTTTGTAATTGTTTCTTAGCTTTCCCATCAAATCAAGTAAAGTTTGATCATGACATCTATGCTATGATATATCTTAACTAGTTACTCTCCTGTTTAATGATAAATGAATGCAGAAAAATGTTGATAGATACCTCGAAGTGTTGAGGATTGTCGTGGTCCTCTGTTGCCAAATCTGTTGTTATACTCAGCTAGTCCTGGAGAAGAGCAAAACATTGAAAACATGAGTGAATCATATGCCAGCTACAATTAACTTTGTCATGATGACAGTCTGCATATGGAGGTCATGGACATGAACTGATTAATCATGATTAAGTAAGCTCTCATTGACTAATAATATGAATGATCTCTCACAAGAAGAATAACCTTACAGTTACTGATATTGTAAGCACTTACTTTCTGTGTGGGAAACAGATTTTATGGTGTTTTACACTGTTATACCTGATATCATTCACAATTATACAGTGAAAGCCCATTAACCTGAAACTGTGGGGACCGAACAATAATGCTTTCAGGCAGTGGATCAGCTTGGTCTTTCTGAATTGAGTTACCCAGCCTTATCAATGACACTTCAGTATCACTCCATCACTCCCAAGAGTACTATAACATAAATAAGCCAACAGGTGAGTTGCCCCCACGTAATTCAGAGTTATAACATTTAAATTTGTCTACATGTATGGACTAGATCTCTTTGATTCTCCTAAAAGAGAACTGAATGTGCGTGCTATCCGTTCCGCTAATCAATGTATGACAATTCGGGGGTGTGTCAGCTTCTTGACTTTATTACAAACTTTGCTGAACTTCCTTACCCCTAATCATCTGCACAGACCCTTGGGATACTGCTCTTAAATCATGCATAAACTTAAATATTGACTTAAAGCATGAGCAGGATGCCATGACACTTCCACTTTGAACATCTCTTTATTGTTGTGCAATATATTTAGGACATTTCACCCCCAGAGCTTACTTTAAAGGTAAGGGAAGAATCAGACTAGAGAATACATGCATGAGAGAGCTCCTGGACTAAATCATAATATTACTGTCTGTGTCATCTCTTTCTTAACCCTACGTCTAAAGCTCTATGCGGAAATGTCCCAATTTATTCCAGATGAAATTTGTCTGAGTTCAAGGTCCAACAGGAGTTCAAAGCAGTCCCATGTGGGTATACAACCCTTTACTCCAAAATAAGCTGAAAACATTTAATATTTACCAAATAAATTATCTCAATCACGTGTGCTTGTCCACCACATCACACATAAAGACTCTGATTTTACCATAATTACAACAGAGAAATATTCAAGAGATAATCATGGACCTTACTTCCTAAATCACAGTGATTTTCTTTAATTAATATCTTTGTAAGGCCATAAGTCAAAATGTTTGCTGAAAGCAGGTACTCTAAATTGAAACTAGAATAATCCCATAAACCTTCTTTGATGTGACCACCAGAAAGAAGTTTTGATTCTGATTAATTTGATACCAGAACCATCATGGTAGGACAATTTTTAAGGGGGG
>JAWQUT010000006.1:5283977-5312996 GCA_033807755.1 Ellobium chinense
GGCACCTCTAGATGGTCATCTTAGCCTTGTATAAACGCCCTATCAAAACTTCAAATGCGTTTTTCTCAAAATGTTGTTTTTCTTCACCTTTTTCCCTAAGGCTTTTTTATTTCTGAACCGACTGACTTCAAACTTGGAATATATCTTTCCCATAGAATGTGTTTCCATAAAATGCATCCTTTTTTCTAGATTTAGTTCACGTTTTTGAAAAAAAGTCGATTATCTGGTGGAAAATTGAGAAAAATACACATCCGTCAACACACATATTTCAAAAATTTTTTACTGACATTGTGTGATAAATAAACAAAAAACAAATGCATTTTATTATTTTTATAGAGCTATTTTATAAGTGTACAAAATTTGAAATGATCACATTCAAAACTCTAGGAGCCTTAGGCTTTTGAAAATAGCTCATTTTCAACACACGAAATCCAATACCGCGGCGTTGCCATGGCAACCGTACACAAAACAAAAAAAAAATCCACATTTTTCCTCTAATTTGACCATGCTGAATCTGAATTTAAAGCTTAAAAAGTCCCTAGTTCAAGCATTCACGATTTCACTCCCAGGAGGCGCACCCCCCCTTAAGGAAGTAATGCCAATCTAAAATGTAAAAAAAAAAAATGAAATTTATTTGGTACTTTCGACAGCCTGAATAAATCTGTTTTTTGAGCAATGCTGTGATCAAAAACGGTATGTAGTGGTAGTAAAACGGACTCAACATATGTCAAATATTGCACGGAATGGCTCTAATTGTTTTTAAAGATTTCTCCATTTTTTTCCCTGAAGCTATGTAGATTTATATTTCATTCACTATTATGCACAATTTGCGAAGGGATGGTAAAATAGCAAAATTGTGTATTTTACAAAATTGTATAAAATCATATTGAAGTCCAATTCAGGTATTTTTAATACCAGGATACACATTACTTTAACCCGTGCGGCGGTGATCGGGTCTTATACTAACCGGGGGCATCTTCAAATAGGTGTAATTCTGTTAAAAATCACTTCTCGGATCTGAAAGTTTGTGACTTATCCTAAAAATGTTTCCTCATGATCTACCAAAAATCAATCAATTCCACCTACAAGTTAATGAGTGACCACCCCCTTCTGACCACAACCCCCCCCCCCCCCCCCCNCCATAATGATGGTCGGGTCATATAAGACTTGATCACCATTAGAGAGCCCCTGTGATCGGGTCGTATAAGACCCGATGACTTTTAAGAGCAATTGATGATTAGGAGTTTCTTCTTGTTGCTGCTAAAGTCGTTTAATAGCAAATACAGAAAATTCCATACCTCTGACTATTATGAGCAGTAGGTGAGGGCTTCCATTATTATCTTTACTTTAGCGGTTCTAATATTATTTTGGTTTTTAATATGCAGTGTTAATGCGCTACTTAACAGCATCAGGTTTAGCTGCTTCATGTTCTGGCAAAGTTGTTGGCCTCAAAGTTTTGATAATAATTATAATAATAATAATAATCAAGAATATTTATATAGCGCCCACTCCACATAAATGAGCTCTAGGCGCTTGACAAAGTTGAAGATCTCACTTTCTATCTTTCACACATTCTCTCCAAAAAATTCAGATACACAATCATTTGTACTAACTCAAGCTCAACATTATCATTCAACAGAGGCAGAGCTAGAACTTATGGCTAGGAATTACAGCAATATTTCTGAAATAAATAGGTTTTGAGTTTTCTTTTGAAGCTTTCAATGGTATTTGTTGATCTTAATTCATTTGGTAGAGTGTTCCAAATTGATGGTCCTGATGATGTAAATGCTCGCTCTCCATATTTCTTAAGATGTGACCTCGATACTGAAATGAGGTTAGTACTACTTGATCTCAGACATCTTGATGGTGTATATGGAACCAGGAGTTCACTCATGTAGGTTGGAAATTCAGCAGTATATAGACTCTGATAGCATAGGACGGCCAATTTATACTCTATTCTTGCTTTTATAGGTAACCAGTGAAGCTCGTGGAGCAGTGGTGTTACATGCTCTTGTTTTGACTTTTTAAGTACCATTCTTGCAGCATTGTTTTGTATTCTTTGGAGTCTATTCAATTTTTCATCAGATAAACCAGCCAACAGGGAATTACAATAATCTAAACGTGACAGTATAAATGCTGACACAAGTGTTTTTGTCGCATTCAGGTCTAGGACATCTCTCAATTGGCCGATACGTTTACGTTCTAAGTTTGACAATCTACAAAGATGATTCAGTTGAGCTTCCATTGTCAATGAACTATCTAAATAAACACCCAAATTTTTAGCCTTACGAGAAAAATCAATTCTGCCTCTGCCAATGTAAATGTGATTCATATCAATGGAACTTACTCTGACAGTGGTAGCACATGGCATAATTTCAGTCTTTTCATCGTTCATTTTTAGCTTGTTTGACGACATCCAAGCTTTAATGTCCTGAATACAAATCTTAACATCATCTAACAGTTTTGGAACATTGCATGGTAAAACTGATCTGTATAGCTGTGTGTCATCAGCGTACATATGATATTGCATAGAGTGTTGTTTAATTACATTTCCCAGAGGCTGAGTATACATGGTGTACAATACCGGCCCCAAAACGGATCCCTGGGGGACCCCGAAATCTAGAAAACATCTCTCAGACTGTATACCATCTATTATAACAAAATGAGTACGGCCACATAAGTATGACCTAAACCAGTCAAGTACAGTGCCAGATATACCAAATGTTGTTTCCAGTCTTTCCAACATGATATTGTGATCCAAAGTGTCGAATGCTGCAGAGATATCTAACAGTGACAACACAGAAACCATGCCTTCATCAGCAGCATTTAACAGATCAGATGTTATTCTTAACAAAGCAGTTTCTGTGCTATGATATTTCTTATATGCTGACTGAAAGGGCTCAATGAGGTTATTTTTGCTAAGATGGTTTTTCAGTTGCTCTAAAACAACTTTTTCTAGTACTTTGGATAAAAAGGGTAAATTAGAGATGGGCCGATAGTTCTTAAACTCATTAGGATCAAGGCTAGGCTTCTTTATCAGTGGAATGATGGCTGCTGTTTTGAAAGGCGGTGGAACTGAGCCCTCACTTAATGACTTATTTAAAATAGGTGTTATAATTTCAAAAAGATCATCAACATGATGCTGCAACAGCTCAGTTGGGATCGGATCCAGAATACAAGATTTTGGTGCCGATTCCATAATGATCTTTTTTACAGTTTCACAGTTCACATTCTGAAAACTATCAAACTTCTCACTACTGAACTGTTCATATGAATCATTAGTGTTCTCAGAATCAAGATCACGTCTGATATTCACGATCTTATCTTTGAAAAAAGCACAAAATTTATCAGGTAACTCATCCTTAGGTATGTTATTTGGAAGTATATTTGTCGTAACTTTACCACTTAATTCATTTGACACAGCAAAGAGAGCTTTTGAAGATGTACAATTTTTTATCTTAGAAATATAAAAGTTGGATCTCACTTCTCTTATTAATTGTTTCACCCATTTGTTATGAGACAAATAAATATCTTTATGGATAGTCAATTTTGATCTTCTCCAAGTCCTCTCAGCACCGCGGCGCTCCTGTTTGGCCTGCTTCACCTTCACAGTGAGCTATGGGGCAGACTGATGACAACTGACTTGACGAGTTTCTAGTGGGGCATGCTTGTTCAACATCTGACGCAGTATGGTGTTGTATGTGTCAGTTGAGGTGTTATTACTGACAGCCTTTTCAAGCTCGGTCTTTATATCACTTGAAACCTTTGTATGATCTTGTCCCTTCAGATTTCGGGATGTAATGTAACGTTTCGTGGGTCTTGGTTTCGTGGAGTTCACATAATGATCTGATATGTCCTTGTCTAAAATTTTCACATCATACACCAAAGAGTCGTCATCTCTTATGATAAGCCAGTCTATAATATGATTGTAGCGATGTGTTGGCTTATCAATGATTTGGCACAGACTATGGTTATTCAGTACTGTTTTCATTGCCTGGACACAGTGATTCACACAGTGGAGGATGATGACAGAAGAGAAAAAATTTTAATAGTTATTTGGAAAGTCATATTATAGATAAAATCGATGGTGAGGAAAACAATCATTTTACGGCCAGGACACAGAGTTCGAAGTAGATGAAGATGAATTGCTGTAATAAAAGATTTGCCACTTAAAAGGATGTTCACGAACCAGAAGAGGACCATCATAGTTTCAAAGCTTATTCATTCTTATAAATGCCATGAGGTTCAAGGGATTTGAGGGTTTAAGTTATGTATTAGTTAAGTGTTGTGTTGTCCTTCAGCAACATAATAAATGTATAGATAATAGATCTACTACAAAAAACTTATACCCATCAAACTACTCAAATTTCACCTGCACGAATAAGGACTGGAATCTTTAAAGCCACAGATTAATCTTACATAATAAAAGTATTCGAATACTAGGTTTGGGGATATAGTCCCAAGCTCATGTAGGCTACATGCTTACTAGTCATCGTATTGATAGAAGAATAAACTGGCTACTGTGTTGCAAAACTGATATCTTTGCACTTCGGGCAGACCCAAACATGCTCAGTCCTCAGCAGCAAATGACTTATGGTGATGCTGATGGTGCTGGTCGCCCCGTTTGTAGCCTCCTGTCCCTTCCTCGCTGTAGCCGTTCCTTTTGACCTGACCCTCCTGTAATCACAATCTCTTGCAGTTTAAAGGCCACAGCCTCCTCGATTGATATGTCTTCGGATAACAAGCAATTTTTCAGTGACTTTACTATGTCTGCCTTATCCATCCTTAATGTCCTCAACATAGGGGCATCAGCCGCCTGCCGATCAGTTCTTTCATTATCATGGACCTCAGCATGTCCTGGACAATAGATCTTTGTGATTCCGTGAAACCTGGAGGTCAGCAGATTGTCCTTCCACTCATGCTGCAACCATACTTTTAGGACCTATAGAAGCATGGATTGTGAGTCTGTCACAATGACTGCCTTTACTACTGTGGTCCCAGAGAATCACTTCAGAGCCGCAGTGACTGCCTCCACCTTCATTCTCATTTTGGAAGAAGAAGTTGATTACTCTCCACTCTACTCTGTGATGACCCTGTCTCTTGCATCGTTTCGTGAATGCTTGTGACCATCTCCTGCCTATCTGGGTTTGTCTTATATATGAGGACTGCCTCTACAAACATTAATGTCCTTCCTGGACCATTACATTGAATCCTTGTCACCCTAGCAGTGTAGATGTGCAATAGCACAGGTGAAAGAGGATATCCCTGAGGCAATCTTGGCCATACATATGGGTTCAGACTTCCATGATCCCAATAAAAGGGGGATTTTTCTCTCCATCAGAGCAGCTGCGACCCAATTCACAAGCCATATGTCCCAGTCCACATAAATTGATATTGCAGTCTATCAAGGAGTCTCGAAGTCCATTTTGTTTGTAAATATGCTCCAGGTCGTTGGCCCTAAGCCTAAACAGTTAACTGAGAACAAAACATGGGCCTACCAACATTAATTTAAGCTTATAGTAGGACAAATGATAAGTAATCTAAAGATTACTCAATCTTCTTCCTCCAAAAATAGATAAAATAACATTAAACTTTGCTAGTCTGAATGCAGCTATAATTTTACCCAATAGTCTAAAAGGCTTGAAATAATTATAGTGGGTGCTCAGCTTACAGTTTTGAAGATAACACACTTGGATCTTATAAGACCCGATTGCAATTTCTTCAAAAAAGTTATCGGGTCATTTCAGACCTGATCACCAGTGACTCTATGTGAGTGATATATATAGTCTTATATAGTCTTATATGACCCAATCATCGGAGTAAATAACTAAAGTCGATCATCGCCGCATGGGTTAAGCTCTTTTCTGTCAGCCACATGATGATAATATAAGATCTTGAAATTAAAACTACTAATTGGAAAATTTGTGTTGTTTAAAAATTTCATAAAAAGGTTTATCCGTGTTCAACTCTGGATTATGTGCTGCCAGAGTGTTTATCTCTGTCGCTAAAAATTGCAATATTATAATAAATGCTTAAAGACAAGAGCACACAAGTCTTTTAGTTATATATATACAAGTTAGGTCACATAAATATGAGTCCACACCCACCCTTTAGACCAAGTACTGAGTGTGCAATTATCTGGATTGCTATATATAAATAATAAACAAAACAGTTGGGACTTTTGAATCAGAGTATGCTATGGAAGAGATTGTAGTAACAGGGTTACACTGCCAAAGTATTCCTCTCTAATTTCTTATTTACGAAAATGTTGACATGGCAGCAGTTTAGTCCTGGTCATTAAAAATTTTTGTCTCTTTTTTTGTTTTTGGCTTCAAAGTTGAGAAAAGTATTACTTATACAATCTTCATGCAGCCTAAATCCAAACATGGCTTTATGTCAGGATGAATATGATTGGCGCCTACAGTAGCCCATGCATATTGTGTCACTGAGTGTGATTATTGATCTGATGTTGGACCTTGTGTTCTCATGTGCCTTCCTTTTCCCTTCCCTGCCTTCTCTGTCATGCTGTAATATAAAATAGTACATGTACACATATGACCCCACTTAATACACCTAAGCCTAGCTCCTTTTCACCCCCCTGATCAAACACTTCATTGTTTCATGCAACACATTGTTTACTGCGGTTTGACATCATGCGGGAGAGCAGTACATGTAACATTGCTTCTGTGTCTTTGCTAACCTGTTTGAATTAAAGAAAACCAGACTGTGCGACCTCGAATGTACGGAAAGAAGATTGAAAAAGAAAAAAGTAAATTTTATTTTCCGTTGAATTGAAAGAAAATTGAATTCCCCAAAATTGAATCAGCTGGACTTGACCATATATAGACAGTATCATGAAACAGTATTGGAGATCTTTATCTACATTTATGCTGCAGAATCATCTCTTGCTATTGATAGCTGTTAACAAATTCTTAAAAAAAGGAAAAAGACAAAGAGTATGATAATAATTTCACCTCTTGCCATAATGTCTTTAAGCTGGTGGTTGCAATCATGCTCGTCACAGAAGGTGATAAATTTCCTGGGAAAATTATCAATTCTCTCTATTGAATGAAGCAACAGACTGTTGGCACTCAGAGTTGACTCGTGACGCAAGCGAGAACTTATCTGCTCCTGAAAATACAGTAATAATGAAATTGCCTTCAAAGACCAGTTAGTAATCTGAGAAGCATTATTCCCGAATGAATATGTTGTTAAACTCAAAATCAAAGTAGCTCATGGATTAAATTCTTGCCATGGTCACATATCACGAAGTGTAGAATGGGGTCCGGGCTTTAGACACTGAAAGATATCAAGTGATCAGCAAGACAGTGGCACTATTATGTTCTTCAAGGGTTGAGAAAGTTCTTGAATGAAGTCATGTGCGCATATATACTGATATGGGTAGACCTCATTATTATTATTACCCATCACACAGCCTATAGTATCATAAGATAGTCCATGTAGAAATAAAGGCATAAAATTCAGTAAGGGAAATGTCCTTGGAGAGGACAAACTTTCTGGATATTGCACCAGTCATGTGCGCATATATACTGATATGGGTAGACCTCATTATTATTATTACCCATCACACAGCCTATAGTATCATAAAATAGTCCATGTAGAAATAAAGGCATAAAATTCAGTAAGGGAAATGTCCTTGGAGAGGACAAACTTTCTGGATATTGCACCAGGCATAACATGTAAATAATATGGCACTCACATATAGTGGGATCATCAAGATGACAGGATCATTTTTTTTTAATGCGAATCAGTTTGTAATGACTTCACCCTCTTTGAAAACTGACTTGTTCAGTGTAACCAACTAGTACTTTTGCATTATTTTATTATGATTTTTTGCCTGTTATAGGTGATCAGTGAATTGCCTGATGTTGATGCCTCTGACTGATGACCAATTTGTAAACAAAGCACACCCACACTATGTCTTGTCTGCCTTGTGGCCAGTTCTTTGATGTTAGTCCGGCCACTTAAGACACGTTTGAGAGCAAATTGTGCACTATGTGATACCAAATTGATCTTCACATGGTAAAATCTACATCATTTTCTGCTTCTAAACAAAATGAGGTGGGCTGTCATGGCATGACCATTGGAACCACCTAAAAATTAGTCTTGACGATGCAAAAAAACACAGACATTTCCTGTGTTTACCCTAATTGCTGTTAAGAGAGAAACAAATACTTTCCCATGTAAAAGGTCTGTTGAAATCATCTGGAAACAATGACCAAATATTTGTTTCTCCATTTGGTAAGGTTCTCCATAATGTAAACATACCTATCTTTTTAAAATGAATTTTAATTTTTGGAACATGCATTTGGCCGGAACTTTTTTTGACTAGGGTGTTGATGAAATTTCAGTTCAGCGATTTAAAACATAACTGATCGCTAAAAGTTTACTTCAGAATACTTCGAAACGTTTTGTCTAGGTTTACAAAACGGTATTTCACGACTTTAGATCAACATTAACCGCTTCCAACTGTAATCAAAAGAATATCCACCTTAAAAGATACCACGGGCATTTCCATCTTAACGACACCGTTTGAAATGAATGAGTCACTGTGTTGTCATCTCTTCTAATATAAGCCAAAGCGAATGTTCTGCATTGTTCAATGACAGTAAAATGTCAATTTTAAATCAGAAATCACACAAAGTTGGTTTGGTATTTTAATCCTGTTTCTGCTTTTAATTTCCTTTATTATTCTGCATTCTTAGAGATATGTTACTTTACACCTCGGTTTAAAAAGATGCGCTCATTTAATCAGCGAATTCAGGTCACAGCATTGGCCCGTCAATCATTGCTCCGGAGGCTGATATAGGCCAAATAAGGGATTGGGAAGAGGCATATTTTTTCATCTACTTTCATGCTTTCACAGTGTAATGTTGCAGGGTGGGCGAGAGCAATTCTGTTCCCGATAATGAATAGGAGTTGTGGTAACAACCCAAAACAGTGATATAAAATCTGCAAGTTTTGAGCTAAGTTGAAAATTTCATTTATTGGATTCGTTACCATACTTCCATGTTTTTGCATCAAGTTTATTACATCATTGAAAACGCAATCCGCAATTTATATAAAGTTAAGGTTCTCAGTATCCTACTCCCTTGCATTTGAAATTTTTCGGATCGAATACATTCTGAGAGTACTTTGCCAGCTTAGCACTGTACTAGCGCTCATAATCTTGACAGTGTCGCATTAATTTGCAACTTAGGAACCAAATTAAGTTTTGTATCCTTATTCGTATAATAAATATCATGTATCACCAATGTTTGAACAGAGCCGTTGGTGACTAAACTGCCAAATCACAAATTCATGCACTTTCCATATACCAGTCTAGATCTAATGATTAGAGATGTAGAAAATCCTTTCATTAAATGGGGATACAACATTTGCCATTCAAAAAAATTGACTGTCATTTATGTCAGCTTGTAATTTTTTCTTCACTAAACAGATAATCCGGGTAATAGCTGGCTGAAAGAGAAAAAGAAGTCACAAAAAATAAAAAGCAAGACGCAAACTGGGGTGGAAGTAATTCAGTCTATTAATCACAAACGTCAGAAATATCCATGTGTCCTCAGAATATGGCTTCACAAAAAAAACCAAAAACCCACATTTTTAGAAAGCTGGTTGCAGATATCGCATGGTATAGGGCAGCAGATTCTCTTCCATTTCCCAAATATGTAAAATGTCTTCTAAGGTCTCACCACTAGAAGAGTCGGTTGCCAGAGAACAATGTTCTATATCACACAATCATGTCCAAAAATATTTTCATCATCGAAACTCAACAAAAAAGAAAGACAAACGGAAGGAAGGTGTTCAGAATCTAAAGAAGCAGGATAAGGACACCAAGTCAGAGCCAACAAAAAGAAGGGCAACCACCAACCACATAGTCAGTCCATTTGAAAAACAAGAACCAGACGTACTTAGACTCATAACAAAGAAGCCCCATAAAGATGGCAGAATGACTGGCGTTTGGCTTAGCCTGTTTTTGAACTAAGCGGTTTTAATTTTGCTGAACTAATCTGGCAGTAGAAAATGCGCAAGTTGAAAATCTCAATATATGCCTTTGTGGCTCCCTTGGTTGACGCAGATATAAAGTGTTGCATGTCAATGGAAAGGGCTTTTTTTACCTTGTTTGAAAAATAGTACCACAATATTGAGCGGTATTCAATTTGCTGAGTTAGAGAGGCGGTTGTATAGTGGGGTAACTGAAAATTTCAGTCCATCATAGTGCCTCTTCTAGGCATCAGAGATATCAAGTGTTGCATATCAATGGAAAGTTCTTGCTGGGGTCTGTTTAAAAAAGTGTATCATTACATTAAGCAGCATTGATTTTACACCTAACGCCAAGGGGTTGAAAACTCGTATTTTACTTAAACAAAGAAGGATCATTACAGACTCCTACCAGCCACAGGAGGGTTCTGCCAAGGTGGGCCCACCTCATTTTCGTTATCACTTGGCATAAGGAATTTGTCTTTAAAGCGGTATGTTGGTATCAAAAAGTGCACAATCGATGTAACATCCTTCCCCACTATGTGGAACAGTATGACTATGAGCAGCTATTTCCCCTTCTCCCAATTTTGCATTATTTATAAATGAACTCAAATAAATTTTAACTCAATAACTGTCAACCATGAAAAACATCTCCTTGTTATCTATTCTACATCTCTCAGGACATTACCATTCTAGTATCAGTCAAGTTCATTTTGTCTGGTTTTGACTTTGTTCATTAATTACCAAATCAATGCTATCATGCTAGACTGCCATAAATTCATTCGTAAACTTCTGAACTGAACAATAATCTGTCATTTGAAGTGACAAACTATATTATAGTGTGATTCAAAATCCATGAGACAATGTTTCTGCTACAATTTCTTAAACGGTTGCCCTTATGTGCGTCAGATTTTGTATGATCTCCTGTTTCAATTTGTATACATGCTATTTCACATTTTTTTTTAAAAACACTGCATGTAAATTAACTTCTTTCCTTCAAAAAGATATAAAAATGAAAACGGGGGTGTAGCCATAGAGTGAAGAGCTTTACAGTGCCTCAATGAGCTAGACAGTGATTTCACTTATTTGTTTAGGCCTGGTGTGCAAAACTGTCTGCAGTGAGCAGAAGTTTACAAAACAACACAAACCCATAAAGATAGAGCAAGATGTCTTTTGGGTAAAAATGCAATCAGCTTAACTTACACTTACAGCATATAGTCAGAGTGTAATTATGTTTGTTTTGAGGATTGGTTGTTTGGTGTGCCAACAAGATAACTCGAAAAGTTACTAACAGTAACCAATGTTACTGTAACTTGATGGAAAGAATGAATCTGGCTGAATCATGAATGACATCAAGATCATAGACATTGAGCTGATTCTTTCTGTCTCTGGTTGTGTTGCAGCTCGGCGTGTCCTCTTTTTTCCTATCTTTGAACTGTATTAGCGGGTACCCTGGAATATGTACTTGCCCGTTTTAAGGAGTTGGAAACGGATGCACGGAGCATACCCTTATTTTACCTCTCTCTTGTTGCCTTTTACAATATATTCAGCATCAGTGATATCATGCCATCATCATACAGCCGCAACACTAAACGGTGCATGTCTGTGTGTAAACAGAAGACATGTCACAGATTGTTGTGACGATTATGGCTCTACTGTAAAATTGCAGCCTGGTTGATTGATCTCCAGTAGAAAGAATGTATTTTATATTGACTTACCAAGGAATTTTTTTTTTGTTTCTTGTGCATTAGTGCCCCAAAAAATTACTTTTCTAAATAGATAAATTGAGATAGGAGGTCATATAAAATTTGATGTCTGTAAGTCAAACCAGTTAGGAGATATTAGTCTAATTATTATACATAATGCAAAAACAAATTGTGAATCGCACTATAGGCTAGAGCATTTCATGTGCTTCATCTTCTATCATCTTTCTTAGTACCATCCAACAGAACAAGCAATCCAAAACGTCTGGATTAAATATAGGTCTCTAGATACTAAGATAGCTCTAGACATGTCTAGATGTAAACCAAGAACAGGATCAACTGACCCTGTTGTGGGGAAGAAGTCCAGGAAATCCTTGTGCAAAAATTTCTGTTTCCATACAACTCAGGAATTCCATTCGATTGTTGTTGACAAATGTCCTCATCCACCTGTCTCGGTCCATCTTGATTATCAATTAGGCCTAGATTTAGAAGGCTATTCATCCGACGGCTCACGGTGAGCATGAACGATGGATCGAACGTCGATGTGACTGGACTAGTCTAGTCTAGTCTATAAGTGGCTGAGGCAATTTAATAAACTTCCTTAATCCCTATTCGGCCGTTGAGAACTAAGTTAAGACCTAGGAAAGGTAATCGAGACTAGACATCCATTTTATGCATAGACGGATGTAATGCTGATTTTCAAGTAAGGTCAGCTGGCTGCGAACCACTAGTCTAGAAGGTTGAATTATTCCCACCATTGACAGACTGAAACAATAGACTAACGACTTTCGGTTCTAAATTTACTAGCCGGATTTTCCAGTTTCAGGGAAACCCAGGATGCCACATTATTGTTTGCCATTTCACTAGATACTAAGGCCAAAATTCGCCAAATTTCACTACACATTCTATTTAAACCATCTGAGACTGTATGGTGTAACATATGCCATTCAGACTCATTGTAAAATTATTAGGCTAGGCTAGAGGAGCAGATAAATAACCAGGAAGTATAAAATGAGCAAATAATAATAACAATTTAGGAAACAAAACATAAACTGTCTTCACCTTATTATGTATGGAACTTCCATCTGGTCTTTTTAAGTGGTATTCTAAATCTGGGCTTAGAAAGTGCATGAAAGTCCAGCTGCGCGTGCTTAGTGTAATGGTTCTGCTGAATTTAGGGTGTAATATAGTAACCTGTCTGTTACATTGTGTTTTTTTTTTATTTAAACAAAACAGTGTTGAAAATTATCATTTACCTAATCGGGATTAGGAGGCAGCCTGGCCATGTGGTTTTTTAGCTGTATACATGGGTCGGGTGATTTACATTGTAGTGTCACTGGGAAAGATATTTCACTACACTCCTTACAAGGCTCAATTCAATTCAATTCAGTTTATTAGCTCTTGCAGAGTTCTGCACTAGAGCAATGCAAACAAATACAAAAATACATTTCAAAATAGTGAACATTGAGGCCACACACTTACTAACATATTGAAATGAAATATTTATGCTTATCTAACAAATGAAGGGTAATATTAATGGTGGTGAGATATATAAACAATCTCATCATTCTACGGATTCACGCCATTCAGCAAACATTTTACAAATTTGCATACATTCTTAAGGATTTCAATATCATTTGTTCTGAGTAATTCAATATATTTCGGTACATTTGGTCTACTGCAAAATCTTACTGGTAAATATCTATTTCTTTCAGGTCTAAAGTTTGGGCAACAGAGTAAATAGCGAAACTCATCGCCGACGTCTGTTATACATAGATTGCATTTACGGTCTTTATCAGGTGTAAATGAATACCTGCAGGGTTCTGCAGGGTTTAGAGGAGGAGTGGGGGGAGACCAGGGCTTGCACTGTGGGCTATCAGCAATAGCTTTTGTGCCTCATTTGTAATATTATACATTTACAGGTATCGATATGTTTTTTTCTATGTGTTTGTATTATGAATGAGATGTATAGCATGTTATGATATTACAAACCAATTTCCCTACAAAGTCAATAAAGCCGCAGATAAAGCACAGCGACTATAGTTAGTATAAGTCCAATCAACTATTAAGGAGCTGTAAGATCCATTGTTTAGGAAGTCAAGTACATATATATATAAAATGTAAGCTAGAGATGCTATAAAGGCATCTCATTTTTTAGAGAAATTAATCGATATAAAGAGGCAATGGGATTGCATTAGTTGCGGCTGTTAAAATTAATAAACTTTCTGTTAAAACAACAACAAAAACAAAAGGACCTTGAATTGCCATGGCTAGATCAGAGAGCCAGTCAATGTCAATTGTCAGACAACACACAGTCACATGACATTGGTAGATTTCCAACTCAGCCCAATGTGATTCGCAAGCTTCGAAATTGTTAATTTATCTAGCCAGTATGGTGTCATTTTGTCCTACAGGATGTTAATTAAAGCCATTAATGTCAGTCATTTATCTGGCTAGTGGCAACTTACAAGTTTTCCCAAAAAATGACAAATTAAAGGAAGACTGCACCGTCCTACAGACCATATTAAATCATACGATACCATATTATTAAAAAAAACAACAGTCTTTCAAGTGTCTGTCATAATGATATAACGCCTCTGCTGGCCCCAGACAACCCACAGGGTTACATTAGCCTAAGTACGAATTGTTACAACCACTGCGCGCGTGGCGGCCGTAAGCTTACGTCAAATACGTTTTTGCCACATGGCCAAGCTGTCTAGCCTGTGCTCTGCGGAAGCGTTATAGTATGTTGGTATGAATTATTTAATTCCTCTGTGAACAGTACATATGCCAAACAAAATCACGCTGAGACAATAAAAATGCAGAATACCTTTTCTGGCTTACACTATCAAACTTTACGTTTAAATTTGTTATACCAGAACCTTAATTAAATGACAGCTTGGCCATGTGGCAATAACGTTTTTGACGTAAGGTTATGGTCGCCACGCGTGCAGTGGTTGTAACAATTCGGACTTTGGATAATGTAACCCTATGGGTTGTTTGGGGCAAGCAGAGGCGTTATATCATTATGACAGACACTTGAAAGACTGTTTTATTGGAATAATATGGTATCGTATGATTTAATATGGTCTGCAGGACGGTCCAGTATACCTTTAATTAAAAGCTGAATAATACATTGTCAGGTAGAGGTGTCTGTAACTGCTGGAACGTAAGTGACGTCAGCGTTTTTGCCGCAGAACGATGCTCTTTCTTCGCAAAATTGACTCGGTGGGCACCATAGATAATTTTTAGAGAGAAAAAGTATTACAAAACGGAAAATTATTTTTGGTGTGCGCGTCCTACTTTAAGTGGGCCAAGTTGACAAAATGAAATGCTAATTTTTTAATTTGTTTTTTGCTTTGCAACTTTTCACTAGGGGTCGTATGAACAGGCACTCCATAAATGATGTTCACCGTAGTTACCGCCAGGGCGCAAAATTAGCATTGAGTAAGATTTCCCATTTTTTTCTCATTTTCCCTTTTCCTTCACGGTATCACTGGCTAACCTCATTTTCACTATTGCTAGTGAAAAATCACTAGGAGTGGCAACACTGAAGGAAGGATGGCCAGAGGTTCTTAGTTATTCCATGCTGTAATAGAAGGCAGGGCGGATGAGAGACAGAAAGACTGTATGTGATCAGCGCCAGTTACCTTTGTCCAATATCCATATCAAAATTGGAAGTGCTCAAATTACCAGACTGAGCATTTTCTGCATTTTTGTTCAGATTCAGGTGATATGAAGTTTGAAAAATAAATCTGATAGACTAGTCCCAATCAATAATATATAAATTTTTAATATACATTCCTCCCGAGGGTGTGAAGTGATTTAGGTAGGACCACTACAAAAATGCAAAGATTTTTTTAAAACCTCTGCTTCTTTTTTTTATGCCCATGAGATCATCACAGCAGGAAAGCTCATTCAGGCATTAACCTACCCTTTTGTAGTGTTTGAAATGCTCTGTGGCATTTTTCTAGCCTATTATATTTATATTATAAGTATTATTGGCGTAGCGATTTGAAGCTCTTTAATACCAAAAGATAATTTTACAGTGAAAAGCTCATTTTGATTCCATTTCAGAAGAGTCACAGTCAGAGCACACTTTAGCACACACGAGCATGCTAAGGACAAGGTAGGCTTGTACAGAATATTATTATTCTGTTTGACCTGTCTGTCAGAGATGGGGATAGGCTCCGATGGCGCTCCCCAGGTAGTCAGGAGCAGGGTTTCGGGTAGGGAAGAGGGAAAAGAAGCACTCTTGTTTGGGAGAGTTCTTGAGTTCTATCTCTAGGCTGCCAATCATCCAATGAGAATGCCAACCAAACCAATTATTGGCAAATTACCAATGGCCAGTAGTGATGGTGCTTTGTATCAGACTTTAGATCCTTATCCTTCTCTAACTCTTCCCCTGACCTTATCCTGTCCACACAAAACTGGGGAGAATTCTATGCCCGGGAATCGGGATGAGGTGGGCGATGAAGAGGGCAAATCAGTAGTGTAGGCTCCTAATTTTAAAATGAGTATTGCATTATCCTTGAAGTGAAGTGCTGGTAACCCCGGTCTTAGCTTATTATTTACCTGTTTACTGCAATTTCCCTACCAGATTTGCTAATGGAACAGTTTCAGGGTTTAATAAAAGATCATTTTCACATCAGATGGATTTTGGTTTGAGTGAAAAGTCAGTAGACTTGTTCCAGCTTAGCGCTGACCTAGAGACAACGGTAGCTATTTTTAGCACCCGGTACAAGCGCCGTGCAAGCGACCAGTTAGTACTGTGTTTTGTAGGCTACACAGAACAGGATGCTCCACTGTCGTATCAAAATGTCGCTAGTGTTGTTGTAACAGTGACAGTCAGGACAAGGATTGACCACATATGGAGGAAGTCACGTTTAGACCCTTTACTTGGCCTGAAACTCAACTAGAGAGATGTTTGAAGTGGATTTGGCTCTGCGAGTACTACTTCGTTTGTTCCAAGATAATAATCACACAAAAGGCTAGATTCTAGATTATTGTGCCTACTGTCGTTGGGTTACTTTTCTCACCTTGGTCATGGCACTAAAGTTTTGTTTTTATATAATATGTCAGATCTAGATCTAACTCAGCATGTGTGAAGTAAGCATTAGTAAAACGTAAGACTGAGGTGTATCTGCCTCCATATTGGTGTGTACATATTGTTATACCAATGCCAACTTACTAAGTTGTTTTCTATACTTGCTGTGTAATAATGAAGAAAGTCCTAACTGAAAACTATTTTAATCTACATGGAATCCATTGTGACTCTTCTGCCTGCTAAGTTGGTGAAACATGTCAAAGGTTGACACTGTGGGTATCTCAGAGAAATTGTGACTGGCTTCCATCAGGGTAGGAAGGGTAAGCAATGTTCCTTCAAGTTACTTCAACACGAAGTTTCTCTGTGACCGTCTCTGATCTATTGTCGAGTAGTCCATCATAATCTAACTCCACTCCTAACCTATCAGCTTGCTCACATAATATTACGTTCATTCTTCCTTATCTGGTTGACAGTAAGTCAGTAACACCTCTTCTTATCTGGTTGACAGTAACACCTCTTTTTCGCAAAAAGTCCTGCAGAAAAGCAACATTTTTGAAGGCGAAATCATGACCAACACCACTGTCTGCTAATGTGTTTAGAACAAAGCTTGTACCGGATGCTAAAAATAGCCATCGGGGGTTTCCGGGCCAGCGCTTAGCCGGATATGGACTATTGTAACCGCCTTGAAATAAATTTATTAAATGTCCATCGATATCTCTGTCAATATTTTACTACATTTGGCGGCATGCCGATTACTGCCGTCCCACTTGCGGTTCATTTTGCGGTAAAGTTGCCACTTGTAACGATTTTTCCTCATAGGGCAGGATAAAATGGCTTCTGGAAAGGCAGTTTTTTCCTACTATAGGGGATAGTGCTTCTCGTATGTTACTGGGGAGAATCGTGAAATGTCAGATGAAGTATGTAAAATACATCATTTTATTCTTTACATTAAACTTGCCGGGTTTTTTTTTTTTTTTGCTTCCACATCTTATGTCGGGAAATGTTGAGGAAAAAAATCGCATCTTGTGATTGAAGAAAAGCACATGACCAGAGTGGCAACATTGATTTGCAGCCTACTGCTTCATCAGTGTCAGAAAATGGCATCATCCTTAATTTTTCCCTCATAAAGAAAGTCACTGCCTTGAGAAATATAACAACACAGGTATCCTATAACTTCCAAGAAAGTCAGAATAATCACTCTATTTTCCAGTTCACACGATATGTCTATCAACTATTGCATATTTCACTCCACATACCAATAAAATATCAATATAATTACAAAGCCACTTTCACTGACAAAGAATGCACAACATGGTTTTGGTAAATCAATTAAATACAAACCTCTTTCCCCCCATTTTGAATTATTCTGTTGGAAAAACAGATGAAACACTGTTTGCCATAATAACCCAGGGGAAATCACTATAAATTTTGGGGGAAACCAGTTGCAAATGAATGACAGCGATTATTAGCACAAGCCGGTTACTGGGATTAGAGGATATATTTGCCTGCCTGACCTAGATCTGACTTGTAGACATTTAATTTCAGTAGCATCTGCATCTGGATGACATCACATTTCTCTGTCATGTTGATATATATTCAGTTTACTTTTAATGGTCATAGCTTCTGGTTGTGTAACCATCTTGATGGGCATTATGGTTAGGGATGCCTTTACAATGGGCAATTAGGGTTAAACCTTAGCTCTTAGGAATCTTGTTGCTATGGCCTCATAAAAGCCTTCATTAGGGTTTGAGACATCCTCTTTCTGTTCTTTTGCCATTGCCTACTTTATTGCCGTGAAAAGTAAACTTTATTTTGATCTGCAGGCCCTCCTGAAGAAGTGTGGTCAAGACTAAGTTTTTTTCCTATTCACTTTAAGCAGCAATGGCTTTTGGCTCAAAGGGATCCCATGTTGATGGGGATTATCCCAGGATTATGACTCAGGACTTATGCTCCCTTCCCTTTTGCTATGGGCTATGTCATAGCTGCTTAATTATAATAATTTTATTCAATATTTTTGTGTATTTGATATCGATACTCCAGTATTTTTTTAGTATTTGCCAAGTTTTGAAACTGATGATGTTTTTGTGAAGTTTGAGAAAGTTTCTATGTTTGCCTTGTCAAGCCTTACTTACCAGAGTAAACTCAAAAAATGAGAAAAATTTAAATCTAAATGATGTCACTTATCGCAAAAAGGGAAGGAATTCCAAATGAGACTCACGCCTCTAACCAGAGCTCTTGTCTGCTACCCTATCAAAACAGGAGCATCAGGTGTGAGACCAATTTGGAATTCCTCCCTCAAAAAGTAGTTCCAGCATTTGTGGTTCCGGTTTCTTTTTCAATTTCATTGCTTACTTCTGTAGCTGCAATAGGAAAGTCTACTCCTGGATCAGCACACATGAGAGTGAAAGTCTTATTATCTCACTAGGATTTTCATAGAATAAATTGTTGTATAATATAGACATTATCTCTAGAGCTACCACTACTGCAAGATCAAGAAGTATGCACATTGTTGTAAGGGATCATAAATTAGAGATTTGTCCACTCAACATACTTTTGTCATTGTTTCAGAAGCTGTGTACTTTGACAGACATGGGTAAGAAAGGCTTATCTGACAAAGTGCGCAATAAGCAGAAAAATAAAAGCAAGCAACCCCCTAATCCTTTTGAAGTCAAAGTGAACAAAATCAAGCATTCTGTTGTGAACAAGAAGATTCAGAAATGGGAAAAGGGGCATCCAGGAGTGTCTCGATCAAAGGCTGTGAAAAAGGTAAGTGTAACCTTAAGACTAGAAGAATTCATTTTACCCTGCCATCTCTGCAGCAGATGGCTGAGGCAGATGTCAGATCATGACACGTATGTATGCAGTTGAAGGGTTGAATTAATTAAATGAAAATGAATGTATGACTTTTGTTCCTGTAAGGAAATTGATTTACAATGTCATACAATGTTATACATCTCATTCATAATAATAATAATACAATCACATAGAACAATAAATATCACACATGATATTACAAAATAAATACATAATAAAGAAATTACATTCGCCAGCGGTGCAGCACCCTGGTCCTCCTAGCCCTAAAGCCAGGTAGTCATTCACACCTGAATAGAGTGGGGAAATGGGAGTAAACTGCCCGGACCGTGGGTCAAACTCACAAACTTTAGACTTGACATTCTTTAGTTTCAGAATATGATGACTCTCAAACCCCATGGCCACCCTGCAAGTGATTGCTTAGGTTATAGAAGAATTAGGAACTTTGGGTAGAATTTACATCTCTTATCTTCCATTTCAAGGAGGTCAGATTTTTAAGGAACCAGTGAGCAATGAATGCTTTGTGGATGTATGAGATGTGGTTACATTGCATTTGGTTTTAAAATATTATGGGATTGTTGCTTCTGTTGAGGGATTTGATAATCAAGTATAGCAGTTTGTTTCACTGAGACCTCCTTTGCAAAAGAACATCACCTTAAAATATGACTGAATAATTTCTGCAGTGCCTTGTGACACCTACATGATTAAGTACTACTAGTACCACAGGTTTTCTTTGCCAGGAATTGGCAAGCGCACTTCAAATTTAAAAGCTGAAACTGATTGACCAATTTGTTAACTTATAGACCTTAACAGTGCTAAAGAATGCCTCAGTTTATGTTGCGTTCTGTCAAAACAAAAGAAGTGTGATTATGGGCAATATTTATTGAATTCTATAGTGCAGGCAAATCTGAACTTGTAAATACCAGATAATTCATATGAATTTAATCCACAAGGTCTAGTTAGTGTTAATTCAGTCTTTGTTTTAGCATTATTTCAGTGTTTCCTCCTGAACGAGTGATCAAATGATTTGTTTCTTAAATTTCAAAATCTCCCTAAAAATACATTGAATGTATGTGCTAATTTCCCCTTCTCTCCTTAACTCCTAAGTTTGCTTTATTTGAGAAAACCAAATAACCTCCAAAAAATGTATGAAATTCCTCCCTCAAATTTAGGACATGTAGGGAATGTCTCTCCCAAGTCTTTTGACCTGGAGAAAGCACAGCTGTTTGTTACATTTTACACATTTACATTTTATACTTCATTACATTTTACATCACTTACATTTTATCACTTCATCAAATTTAAAAAGGCTTGCAATGTTACCCTGTTCTCCAGACAACTTTTTTTGATTTGTTTAGTTCACCTGAGAGATGCCTCTCTTTTCAGAGGAAAGATACTCTCCTAACAGAGCTCTATCATATGAAAAAGGCAAATATCCTGCATGATAAACGATTTGGAGAGAATGATTCAGCGCTCACAGCAGATGAAAAAATGTTGCAGAGATTTGCATTGGAGAAGAAGGTAAGAGCTCTGTTTTATTTATTGGCGTGGGTCGTAAGTGGCTGTAAGCAGACTTTCCTCAGAGTCATGTTTTAAATATGAAGCTGTCAGCAGAAACTCCAAGGTTTTCGAAGTTTGATTATAAACATTTACCTTGCACATCACTGATTTTAAAAGAGAGTTAGTGTGAGGTGAACACAGTAAATAAGGACTGCAACTTCCACCCAAACTATGCCTATAAAATGGCTCTTGCCCTCACCCATGGCATATGAAAGTGAAGGTAAAAATATATGATCAGATTTTCAGTGTGAGAAGTTGTCACAAATCTCATTTCTGTCATACATTGTTTTTCACAGAAACAAATGAGACAAAGTGCATTTAACCTTAATGAGGAAGTGGAAGTTTTGACTCATTATGGCCAGTCGCTAGCAGAAAATCTCCAGGATACAATTGGCAGTGACTCAGAGGATGAGGACAGAGATGGCAAACTCAGGACAGGTGAAAAATGTGCTGTTAAGGGGGGGTGTGGGAACGCAGGTCCTGAGGGCGATTTTTCAACTGCCACATTTTTTGAAATTTAAAGGAAGACTGCACCGTCCTACAAACTATATTAAATCATACGATACCCTATTATTCCAATAAAACAGTCTTTCAAGTGTCTATCATAATGATATAACGCCTCTGCTGGCCCCAGACAACCCACAGGGTTACATTATCCTAAGTCCGAATTATTACAAACACTGTGCGCATGGCGGCCATAAGCTCACGTCAAATACATTCTTGCCACATGGCCAAGCTGACTAGCCAGTGCTCTGTGGACAGGTGATAGCATTTTGGTATGAATGTTTTAATTCCTCTGTGAACAGTAGATATGCCAAACAAAATCATGCTGAGGCAATAAAAGTGCAGACTACTTTTTCTGATTTACACTATCAAATTTATCATTTGAATTTGGAATACCAGAACCTTAATTAAAAGCTGAATAATACATTGTCAGGTAGAGATGTCTGTGGCTACTGGAACGTAAGTGACGTCAACGTTTTTGGCACAGGCTTCTGCTGATCGGGGAAGGGGAATAATTCTGGACGCAAGGGCCAAACCTGGTAACTCTAGCTCTCCTTATTGCATCACATTACATACGCGCACGGTAACAGAACGATGCTCTTTCTTCGCAAAATTGACTCGGTGGGCACCATAGATAATTTTCAGAGAGAAAAAATATTGAAAAATAGAAAATTATTTTTGACGTGCATGTCCTACTTTAACTATCATTTTTGAATTTAACGTGTTCAAATTAGTATAAAACAGTGAAAAAATATCATGTTTATATCTTGGTTGTTACGGAAAAGACCGCCATCTTGAATATTAACATGAAAATATGTCATTTTCAATAGATATCTCCTCCGTCAAATGAAAAGCTTTCCATTCGAAATTTTGCACAGACATGTCCACAGATATTCTCATAACACTAATAGAGAGCTTTTTTGGATATCCGGATGAAATTTAATTTTACACAGCTTCAAATATGGGGTTCCACTAAATAACTAATTTTCACAATTTTTTGACAAAAACACAACGAATTTCAGAAAATTTGAAAAAAAAGATCCAAATATCTCGCAATTACATTTTACATACTCATTTGGAGTTGTTATATATACAAAAAATTACGTAGATTGATCCAGAAATAACGATGGAGATAGGAAATTGGTAATAAAAAATATAGTTTTGAGAAATCAGCCATCAAAAGTTTCAAAAGTGAAATCTGAATGAACTAACAATGAAAGTCCAGATATGTTTTGTACAAGTTTTTGAACACATAGAGCAACTTACATGCAAAAATTTAGAAAAATTCCACCATAAATAATGAAGGAGGCTAATATTTTGAGTTCTGAGAAGAGACACTTTAATACATGTGCACGGACATTCATCAGGGAGTTCACGTGCTGTTGTTATTGTAAACCACAAAACAAGTCTATTACGAATGGCCCAGACCAATCAGAACACTGGGTCAATCGAGGTGAGCACACACGAAATACGGCGAGCGAATCAAATAGGCGCCCGATGTTTGTCGGCCTGAGCCGAGCTAAAAGTAGGTCTTGACCTCGCTATATATAACAGGAGAACTGGTGCTAAACATAATCTATACTTCAGTTCAGCATAACTTTGTATGGCATACATTTTCATTGATCAAATCTATTCATAGATTGTAGTAGAGAAGAAAATTTCCTTTCATTTGATATGCGACACAATGGGTTGATTTTTATGGCTTATAGCTGAAAATCAAGCTCAAAGTTAAGTAATTTCAACAGAGATACCTCAAATTGATGAAAACAAAGCTTCAGTCACCATGCAAAACCATTTTTTAAGCAAAACATGGAATTTGTCTGGATTCTAGACATGCCAAAGTACCTAAAAATAGCAAAACCCTGACCTCGATAATTTTACCCCAACACCTCCTTTTCAGGACACCCCACCCCCCCCTTACTGGCCTCAATCATGATTTAATGATTTAACAGTTCTACGATGTGTTTTAACTTTTTATAACAGTAGCTTAAAAGATAGATGTGCACATCAAAAATATATTCTGGTTTCAAGTACTTTTTTCTCTGAGCTAACAAGCAATTTCCTAAAGAAAGAAACTTATAATGTAACCAAGAATGTGTGCTTTATGATGCAAGAATCAGGATCTGACCTTGCTGAAATAATTATTGCCATTGCCCAAGCTGGAGTGGCTTGTGGGAAAATGATGTCACTTATGCCCCAGCAATTTGGACAGTTTTATTAGACAGTGTATTGTTTAGCTTTTAACTAAAGTTTGAGTCTCCATATTCAAAAGTTATGAACCACTGTACAAATCAAGCCAAGTGTGCATTTTAATTGCCTCAATGATTCAGTTGGTATATCTGCTGTTTACTGTGGAATTAAAAGATTTGCAGACATGTATTACCACCTGTCTGGACAATACTGATGAAATAGTGGACCATGTCCCATGCCCTTGTGTGATGGAGGTTCACAGCTGCCAAGTGTCAACAGGTGGAAGAGTTTAGGCTTAGCATTATATGACTATGTGAATTGTCCAGGGTAGGCAGGAATATTTCATCATGTTTACAGATTCTTAAAAGACTTTCTGAAATCAAATAATACAGTATCACGTGGTTTCCCAAATCATAAGTTCAACCATGGTTTTAGAAAAATGGTTTCTATTTGTGATGCACTGATGCAAGAATTTGTCCAAGACTGTATGATATTTAGAACTAGAGAGATTGATGAAGAAATATCTTGAAACTGTGTATTTTACAAGTAGCACTAAAGGTAAAAACTGTTGATTAAATCATAAAAAGGGTATTTGGGCAAGCAGAGATTTGAATTTGTAGTTAGATGTTTACAAGACCATTTCTGAGGTGATGTATTTCATGCACTCTGTCTTGCTGATCACCCTGACAGCTATTTGCAAGAGGATTAAATAGCAGGGGACTCTGATCTCAGTCTTTAGGGGTCATGAAAAGCATTTTTAATATGATGGCAAGCATATCTTGTTGATATTTCTCTGAGCACCACAACAATACTATTCATGAATAGAGGAAAATTTGGGATGAGACACTGTTTGCACATCATAATGGCATTTTTTATCTCGTGATCCAGGTTCAGTTCTTATTGTCTTTACCCGCTATTTTAAGACAGTCTCATTTAATCAATCATAACTGACTTTTAACTCACTCTTCCATGCTTGTCCTTTCTTTTTTTGTTAATGTGGTTGCTTTTATTGCGAAAGTTATAACTCTTGTTTCATTCTGTTGATAAAGGCTTCAGAGCGGAAACGTTTAGATGTAATTTTCGGTCTTAATTCTTTACTAGATTTTTAATAAATTCCTTGAATTAAGGTTGAGCTTTTAATTTTTCTCAGTTTTAAATGATGGCATGGATATGTGTGATATTAGACCTTCAGTCTCAAAAATTACGATGGAGAGAGATTCATTTTTTTAACTGTGCATGACAAGACTTTATGCCAAATTCTTTTATAGGATGTTTTAAGGTTAGCTTGTGTTTTGTTCCTGTCCAGGTGACTTTCAGTTTGGAGGATTTTCTAAAGGTGGTGATGAAACATCATGGAAAGATAAGATGAAGGAAGTGATTGCAGATTCAAAGAAACAGAAGGTACTCTTGCCCTATATGCAATTGTCGTAGGTGAACAAGACTGCAGATGAGAGCCCTCTTAATTTAGACAAATAAAAAAAGAGATTGTGGCATGGAAATTTTAGGCTCTTTCAGAGATATGCCCATTCAAGTATATCAGCATTGTCAATTTCCTGTTTCCGAAAGGCTGATACATACCTCATATCTAACAGTAGATTGCAAGTTTTGCCATAATTAAATAACGTTTAATTTGCAGTAAGACCCATTCAATTCGCTGTATATACATTTCGCCAGATATGACCAGCTTGTGATAAGCTTTATGATATTCAGTTATTAATTATGGCCATGACAGTATATTAATATCTGAAAATCATCTGCATTATAGTCTTATTTTATGAGTGTGGCCCTGAGCAAACAATGCTCTTGAAAAGATTATAAACTACATTGGTAATTTGAGAAGAAATTTGTATTGCATGAGATTGCTTAGCAAAGTTTAGTTTTTAAGTGGCTCTCTTTCTTAGAGACTTCCAGTCAGTGACTATCACCTATATGCAGTATATGCTTTGCTATTGTTCTAACATATTGCCACTGGCAAAAAGGACTGTCAGTTAAAATTGATTGCATCAATGACTGATTTTCAGTATGAAAGGCAGGCTGAGAAAGAGAAAACTTTAGAGACAACAAATGAGCTTGACAACAGTTGGAAGACATTAGTTTCTACTTTCAAGCCCATGGTAAGTTGTTACAGATTGTTAATGTCATTTGTGTATACAGAGCAAACTGTCTTTAGGGATCAGTTACTATTAGAATTGATTATGGGCGCAAGGCTTCTGCTGTGCAATGTATTATCATCATTTGACTTCCTGAGTGACGGATTCCATAATTTGATTTTCCATGCACCATCCTAAATTTTGTTTGAAGTTTTAATATGACCACCATAGGGATAGATTAGAATTGATAAGAAATGGCTCCGAGTTCCATTAAATTAAATTAGATTGGCAGGTTTCTTACAATCGTAGAGGCCGTTATCTGGGTCTGAAGACGCATTTTTAAGAATGGAATCAATACTGGACACACAAATTGGCCGATTACAGTTTCTAAAGCATGCTTTCGTTTTTGTACTTCGATGCAGTGTACCTTGTGTGCCTCGCAGCACTGGTACTGGCACATCACCTAAGTTTAGGCTTCCTTTCCATTTAAGATGGCCAGTGTGCAATTGGTTTAACAGAATACATAAATTTGCAGAGATAGTCTGAAACATGATTGAAAGCAAACATTCTTAGTGGTGGTATTTGTTACGGGGCACCCTAGCAGTCACCCAGAGGCGCTCCAGAGGGTGCTTTCTCTTTGACTCTTCCTTTACCCCAACCCGATCTTTGCAGAAGAATGAGATTTGGAAGCAAGTTTTCCTAGCTTTTGAGTATACAATCAGTCATTTTCTGACATTTGGGAAGGCAGGTTTTAATGATAATGTGAAGAGTAATAGAGTAATTAGGAGTTGGCAAGTCTGTCCTATCTTTTTATGTATGATTTTGTATTGTATTTAAGCTTCCATACTGTTAACAAGCTAGCATTATGTAGAGATTTAACATGAATTACCTCTTGAAAAGGAGAGATTTTAGACCAGATATACCAGAATATGCAAGGTTCAAGCTCAGAATAGTCTAAAATGCTTCAGCTTAGGGAGCCTAAAGGCCCCCAGATCTCTGTCTGGGTGTTGCCTCTGAATACAACAGTGGTCCATACCCCTAGACTAAAAATAAATATGAGTTGCCGGGTTTTTCAGAAATTTGCACACATGATGATTCATGGTAAAGTGAAATACAGTTTGGAGTATGAGCATATACAGTAACAGATTAATAAGGCTTATATACTTCTGATGCCCACCTCTCCCTCTCCAATATACACACACCCAGATCTGCCACTGCATAATAGAGACTGCACTTGGAACATTGTTTTGATCTCATTAGTACATTATTATCAAGAACAGTATTGGTGGATGTCTTATGTTATGATCTGTCACTTGGACCACGGCATTCCTGTTTAAAAATATGAGCATTTGATGTTATCTAAACTATTGAATCATTGTGTCATTTGCTAATCTGTCAGTTTGAACAAGGCTTCTGAACTTAAGCCTGTCAAATCCAGGGTTGTGTAGCGAATACAGTGGAACCCGCTTGAGCGGGACGCCCGCTTAAGTGAGACGAATGCCTGGGGAACGGAAGTTTTGCTATTTAAATCAATACATGTGAGTGGGACGGCAACCCGCTTAAGCGAGACGACTTGGAGCCAGATTTCAGATACATGCTGTTTTTGACAGCAATGCTGCAAATTGTCACTATCGTACTGTGTCTCAGTGCTTGTTTACCTTTGCCCATCAGCTGAAAACCTGAGAGCTACAAAGAAGCTTGTTCCGACGACCCTGATTACCCCCCTTACGTTACGTGAAAAGTGATTGACACTACCTCCCCATAGCCTTCTGTCAGGCAGTTGACCCTTCAGCGCACGCATGGACGAATCAGAGCGGACATCCTAGCCGCTGGTCATTTAATCCGCGTAAGCATCAATGGATCAAGATTAAGTAAGCCCCGCCCCCGTCAGCCACACTTTATCCTTTCTACAGCTTAGGCAGTGATTGACACTTAAGAGCCTTACCTGCGCTATTGCACAACACTCAGCCAGGGTGTCGTTCACATAGGCATGACCATCATTCGTGTTGCGTAAAGACTTTTTGACACACGCCGCTCGCGTTGCGCTCTGGCCAGATGTGGAGCGAGAAGTGTGACGCTTATCTTTGCCGGTGTTTACGATCTTGTTAATTTGATCCCAAATTATTTTTGAATGGGGGCTGGCGAACATCTCGACTTCAGAGATGGTAGACCTTTCTTAGTCTCTCCAGTTTTATTTTAACATGTATTATTTCTTTCCCTCTGATGTAGACATGTCCCAGTCTTTAAAAGAAATTGTTTTTTAATTTTTAAAGGAGAGTGGTGAGAGGGATTAGGTGCTTCTTTGAAGCCAACCAAAAATTCCCTTCCCTGCTAAGAATGACTAATAATATGCTCTGCAAGTCTACTAAATAAAAATGCAGTTAGACTGCAATAAGTATATTTTAAACAGTACAGATACAATTTAAATCTGACTGCGTTGTCTAACTTCACTAGCAACAAGTAATGATATCTCTTAGCTTAAATGAAACGCACAAACTAGCAAAGAAATCACCTTATAATGGTTAGTCCACCTAAGCGGGACGCCCGCTTAAGAGGGACAATTTGTCGGAAACGGAGCCGTCCCGCTTAAGCAGGTTCCACTGTATATAGCTAAAAAGTAGTGAGTACTTTTTGACAAAAATTGGTAGTTTTTAGCGTAGCGAATACCAGCGCTAAAAAAGTAGTTGTAGCGGTAGTGAAAGTAGAAAAAAAGTAGTGAGTACTCACGCTACTTTTTTTCGTTAATTTTTTTTCCGCCGTGTTTCAATTTTTTTTTTTTTTTTAGCATGACCGGCCGACGGCCTTTTAAAAAAGTTTGGTATCAGTTCTCAATTCATTACTACTCATGCTGTCTTAATTATGAATATTCCGTCCGTCCGTCTCGTCTCTTACACTATTTTATTTTTTCAATCTTAATTACTTACAATTCATCAAACGTTGGGAAATAGGAATTAGGTTAACATTAGGCGGCACTAAATCGGATTATTTTGTGAAATCCTGTTACATCTGTCGTAGCCACTCGTAGCTTAGTGAAAGCCTGTTTTCAAGGTTAGAATGATAGTAAGGCAACAGTAGCAAAATTATAATAAACAATATACTTCCACCCCCCCCC
>JAWQUT010000006.1:5314168-5337260 GCA_033807755.1 Ellobium chinense
TTTTTCTCTGGGCTTCTTTGGGAGAAAAAGTCTGTGAGAAAGAAAAAAAGGAGAGACACTGAACGCTGCCTGTTAAATTTCAAGTTTGTGGGTGAAGTCATGTCTAATCATGATACAATAAAATTGATGACTTTAGCTTCACCCTAGTGCAGAAGACCTAGAAAAGCCTGCTTTTCCATTGATACCATAAGATATGGCTGATTAAAAGTGGGGAAGGAGGAGAAGAGTGATGAGAGGTGATGAGGGGTGGGGGTTGGAGGAGGTCACAAGTTTATGAAAATATTGAAATATCAGTGCAGAATATCTTTTGAACATCTTAAAGAAGTTATTCATAGGCCTGTTCATCTCAAATGTCTTTTCTGATAATTTACCATAATATCCATATTTCAGGCCTCAGACAAGCTCAAGACAGAAGAAGAAAAGGCTAAAGAAGAAGCTGAAAAGTTACAGAGACTCGAGGTAGGTGCATTGAAGTGCTTTATTTTGGGTAGAATAATGAACATCTTCAGAACAAATTATGGGGTAAAAGTAGATGGCTCAGAGTGTAGATTGAACTGAACAGTTTATATTATGTGTTGCCGAACATTTTGCAGGGGGGGTTGTAATAACACTTCTTGTGCCTTTCTCTGAGCTCATATGATCTTTTGAAGACAGCTAATGTGAAAGGTGGGAAATTTTTTAACACTTTATACATTGTCCAGGCTTTGATCTGTTCCTTAACTGTTATATTCTTAATAATGGCCGTGCTATAAGCAGTCAGTTTATCAGCCATGTAAATCACCAGATACAGCCCATTGTAAATTTTTTGTCACTGTTCATCTTTCATAATTTCTGAAGTCAGACACATCATTTCTTTAAGCTCTTATCTAGATCACATGGTCCTAGTAGCAGTAAAAGGACCTTTGCTTTCACAGGTGCAAATCCTCAATCTTTATTGGGTATGGCAAGTAAGATGCAAATGGTCAGTTGATTTTATACCAATTCTTGTGTGTCTTTACGGATTGAAAGTTGTAAAATGCTGACTTGTCATTATTCGTCACTTTGATCGTTCAGGCTGAGCGAGTTTCGAGAATGAAAGGAACTTCCAAGAAACCAGAGAACAGTCATTTTTCAGCAGATGATCTGAATGATGGGTATGTTGATGTTGTCAAGCCAGTAAAGTGGCTAAGGTTTTATGCTTTACTTTAAAGGATGGCATGACCAGTACAGTTTACACTGTCTGTTAAGCAATCCAGATTTCATAACATAATGTTATTATTTCTTCGTGGAAGACACTGGCTAATTGCAGCTCCTTTGAATCACAACTCTTTCTGTGCTGCCAGGGAATTGCTGTGAAGCAGAGTTTATGGTATCTTGGGTCTCTTCTTCTCAGTTTGTAAGCTTCTGTTTACTGGCTATTCTTCAAAAACCTTATGCCTCGAAGGATGTCAGCTGTTAAGGATAGAAGCAGGTTGATAGACTAGGGGTGTGTATGACAAACTTGTGTGCGATGCAAGAGGCTGTGAATGACAATACAATAAAACCTGTGATGTAGGGTCACTCAAGGGAAATCCAAAAAATGGTCCTCCATGCAGGGAGGATGTTTGTAGGTGTTTTTATGATTGAGTACTCCATGTATATTAGGACAAAACACTGTCTCTTAAGTTGTATACTTTGAAAGAGTATCACAGACTATTTGGCTCATATCATATGGCAAATATGTTGATACAAATCCAAACTGCATGTACAGTATTAAAGAGCCAGACATCTAAAGATAATTTTTTGCCATTTAAGTTACAGCACCATGGAAGCCATTTACAACTTTTATTTGACCTTCAGCTTAATGATCCCTGTTTAGCTCTCAATGTTTGTAGAACAAATCAAAACAGCTCTTGGTAATAGAAATAACAGAGTAATAAGTGCAGCTGGGGCATGTCTGTCTTCCTCGTGAAAGTCTATCAGCTTGTGAGTGATATGTGTGAATTAAAAAGCCATGAACGTGGGAGAAATCCTGACTTCAGTCATCAGGTTATATAATTATATCTTGCCTGTCCTTTCCTCCTCCCCCTTTTAATGAGTACCCAATCATGGACAGTCACACAGCAATTATAGCACTGTCCGCTTATTACGAATGAAAAGTGGTTGCTCTTTCTGCTCTTCCCGCCAGAGAATGATAATATTATGAGACACTGTCTAGGCTGTCCCTTCCCCCCTTCAATGTCCTTTCAAAATTCCATTTGGCCCACTCCGTGCAGATCAGCTGTCAGGCCCATGGTTCACTTTACTGCAGTTTATTCCTAGTGATGGAAGTTTTTTTTCTTGACTTTCTTTTCTTTGTTTCTGAGGCTTGATTATTATAGTTGTTTTTTTTTTTTGGGTCTGTGGACAGTATTTTCTTCACTTGACTCCAGCTTGTTGATCCATGAAATGGGCTTCGTAGGGCATATATTGTGTAACCAGTATTACATCTATGGTAGGCATTTGTTTCCTTCCTACCCTCATCTCCCCATCACCACAGTCGCTGAGCTGTAATCTGTTCTCTTTGATGTACACTGAGACATTTGGACTCTTGCTTTCTGACTCAGGAAAAGCATAGGGCGTACGTGGTTGCCCGTCATAGGTAAAACAGCTGTTTGATCAGTGTCTGCGTTACGCGATCAGAGGGGGCTGCTGATCGGAGGTCAGTTTCAATGAGAAAAGGATTGATGAACAGGAAAAATGTACGTAGAACGGAGGGAGTCACTCGTTGGAGAGATCGCAAAAGACAAGTTTTCCTGTATTAGGTTAGATAACATAACAAGGAGTACCTGCATCATGTGTACCAATTTTGAGTTGTAAACATTAGCGTAGTATACTTTCTGATGTCTTCTGATTTAGAGTAGCGTGGCATGTCATAGTGTTCATGTCAGTGATACTTTCAAACTGTGCATACTTGCACTATTGCTTCATTGGAACTCAGACATATACTTGCCTATGCTTGTAAAAAAAGAAACTAGCCTATTATGAAACAGTAATGAGCATCCAGTGAAATTTCATAATAAGTGTGATCAGTATAGTTAACACATTGTACTGTCATGCAGGAGCACTGAGATCCTGTGATAGAGTATCATGAAAAGTTTGTATGTTTGATGTTAATTTAGTGGTTTTATTTTTGAAGTTTCAGTGAGGTATTGGAGACTAAATGGAAGGTTTTTTTTCAGGTTTGCTCTTGATCAAAGAAGCCGAAGTGTGTCCTTTGCAAGATTTGCTGATGCTGAAGAGGAGTCAGATGCTGAAGAAGAAACTTTTGAGGACAAGAATAATGAAAAAGAACAGGATAGTGAAGATAATGAGGAAGAAGGCAACGATCCTGATGAAGAAAATGAGGATGATGATGATGATAGTGAGGAGTCTGATAGTTTCTCTGATCTGGCATCTGATGATGGTAGTAGTAGTGAAGAAGCAACTGTCAGAGGAGAGGAAACAGAAGTGACCAAGCAAAAACAAACAGAATCCAAGCCAAAATCCATTCTCAAGAAATCTAAGGTGGGTACCAGGAATGTGAAAGCAATAAGCAGCTGAACAGAACTGCTTTACCTTTCTCCTGTTTTGACCAGTCTGCTGAAAATATTGTTCTTTAGTAGGACAGAGTAAAAATGGTGCCAGAAAGGACCAGTTGCCTGGAATATGTAGGAAAGCATGTCTAGCCAAATGAACAGGAATGAACACAAACAGCATATAAGGTAAAACAAGAATGAGTCTTTTCTTTTCCAAACATGATTTAGAGGAGACACCGCAGCTTAAAAATTGCAGGGAAGCCAATTTTCTGGAAAATTCCTGAATTCCACCCGGTGGACTAAAACTGCCTTTACAACAAGAACAAGGTTTTTTAAAAAAGGCAACAAAAGCTGAACATCATTTCTAGTATAGCTTTTGTTGGAAGTATGAATATTATGTTTAGAATATTAAAATTTCTTTTCTTATTTGAAACATAGCAGCACATGTGCCATGCTTCATGTGTGCTTTTTGGTCTGGAAAATTTTCTGGAAATTTTTCCAGCTGGAGTTGGCATCCCTAAAATTGAACTAATTATATGATGCAGAAGTATATTGATGTGACTGTAATTTTCTCTTAATTCTGCAACATTCACTTATTCTGTTTTAGGTAGTTTTCATGCCTGTGATGCAGTCCTCATTAAGTCCTGGATAATAATTTTCCTCATTCTTTGTGGGTCCATTATTTGGCTTTGTATTTGTAACTGAAATTTGAACCTCTGCCATTGCAGGAACAGCCTGATGAGAAGTTTGAAAAAATCGTGACAGGTACCCTGCCATTTGTATACTCAGGTATAGCAATCAACTTTTTTATTTTTTTTCACACTATTATGAGATAGGAATAAATCATTACTACCTATGGAAAGTGGAGATCAATGTTGTAAACATTACTGCACGTCACTGCACTTTTATTCCATTATAGATGTTTCCTTAAGTTTTGCTCGTTTTGTGGCACATGGTCTCAGGTATTTAAAACAGGACTTGACATATTCTATTATAGATGTTAAAATGACAGTGAGCTTTATTGCAGTCCTGATGACAGGAAAAGGCATGTTTGGAGCAGGAACACTGAGACTAGATTTCTGCATATTTGTATTTGAGGAGCAGCTTGACTTCTTACAGAGTTCTGCTTCATGGATACTATTTTAATTAAATGCAGTCTCACAACTGCACTTTCGAATACAGAAGTTTCTCTATACAGTTGAGTCTACTTAAGTCACTTTCGCGGGACCATCACAGGGGGTTCCAATTATCAGAAATCAAACTATGATTTTAACTAGGCATGTCATTCATAGCCGTCATTGCATAGCATTTTATTTCATGGTTAGACTATCTCTGTTGCAGAGGAATATTGAACAAGCTCAGCCCTTTCCAGCCTTATTGTTTCATACATTTCATTTTGCGAGCCCTAAGAACTGAAAAAGGCATTTTTGGTAGATCGACTCTGTTTGAGTAGTGGTAGCCAGAACAGGGCTGTAAAATAAAAAAGTCAGCTTGCCATCTGTTCCTGTCTAAACCAACTTCTCCCTCCCTCCTTCTCTTTCTATCTTGTGCTATTGAAAGTGAGCAGTTCTTGCCTTGTTATGTCAGTATGTCTAGGTGAGTTAAGACAAGAAGAAATCAGCAGACTTTTTGCAAATAATCTACTTGACTCTTTCTATTCTCAAATTTTATTTCCCTATGCACTGTTTTGCGTCTTTTCATCATCTCAGTCGATTGATGTCTTAAAGCATGATATGGTTTAGTACAAACCCACTGTTAGTATTCATTCTGCTACAGTTTGAAATTTTTTCTTGCTTTTATTTTGAATCTAGGACAAAATTAGTATTCCTTCTGTGGTCATTTTGCAACCTGCAAGAAGGAAATGATGAATGGTTTTTTTCCAGATTTTCTTTTGTCTCGAACACATATGATCCTGGAGCATGTGGTCATAGGCCTACAGAGTGTTTTTTTTTTTTTTTCTAACAGTGGCATATGTAGATTGTCAGTAGTATGCACTAGCAGGCTACCACGACATGAAGTTCATGTGCTTCGTGTCACTGGATGTGTGATTATCGATCATTTGTCTCTGTACTCCAGCCACCTCTCCTGAACTTTAGCCGGTCATGTAATGCTGTAAAATACACACTTACCTACCACCCTGGCAGCTATTGATGCACTCTTAGTCATTAACTTCTTTGTTTCATACCTGTTTACTCTGGTTTTGCACTATTGTTGGAGAACGGCAAAGGCGTATTTGCATCCATATCACCCTTAATAGATTTGGATTTGAAAAAATCCACATACCTTGTGTTGAGTAACAGATATTTTTACTCTAAAGCAACTTCATTTCTAGCCAAATTAAGAGCAAATCAATTGATCCAGGGTTGAATTAAGTGGACTGAACTGTAAATTATTCAAAGTACAGCCTAGTTTCTGTACTGTCGATCTTAGAAAGTACATTGGATTATCAGATCCATTTAATCACTGAATCATGATTTCATCTAGCCACATGTTTTCAATGAATGTGTTGCATGTTGCCATTTGAACGCACAGTTTTGAAGGAAGAATACTAGAGATTTGGCCGGAGAGTCAGTGCCTGACTTCTTGACTTTTATTGACTTAAACAGGGTTGAATCTGTCTCTGGGCAATGGTATCAGAGTAATAAAGTTATAGGAATGTGAAATATTGTATGGAGATGAGACTGTACAAGTATGTATATCTGATTGTTAACTCACAGTATAGAGGAATATTTTCCTTTAGCCCCTGGAAGCTACGAAGAATTAGAATCTCTCCTCCATGGTCACAGTGCAGAGGAGCAGTCTATAATTCTTTCTCGCCTTCGTAAATGTCATCACCCTAGTCTGGCAGAGGGAAACAAGGAAAAATTGCAGGTAAGCGTTGCAAATATGTCATATACTTCCTAGCCAAATATAAAAATCTTCAGTTAATGTTTAATCCATCTTCCAATTTTCTTCTGCTGCTGGAAATTTTCTGTAGATTGGATAATTCCTCCATTCCAGTATTTGCCACACTGGCATGTATGAATGGGGCTTCACAATAATATTAGGGTTCATACAAGGACCTTTGAGTCCTGAAATGTTTTTGAATATATTTTGGTAACTGTAATGCATTAAAAAGTCCTTAAATTTTATATTTAACGTCAGGCCTTTAAAACTTTTTTAAGATTTAATATTTACCTGTCTGGTATTGTGCTCCATCAAGATAAGGTGAGCTGTTAGTAACTGCACATGATCTATCATGACAGCAAGCTTCTTGTATTAACACAGGGCTCATGGACGCTATGAATTCTGCTCAATAGCAGCAATCTGCAAATGAACTGTATTTGAAATATCCTGTATAAGGAAGTAAATGATGCTGGTTAAGTCCTAATGTATTTTCAGAAGTCCTTGAAAAGTCTTTAACTTGATCTCTATGCTTGGGAACAAGTGATCTGTCATAAACATTTTGTCCCTATTTTTAGGAACTGGTGAAAAGTTTTCTTTGAAACTTTGCAGAATTCCTTAACAACCCTCAAGGGCTATGTATTGATATACTGACCATTACATTTGACCTGTAATTGTGTTAACACACAAAGATGAAAAATTAACTTTTCACCTTTGTATGTTAGGGGTACAAATGCCCAGTATCTCTTAAAGAGAGGAAATACAGTAGCAGTATAGCCTCTTCTTGCTGAGTGGGTACGGATGAGCCACAAGTGTTCAGTAGATCAGTAATAATAAAAGATACATAATTATTTGATATTTTAAGTCACAGTGTATTGGTATCAGAACGCAGCATTCACACAGCAATAACTTTTGTTCCTATGTTGGAAGTCATTGGTCATTTATGCCGCCATTGTAGTCAAACCAAGATAAAGAAACTTAGGTATCAGGTAAAATAAAATCCTTAAATTTTGTTTCTGGAAATTATAAGAACCTTGATTTTATCTGTAATTGATGTCAGTCAACATTATCTGACAAAAATGTTTTAAATTTTGTGAAATTGCCAGAGATTCTGTACATTTAGCTGTAGATGTATAGAACAAGCCGGATTTCATTTGACAAACCTGGTGATGCTGCTGTTTAAAGTGATTTCACTGACGATGATATTTGGTGTCAGTATTATACCCATCATGCTAATGGTGGTAGTGAACATCATATGGAAACTGCCACCAAAACAGTGATACAGGTTCTGAAAATGAGCAGGTGATAAAGGTCATTAATAAACATGGGGAGTATGATAATAACATATCTATCTTTTGGACTAAGTTTATTAGACTACAATATGGACAGACGGCATCTTATTCATGAACAATACCAGGCACATGACAGTGTTGGGGCAAACGGTCATGCTCAACGAGGTGGGACATCAAGAGATTCATTGTGATTTGTTTGTCTCCATAATATATCAGAATTTATTTGTCAAACTTTATCTTTGACAGAAAATCCAGCTCTACCTCCTGAGATATTTTGGAGAGGTTGTGAAACAGCAGCCAATAGACAGTAAACTTGTGGATCATGTGACAGTCAACCTTTGGGAGATGAACCAGACGTGTCAGGCATCTACTGCTGCAGCTTTGCAGACTCTGCTAGTTGACTGCCAGAGAGATTTCACAGCACAAGCTCAAAAAAAGGGTGGAAGAGGAACATTTGTGGAGATTAACACAGTACGTAAATTATAATGAAATCAAGGGTAGCTTTCATGTAATGCCTGTGCATTTCACTCTGGAGACGCCTATATCCATGAAATCTGACACTGCTCCATTTTTATTACAAACTGAATTGCTTGGTGGTTATATTTCGTTTCATTTGTAGAGATTACATATTTTTCAGCAACTAACTCTTTTTTGTAAAAAAATCCACATAACTGCTAATTTATGGGTGTCTGTTCTCTGTACAAGAAAGGATCAGCTTGCCAAAAATACAGGAAGTAATTGCTAATCCCATTCTTGACAGATGTGGCTGAATGGGCTGCACCTTTTTTTATATTTATTGCCTCTTTGCATATACAGTAGAACCTTGATATAAAGTATACCCACATGCATGGAAAAAGTATGCTTAATAATGAGGTAAAGTTAGTAGCAAGGTCCACATAAATAATGAAATTTTAAAGTAATAATGAATCTGTGCTTGCAAATGTCAAATTTACTGTAATACTTAATAAAAGGGTACTTAATATCATGGTTCCACTGTGTACTGCCGACAGAACCTAGGAGAGAGTAAGCTAGGAAAAGAAAAGGTTAGCACATGTATTCATTTTAGCAAAAGATTGATCTTGTTGCTTAACCCATGCACTGTCGAAAGGACTTAAAGAGTTGATGAAATTCTTATGTAATTAGATATATTTCTTTTTGTGATTAAACTAATCATAGTAACTAATTGCAACATTACAACTTATTTTTATTCATCAGTTGCATAAATGATACCAGTACAACATTCTGAACTTGACAGTTGCAACTGTCATGGAAGATTATCCTTTTCCCTTGTATTATTCTGTAAACAGATGATTCAAAACTCATTTAACTGGACCAGTATTTGGCTGGTCCCTTCAATACAGGTTCTAACAGGATTCTACTATATGTTTATTACTCTAATCGGACCAAATTACCACCTAAATGATTCACTCTTAGTCAGCGGTGATTTATTTTGAATTGGTTGAAACACAACGTACTTCCCTGGATTAGAGTTCAAGTTCAAAAGTCACACCGCATTTTATTGTCAGTCGTCAATGTGTGAATCACAGATTCACTGCTCAGGCATGCCCATCCCAATTTAAAAAAGTATGTTGTTAAATAGTTGTAGTTAATACATGCATGTAGTTCTGCATATAGTTTTTGCAATATGTTAAAGTTTTGTTATAGGGTGGATTTGAAACACATGCAGACATACTTCCTGTAACACCACCTTTAAGGAAAACATAGGGCGACACTGAAACTCTTACACCATTTTATTTTGTTCACTTGAGGTGCACCTGGGGTATGAAAGCAGAGAATTTCAGAAGTATATTTCACATTGGAACGCTGTTTTTCTGAATTTCATCAGCAAAGCATTTTCTTACTGGATAGAAACTTTGCAGATCACTTATTTTCTGTCCCTCTGAATATTATGGTAAAGAAGCTTGATATAGAAGTGTCTAGTATTTGAAATATGAAAGTAAATCCATCTGAGTTGAGACAGTGTTCACAGCCATTGTAGGCAGTGCCTACTTTCTGTCTGTCATGATCAGTTGGCAGAGCTTTAAATATTCACAATGTCTGTCATTCTTGATACCATTCTTGTTATTTTTCATGGATGGGTTCATTCAGTAATAATCTATCCATGGACAACAGTGATTTTATACTTTGTTCTTTAGCATACCAAAGTTTACATAGCAAGAAAATAAAAGATGTGAAGGAGGAAATGTGGAAAATATTATTAGTGCAACTCAGGAGAACATTTATGAGTTTGTAAAGCAGTGTAATTATGTGCTTGAGGTTTCATAAATAATTGTTGTCCAGCTTAATCATCTCTCATTTGTTGGTTGCAGCTGATGTACCTGAAGCTTGTTGAAAGCATGTATCCAACTTCTGACTTCCGGCACCCTGTCACAACACCTGCCATTCTTTTCATTGCACAGATGCTCTCAGAGGTAGGCCAGATTTAGAAGTGATGAACTGTTATATAGGGCTCAGCTGCACACTTTTTCATATAAACTCAAAACAAGATTTTTTTGAAAATTGAAACTCTGATCTACGAAAATAAAGGCGTCATCTAAAACAAAATGTTCATGGGACAGAAAAACCCAGGAAAATTCCACATCAACAGTAAACTTTATCCAGGTGTTGGAATCTGTTGGCCTCTAGTCGCAAAGGATGCTTGCCAAAGACGTTCAACTCCAGTTTGAGCCTTTTCAGTTTCAGTTAGAAAATAGATAATGTTCCTCAAGGCTTCATAAATGCATCCCAGTGAAGAAAAAAATGTCAATTTTACATTATTCATAGCTGTCGTTTAACTAAAACATAAAAAGCAGATGTGTGAGAGAGAAAGACACAGAGAAATCTTTTATTTTAGGTAAAATTCAAGCCCACCTTTTTGCGAGAATAGGTGGGCACAGTATACCATGTTTGCATACAATTCCTGCCAAGATGGTGCAATAATATCTGAACTATTAGGAAACTAAATAAGAAGGAATAGCAAATTAATAAGGGACATGTTACTTGAAAAAATTAGTCCAGTCATGTTGAGAGATTAATTTTTCTTATTAACTTATTTATAGCATTGCAGCTGTTGCAATACATAACATAAATTATAAACTATAATTTGCATTTTTTTTTTTTTTTTTAGTGCCCTGTTAGAAATGGGAAGGACGTAATCTCCGGCTTGTTTTTGTGTTCTTTGGCATTGAAGGTAAGTCAGTATGAATTTGTCATCTTGCCTTAATATACATCTGCCATCTTGACTCTAGATATTTTTTATTCAGTTGTTACAGTGCTGTTATTATATTTTCTTAAACATATCATGTGTTTGGTTGTTGATTATATTATGTTAATGATTATGAGATGGGTACTCCCTTCAAAGTTTTCCATATTTGGCAGAAATGATATTCATGAGGGTCTAGCCTTAAAACTTGTCACTGTGAGTAGAGCTTGTAGATATATTTTTATCCCCTGACTTTTGACTCACTTCTCTGACTGCGAATGAACAGTTATTTTTGTTCTGGTATTGCAGTTCTTTGGAAAGGAAGATAATGATTTGTGACAGTTTAGAATTTTTGTTTCAGTATGTTAGTTTGTCCAAGCGCTATATTCCTGAGGTCATTACTTTCCTGCATGGATTGCTGGTTCTTGGAGCAGACAAAGACACACAAGCAGGTAAGGAAAGCATTTCAAACTGGTGTGTGCAGAGAAAGTTAGTTAAGTATTATCAAGTTAAGATAAAGCCATTTCATCAGACACAATATTTCAGAGTGGAATAGCCAAGCCTGCATTTTCTCCCTGTTGGGAAAAAAAAAATGGCCAAGAACAGTTGCTTTTATATAATCAAAAGTAAAAGTTTACTGCACCTAAGGTCAGATAATATCCTCAGTTATAAAGAAACGGGGATAAAATTTTAGGCAAATTAATAGAAGGCTATGGTCTATAATTGAGATATTCAGACTTGTGTCCTCAGTTACTGAAAAGTTCTGTTGTTGCATGGTCTGTGCAGTGCTAAGCAAAAATGGTGGCTGGTCAAGTGAAAGCTGATTTCTGCATAGTATTTAAAAGGATGTACTTGGTTACGATCCTTGAAAGGTCGGCAAAAAGTTTACAGTAACTTTGGAGAATTGACTTGACAACATTGTGATGTTTGGAAGGCTGTTGCTATCCTATGTCAGCCTGGTGGCAAAGTCAGGATTAACAATTTGCCTTCATGTTGGACTGAGATTGGGAGAAGTTATAAAATTATGAACTACAGTGAAGTCCACCTAATTCAAACTTGGATTAATCAAATTTCCCCTAAATCGACTGGAAATGAAGCTACAGATTTTTGTTCTTCTTTGTGTATAGTAAAAGTATCCTTGTTATTCGAACTCGGCATCGTGGATTTTCTTTAATTCGAATGAGCTGAAGCATTATATTCACCTTCGCCGTTCTTCCGCATCGTGCAAAATCACAGTAAAGGGGCATGAAACAAACAAGTTTGTGTCTGAGAGGGCAGGAGCTGACAGGTAGGTAAGGGTGTGTATTGTACAGCGTTACTCCACAACCGATTAAGGGGGATGTCAGGCAGGAGCAGAGGGGTAAAAAATCAATCGATAATTGCGCATTTTGTGACACAGCACTATATTTTGTACCTGCACAAATTAGAACTACCAATTGTCTACGTGTGCTACTGTTAAAAAACAAATGGTTTTCCAGCTCTAGGCCTATGATCGCATGCTACAGAAAACATGTGAGACAAAAGAAAACCTGGAGGACCGTCTATCATTTATTGCTTACAGACCGCAGGAAGACCGCACAAGCACCACCGATCTCGCCATATAGCAGAATAAAAGAAAAAAAAACTTTTCATGACTAAGAATAAACTTCAGCAGAGTAAACGGTAACAATAGATCTCTACTGAGTAGGCTGTATGGAGCTTTGAAACATAGACTGAAATGACAAAAGCATGCATCAAACTACCACAATACATGATTTGATATGTAGGAAAATCAAATTTTAGAAAGAAAGAGGGCAGTACATGAGTCTTTACTTGAAACGTTCCTGCTTTTCTCCTTGTCTGAACTCGCCCAGACTCACCAGCGCCTCAAGGTGAGTACTGCTCAAGTTCAGCTCAGCAGCACAGGTTTGAGGGAGGTGGGGTTTTAGAGAGAAGGAAAGATGACAAGTCTACATTTTTTTTTTTTTTAACAGACCTGCTCATGGCTACCGCTGCTCAAACACACTAGATCCAAGTTGCCTTTTTCAGAGCGCGCAAAATTAGAAAAAAAGAAATGGCAAGGCTGGAAGGGGTGACCTTATTAAAATTTCCCCTGCGATGGAGATGGTGTAATTATGAATCAAAATACCACAGCCATACGAGTACTTTCCTGGTTAACATCGTAATTCAAAGTCTGGTAATCTAAACTCCCAGCGATTTTGATTTAAACGGACTTCACTGTATAGATCTAAGTGGAGAGAAGAGCACAACAGAAATCACTGAGGACAAATTGCAATTAAACCATTGCATTAAATAGCCAGTACCTTGTGTCCATAAAACCAACATTTTTATTTGAAATATAGACTTCCAATATGCTGAGAACATCACAATATGAACTTTAGGTTTTGCTGATTTCAGTCTTTCGTAGTCTTCTGGCACTTTCTACATAATTGCAAGTCTCAGATAATGTTACATAAACAAGAAGTGATGGATTGATTTGACCATTCATGTATAATTTTGCATGTTTCAGATCTGAAAGTATTTCCACCTTTCAGGATGGGGGGCAAGGCAGCTAATCTGTTGCAGGTCCAGCAGAGGTGGTAAGTGTTTTGCAGTACAATAGACTTTGACCAGAACCTGAAAAGATGACCTCATTTTGAACTGATTATGTTGAACTGCTTGAGCCAAGTTAATGATGAAACTGGGGCAGAAATGACTGGGCTGCACATCTGACTAGCTGAACTTTTAGGATACATGAAGTATTTTACTTTATTTTGGTATTAATGTATTTGACTGGAGACTTTAGTCAATTTATGGCATCAGGATTCGGGCATGCTCATGGAATTTTAAAATTCCTGGAATCCTTCTAGAATTTTTTCCGGGTACAGACAAATTCACTCTGAAATCCTTGAAGATTGTGATATTCTCTTTGGGATCTCATAGAAAGTCAACTGTTATCGACAATTGTGTAAGATAGACAACATTGTCATGATGTTGGTGAATGTATTGGACAAATATTGAAATCTCTTTGAATTCTAAGAGGAAATGAATTTCAGATTGGGACAGTAACCCTTGATTTCACTCTTTTGCTGAAAGGTGTTTCAAGATGTTTGAATCTGAAATACCTACTGTCTACTGACAAAGAATAAACTTTCACATGACTGTCACATGACAGGTTGGTTTGATGGTCAGTTTCACATAGATGATCGAACACATTGGCATATTACCAAATATTTCACATTGCTTGATAATAATGTTTCTTGCTATTAAAACAGTATTATAATGAGCATAAAGCAATGCTCAAGAACAAGTCATCACAGAGTACAATCCCATCCACATGAAACTGAATGAAGCTCTCATAATTTCACAGCTGCCCCTTTCATCATTAGCACTATGGCCAAGTCTTGCCTTGCGTTGTGGTGCCTGTCATTGATCTAGCATTAGTTTTCACATTGACTCTTGCTGCCTGAGTGTAATAGGTTGATGATTGTGTAGGATGCTTTCTTTGTGTTGAAAGTAGGTCAGGATATTGGTCAAAGGTAGCTTTGCACAAAATGGTGAGACATGTTACTAGCAAAGTGCAGGTAAGAGTGATAACGCCTGTTTAACTCCAGCCTTTTCCTACCAACCATTATTAAATACTGCCAGACTGTGTGAGGATGTGTGTCTGAACCATGTATTGTCAGGTTATTGGGGATTATAAATAGGGAGCCAGTCAGTCTAGAATCAGTTGTACTGCAGTCCCAAGGTTACTGGAATATCAAATGTCAGATTGTCTCTGTCATATTTCTCTTTCAGGGTAGTGCATGTAATTTTGTTTCAAGAAAACCTGCTATAAACCTGTCTGTAGATATCACATTAAAAACCGGATGAATGTGGCTTCAGTAGTAAAATGATTACTGCTGCCAAGTAAAGTTTTTCAGGGGTTTATTCGCAAAGCCCTTAAAGTTCTTGATAGACACATGAACACAATGTCAGTCTCAGCTGCAGATTCTAGCAAAGAAGTGATATTTATTTTCTGCATTTTTTATGCATCCATTGCACAAAAAATATTTATTAAAACCATCTGTTTCATTTATCTCCATAAGTTTATCATTATTGTTTGCAGATAACATGCATTCATTATCAGTTTTGTTTTTCAGTACATCAGTGTCAGATGACTGGTCTTTATCTGACATGTGGAGTAAAGAACCAGCCATGCTGGAAGATGACCAGTTTAGGTAAGCATGGTACGAGTATTCTTGGACTTCATAAACTGAGAAATGGGTTTTTTATGATATATGCTGTTAATTTTACAATGAAATTCTATCAAGACAATTGTTGAAACAGCTGCTTCATATTATTTTCAGTCATTTTGTCTCAAAAATCTCTAGCCATAATTGTTTTGAATCAGTGGGATTGACTCAGTTAATTTCAATTAAGACTACTGACTCTCTATTCTTCTCAGATGTGAAGCTGTGGACATGTGTCTGGACTTGATTCATGAGTGTATGAATTTATGGGAGGATCTGTCCTGCTTAACCTTTGTCATGGAACCTTTGAGAGAACCACTTTCTGTGCTACCCAAGAAACTGTATCCAGCCACTGTTCAGGTGCTTTTCAGCATGTCTTTTAAACTGAAAAGATACAGCAAGACCTAAGAATCTCCGCTGCCAACACCTGCCCCTTCCTCCATATAATAGGATTTGACAAGTTTGAATATCAGGGGACCAGTCCGTAACATTAAAATTATGAGATGCTTAAACTTCTGAGTAAAATTTGATCTAGAAAATAAGGAATTCAAGCCTAGAGCATTACAGTGATAACACAGTAATATTTACTAAGGGTTTGAGATCTCTTCTGTTGTACTTATCAACAATTAGACTGCTCTTCTTGATTTTTTTCACAAAGAAATAAAAAAAAACAGACCAGTTACATCAGAAGGATAATTTTTTTTGGCTGGAATGGGAAGGAATCCAATTTTCATGAAAAGTCAAGAGCATCATTTTACTAGGATCTAATTTTTGTAAGTCTGGTACGATGATTTTATCATGGGTGCCTAGGCATATAAATCTAGAGTAATCTGGAGTGACATTACAGGACTGCCGATAAAAAGAAAATTTAGCAACCCTGCTTTAAGTGATAGAAAATCAAGTTCTATTTTGTATTACTATGAAGGAGATGTACAAAACAATTATGTACCTGGTGAATCAAGGTGCACACTAATTTCAATTCATTATTGAATATGTTTTATTATTTTTGCAGTCACAATCTTATACAGACATGGTTCCACTCAGCCTTTTTAGCCACTTTGATTTTTCTAGTGAATGTGAAATATCAGTGTGGTATATTTCTTTGTTGCAGGCTAAGATTGAATCACTGACCCAGAAATTTGAAGAATGCAAGTTAAAGAAACTGAGGGTAATGCAGCATGCAGCCAAGAAACCTGTTCCTCTCAAACTTTTTGAACCTGAATTCCAAGAATTGTGAGTAGAGCAAGAAAGAATAATTTCAGTTGTCATCAGTGATAGATCCTGCAATTTTCTTAGCCCTGCAAGTTTCTTAGCATATGAGGTGAACTTCTGATCTTTTACCACAGACTTTCTTTTTAATAATCAATCACTGGAACTCAGCATTCGCTATACATCATCCTGATGAAATATTTTCCATTTCATTAATCAGATGATAGAAAGATTGTCATGTTGGTCAGCTACTACAGGTTAGCTTTTAATTTTGCATTATAGCTTCTAAAATAATCTCATGAATAGCTTCACCTGAGTTTACCAAAAATCAAAACACTGGATATTTGGCATTGTTAAAAAGGAAAATGAGCACAAAGTTTTGGATCCTCTCGTCATGTTCCCAGTATTTTTATATGAAAGTACACTTTGAAAATAGTGCATATTTGTTAAAGCAGAGGTGTATGAATTTCAGCTGGTCAGGTAAAAAGAAGAAAGGAGGACCAAACAAAGCACTGAATGAACGCCAGCGACTGAGTCACAAATATAAACGGGAGATGAAAGCAGCCATCAGAGAGCTTAAGAGAGACAATGAAGTGCTTGCTAGGCACCAGCTGGACAGTGTCTTGGAAAAGTAAGTAGGCCTACATGTGCATGTTTAACATCCCACCCTTCCCCAGATACTAGCTGCCATGTTTGTAGACATATTTCATTTGGAAGGAGATCAAGCTAGTGAAGAACTACAACAACTTAAATGAAAACAAAGCCATGTTTGCACTTAAAATCCCTTTATTGTACATAAATTTCATTACTTCTTTTGTACAAGAATGACGTAATACTTTGAGTAACATACAGAAATCAGCCGGTCAACAAATATTTGTCACACTAAAATAAGCAATCCATAGTTAAATGTTCCAACATACTCCCTTCAACATGCAATAAATTGCACAATGTTTTACCACCAACATGCAGTACTAGACAAGCACATGGACTGCATGGAGGGACTTCACAGAAAATGCATTTCATCCTGAAAAATATGATAATTTTTTACAGGGTTGTAACTCATTTAGTAATGTAACATTATTTTTGGAGCAATAGTACCTCTTGACACCACTCATATGATCACATTAAAAGCCGAAATCACTGATCTCAATACAGACACATATTTGGCTACTCAGATTCTTGTGCATTGGAGTTGGTTTTAAAGTTTCGAAATTTTTGTTATTTGTTTCTGTGCAGCAAAAAACAGCCAGCTCTGATTACTGCAGAGTGGGACAATAAATGAAATTATTCAAGAAAGTCATAAAACAACTATATTTTGTTACAGTCAGAGTGTAATTCATGTCTTTTGTCGATAGTTTTTCCATTCCAACTGCAGCGATATTTCAAAAACAAACATGAGCTCAATAAAGAACGTCTTTTGGTTTCATCTGTCAAGCAATGAATTGACAATGATAATTCTGAGAAGTTTATCAAGAGTGTTCAAATCACGATATAAGAAAATTCAGAACAAAATGAGATTGTAAAGACAAAATTTCAGGTTTCTGTCGTGTCACTTCCGGCAAAATCTTAAACATTATGGTTGAATACTGTTTCATAACTGAAATTGCAGTTTTCATTGAAGCTTGATTGAAATTTACAAAGTAATTAAATAAAAATTTTAGAACTTTTTACTTCTAAACCTGTGTTCAATAAATGACAAATTCAAAGAAACATATTTATGGAAGAAGAAATTATAAATTTTTAGAATTTTTAAAAAAAAATCTCTTGACTTACAGAAATACGCTGTGAAAAATAAATGCAGGTATGAGTGGATCATTATATATATGAACTGGTCTCTTTTCATAGTCTCATGCATTAACAGCTGTGTGTGTGCGTGTGCATGTGAACGTCGGTGTCAAGTGTGTGTTTATACAGCTGTGAGTCCCATACGTTGGAAACCAAACAATATGCCTCAGCAGACAAACAAAATTTATCTTACAAAGGATAACCAGCCTAGACTGTGCAGTGACTTAATTATCCTAATCACCATACAGTGAGCCACAGTAATATCAATATATTGTTTGCACATTATGTTGCTCATTGATGAGATTGTGAATTGTGTACTTCATGTTGTTCTCATATATTATGCTTACAGAGATGCAGCCAGGAAGAGAAAGGTCAAGGAACTGATGCACAGTCTGGCCAGTCAAGAGGGTGACTACAAAGCCATCAAGAGAATGAAGAACTAATGTGTGCAGAGTATCTCACTCATCAGCCACAGAAATAAATATGACTTTATGTATTATATGCAAGAGATATTGAAAGGATTGAAATTAAAGTTATACAACACATAATGTAAGTTATTGTCATATTTGTCGTTGGTAGCAAATAGTTACTTTGATATACTTTCTTTGACTGCCTTTAAAATAGATTTGCACAATATGCATTGTTTGAAGGAAGGGAGAGGTTTCCTTACATTTCGTCGCCTTCCACACGAAAGGGCATATCCCTGTTTTTCACGTTTTTAAGGAGAGCGATTTACGTGTGATTCGATCATATTGATAGTTAGCTTTAAGCCCTTAGGAATTTTATGCTATATTTTCGTTACTATTTGAGCTAGGGATACGCCTTTCGTGTGAACATAGTTCTGAGATAGCACTATGTACTGGCGGTGATAACTCAAAACCGCCAAAAATCGGGATACGCCCTTTCGTGTTGAAGGCGACAATTTTATTTATGTATATCAGCATTTGAAAAGCATTTTTCCAAAACTGCTAAATCCACCAATGTACAAAAATGAATTAGTAGTTTTTGATTCAGAGATGGATATTCATTCAACATCCAGCTTGAACCTGAATTCCCTCAAGAATTGTAACATTTCACGTAAATAAAACTACACTCAAGAATGTTGCAAGTAAAAACACTTAATACGCGTATGAATCTAGTGACATTACAAAACAATATGCAATCCCAACATTTTTCTTCCATATTTCATTAGACATATTACAAAATTCAGCTTGCATTAATATAAAAATGGCCTATTACATAGCATTTTTATATCCCTTACCATCTTTTAGATTAAGCCATAATCTCCTTTTTACTTGCAATAAATCTCAGTGGGCAAACAACCCAAATCTTGCATGCCCTCAACTCAATGCCAGACAATGACTTGTTGTAAATTATTAATCATCAGCAGCATGATACTTTGGGTAGCTTGATCTTGGTTGCTGTGCTATGAGCTAGACTGAAGCAGGCAATCTTTATTAATCCATATCACTGATAATCCAAAATATGCTTAATTAACTTAATACAAGATTTAGCAGGTCCCATGAATTTCATACGGAGCATTTTTGACAATTACCCTTTATACTGTGCAGCAGAGTGGTTGGGTGCTTGCAGCATTAGACTCAGGATCTAAAGGTCATGGGTTCATTTCCCAGCCATGGTCATGTTGTTAGTGCCATGGAAAAGCAGTTTGTCCACATTACAGTCTGTAAAATGGGTACCTGGCTATAGGCGGTGAAAGTTATTGTCAGAATGCTAGTGATCAGCATCTCCAAATGGCAGCAGCACTGTATACTCCCCAGGGTGTTGAGAAAAACCTAAAGTGATTTGGCCTGCTAAGGAAATAATAGTATGAAGTCACATGAGCAGGCATTAGCCTGGATACAAGACTTGTAAACTGGATTATTATTATGATTTCAAAAGCATTCAAAGGGGACTTCAGTGAGGTCTGAAAATATGCTCTTCATTTCTGGGATGATAGCTGAGATAAAAGGTCAGAAATTAACTACATAGGAAGAAAACAAATTCTACAAATGCAGAATTTGTGATAAAAGTCAGAAGAGCCTCATCAAACCAGTAAATTCAATTGGTGCTGACCTTCTACATCTTGGATTTCATGTCACAAGCCACGTGACAGTACTCTTTCTTACTGAAGTGTAAAAATACCATGGAAGTTAAACAGTGTATCCAAAACATCCATTTATCTGAAAGATTTTCAAAATGTCGTTAAGTTTTGATATTCCTTGTAAGCTCACTCTGTTTTATGATAAGAAAAGGAAGTGGCTGGAATACTTTCCACCTGAATTTTTTTTTTTTCAACATTCCATTATCTCATACTTGCCTGACCCTCCTTGTTTAAATAACCAGTCAAGACAAATTAGTGAGCATCAGAAATATAACTTAGTGTGTTTTACATGTTGTTCATTTTTAACCTTGAGCATAATGTGTATCACCTTTCACATGTGACAGCTGAAATAGCGGTATGATTTAAATTACAGTGGAGCACACTTAATACAGACATGCAAGCTGAGTACATTATTTTTTTTTCTTTTTGTTTCTACTTATTATTTTCGGCTTATACACCCACACTAATATGCACAAATGGACAGCATAATCATCCCATAAGTCTCTTTAAGTTACTGACTTAAACAGGGTTAATATGTACGGACCTTTCATTACAGCATCAGCTGAGCAGCAGGCTTAGTATTATTAGGTACAGTAGTGTGTACAACCCGTCCAAGATCATAGTGACGTGAGTAAACAGTAAAGTGCTGCCGTTTTGCAAGACAAAGCTTTCTAGATGGGGTGTTATGATTATACGATTTTGATTGTCCTGACCAAACTAAGGTGATCATTCCCCTTACTACTGCAGCGACCACCTGCTGGCATGGAAGTTCACTGCAGGTGTCTGGAGTTGGTTGCCTGTCAGTTGGCAGATGATATATGTTTCTGATGTCTTCTGGCCTGCGCAAAAATGATGGTTTTTGATGCATCCTGACTTGATCCTCCTCATTCACTTTCCTGTTTTCTTCTGATGAATCCATGCCAAGTATCTTTCATGGGTTCCAACAACAGCACATTCTCTCCTCTCTTTTATTTCTGTACAGATGCCAATAGAGTACTCACTGGCATAATGTGTTGATGTTGCTTTATTCATCTTCATTTTTCCTCCAACCAATGGTTGTTGACAGATACATCATAATCCTGCTCTTCCAAGTGACACCAGCATCAACACCCAACTTATTTTCTCCTTTTAAAACATAACTTTTCATCCAATTCCACTACTCATTTATTTTTTGCAGGACACACATACCCATTTTCCTCTGCTTCAGTGAAACTGAAGGTGCATGCACCCAGTACATAACACTGATCATTCAGGCCCCATGCTTGTAAATGGCACTACTTTTCTCATATACTGCCATGTTGCAACTGTTGAAAGAGATACTTGTTTTAAGATACAGTTATTCCATAACAATTTGTCCTGTCCTTTTGATTTTGGTTAACCTCTTCCACTGTATGAGAGTGGTCATCTGATAAGTTAACACTGATTTAACGATGAAGGCAAAATCTGGAGGATATCTCTTATTAAAAGTATCCTGAATAGTTTTGTTCTTTGTGCCCTAGCACCAGTAAACCATCATATCATAAGAAATAGCGAGATGATGAACACAATAATTACAGAAAGGGTAGAAAAATGATTTGTTTAGTGTCTGTGGGCCAGAGCTGCAAGATTTGGTGGCAGACTGAGCAGACCTCACATTCAAACAGAGACCAGGCTGCAAGTAATGAGTGATTGTCTGCATAGAACATTGTGTTCCTTGGGCTAATATTTTATCATCATCTTTAATTAATTTCAAGAGGGTTCTTTGTCAGTCTAAAAGCTGACCAGCTTGCTTCAGGCGAAATGAAGAAAAGCACCCACACTCACTATATTTAGATTAACAGAATTTTGAACTAACTACATGTACAAGAGTACATTTTGAAGGCATTAAATATTTGCATGCAGGAGCGCAGCATCCATGTAATCTATGAATCCGAGATTTCTAAAATGCTTAAACATCACCTTCATACTACTACTCCGCCTATGAGCCATTTACAAACTTTGACAATATGATTTTGTCAACATTTCCTGATTTTCTTTACCAATAATCTGAAAGCCTGTACACTGTCTCACAGATTCAGCATTCTCATGTCCACAGTGTAATGCATCCACTGGCAATGTAATGGGAGAAGCTTTTAAAAAAAAAAGTGGGGCATAATCTAGGAGAAAAATTTGCTTACCCTCTACTCAGACAGTGCTTTTCTTTCTTTCTTTTTACACAAGATCCTTTCCATGTCTAGCTGTTTTCTCTCTCTGTATTTTTTTTTTTCAGTGGCAAGAGGCTGTTGTCCAAACCATCCCAGGATTGCCAGATTTGGATCATTTGGAGCCAAATACCAGATTTCAGGCTTTCTTAAAAAGTTCTTGTCTTCCAAATAACTGACTGGCTCTTTCTTTTCTTTTGACTGCAACATACTGAAGTTAAAACGGATTAATTTCTTTCACAACAAGCACTTACACTACTCTTAAACTGTTTACGATTCAAGTGGTTGAACTTCCGTCATAACTGCTTCATAAAGATGAAGTAAAGAATGATCCCAAAACTTTTTTCATTTGACAATCATTTTTTTATGTTGCTCTAATGTGTTCAGAAAGGCCAATGCTAACTATAATAACCATGTCTATCTACTAAATAAACAGTTTGTAGTAAATTCCTTGTCCTTTGTCAAATCTTGACCCCAGTCAGCCCTTTCCAACATAATCTTCTTTCTTAAGGGCTTTTTTGCATGCACTATTTGACTCCAGCTCAAATAAAAGACTGGCCAACCTGGACAGTACTATAAACAGTGGAGCATTACAGAGTCTGTGAATAACAGCATATCAAATATGCAACAATAGCAAACAATAGCAACTAATAAGCTTAGTGAGCATACCAAAAGACGACTGCATTCCCAGCGCGCGCGCACCCCCCCCCC